>VWYO01015483.1:247058-294210 GCA_013400275.1 Rhadina sibilatrix | reverse complement strand
GCAAGAGAATTTTATACCAATCAATAATAAAAGTATGTGTGACCAGAGCCACTAAAGTTCCACTTAAATGTAAAGACATAGTGTAAAATTGGGATAAGGATAGGGGGAAGTTAAAGAAAACTCCATTTTAAGTTTGGGGATCAGTTGATTGGTTGAGCTTGTCTTCTTCTGCATAGGGACACCTATTGGGTAAGAATCATATTCTATGGTGCTAAATTATTATCTTGATCTAGATTTCAGTAATGATTGGAGTTTGTCTGTATGTTGCTTTAAATGTGTCTTTGCAGTTCATCACTATCACTGTCAATCTTTAAACCTTAACCTGTCACAATTTCCTGTTATCAGTGTGTTAATTAATAAAGTGTGTAATTTTGTGAAGTGTTTGGTGTGAGTCCTTCAAGGGCACCAGCTCTTTCTGGCAGTGGAGAACATGCCTGACTAAAAGTGAGGAGATGCAGGAGGGGCTCTCTCTTTCTAAAGTGCAATAAAGGTTTCACTCTGATGAGCTGTTGGTGTGTGTCCCTGAACAAGTTGGTCAAGCTGCTCTTTGCTACAGCAGGCTGTTCACTGGGGCCCCTGCACTGGGCACTGACAGGCTGGTTTTCAGCCCTCCTGGGGCACTGACATACCAACCCAAACCAACCAACTCCTTTCATGTGAAACGGACACATAATCTTGCAAGTTGGTAGGACTGCCCTTGCAAGTCCTACCAACCATTCTCCAATGTGAGGAAGGAAGCAATGGTTGTCTTACTGTCCTGCAGACAGCAGAGGCTAAACCAAACACTGAGCTGGAGGTAATAATTCCTTTCTAAATTCCAGTCTGCAAAAGAGGTCTACCTAAATGAAGACTCAATGAAAACTAAGGAATAAAGTCAGAGCTTGGCTCATGGTGATGCTTATTCATCATTTGTTCCAGTATCCTTTATGCTCTTATTTCCAGTGATTGATGACTATTTGTAGATAACTGTGTATCAAAAGTGCTCTTCTAAGCTGAAGGCTTTATTGCCAAGCCTAGAGGCTATGTAAAGATGTAGAATCAATTTATTTATATAAAACCAAAGTAAAAATCAGTGGTTCACTGTGTTTATAATGAGCTATCAATATAGCTTGTGTTCTGCTGTGCTGTGAGAAAAAATTTAATTCTGACCAAATGTTATATAATAAAGAAATGTATGATTACTTAGGCTTGAATTCTGTTGATTTTGGGTGGGTCTTCTGGGTAGTATAAAAATTTTTTTTAGGCTGTACTAATGAAGGCTGGGATATGATCCCTTATGATCCACACGGAACAGAATATTCTCTGAGTTCTTACCATGAGTACTTGATTTTGTTTTTTTGTTTTGGGATTAATAGAAAGTATTTTCCATTAAAATTTTGCAAATCACACCCTTCACTTAAATGGGTTTAGAGATCTGTGCTATGGCATTTACTGAATGTTGTAAATGACATGAATATGATACTGCTATGGAAAGAAAAAATCCTTTTGCCAAAATTGGTAAGCACTTAAAATTTCAGTGTAAAGAAAAATTCTCTTCCTTTCTGCACAGTAATAATCTCTTACTTTGTCACTGATCATTGTTTTGATTAGCAATGTAATAAAAGTTTTGTTTGCTACATAACAGAAAATTAGCCTTTTATTAGAAAATTAGCCCTAATACTGCAAGGTGATTGACACTAGTGTGAACTTAAAGGTAGAACTTTAAACTTCTGGCTCCCTTACAAGAGTCAGAGAAGAGGATGCATTATGCAAGGACAAAAATATGGGGGTTATTTTGTAATTTTGGATTTAAATTAGGACTTATATTTCCTTGGTGGTTTTTATTACATATGCAGATACAGCTCATATGCCAAAAATTCTGAAGTATCTGTTCATTTTTTTCTCAGGACTTTCAACTCAGATGTTTTTTTAAATTTTTTATTTTACAGACAGATCCAATTGTTCTCAGATGGAATTTTGCTGGCGTAAAGCTTCAACATTTCTATTGCAGCCATAGCAGTTCAGTTTTCTATTGTATCTTTCAGAGGAAAAGTAGGAGGAAGTTGTGGTTATAACAGAAATTAATAATTTTATAATAAAATTGGGAAATACAGGAAAATATATTTTTGCTATACAATTTATGTGTAGCATAAACTATGTTATACATAAACTGTACGAGCACACTCTTGTTATTAAAAAAATTAATGTTGCTTTTTATGCTCACAACGTCAGAGAAACATCATTTATTTTAGATAAAATATTATATTTCCTGTCTAACTGCTTAAAATTTCCATTAAAGGATCAAGAATACTTGCAAAATTCAAGATGAGGAGGTCTAAGCATTTTCCTATGTATATTTAAATATGTGTATAATTTTAAAATAAATAGCATTTTAACTGCTAGAAATATGCTCACTATTAAGTACACTGTTTAAGTCAGTAAAGATAAGAATAATATTTTCTTGTTTATAAGTATGCATGTAGTGCTTTATAGCAATGAGTAAGGACTGAATTTTGAATTGTTCTACATAAGACATAAAAGGGAAAGAAAAGGGAAAGAAAAATCCTTGCTCTTTCTGAGCAAGCATTGCCCTGATCTATGATTCATATGGAATAAGAAACATTTTTTATCTTTTTCTAAGAACAGATATTAAAGACTGTGCAAACTGTTTTTGTATGGCTGATCCAGTGTCCAGATGAACAGAGCTAGCACATTAGAAAAATAATTTACCAATGGTATTGCAACTGTGTTTCATGTGCTTTAGTAGAAATTAGCTCATAGAAAAAGGGATTACCTATCTTTCAATGAAAGTCCTTGGCTCTTTCTTATGATTTCTCATGTCATTCTAAGGAAGAGGACTGTTTGCATCAATGACAACTTATTTTTGAGGCTCTTTTATAAGGTTGTCGCCTAAGATAGGAAACTGTGAATTATCATTATTAAAGGGAACTCAGAAAGCAAAAAATAATATGTTTAAAATTAATTAACACAATTATAATCCAGCAAAGGAAATCTGTGAGTTTTAAGATTCATAGAGCAGGAGACCTCTTTTAACACAAAAAATGTTGACATCAAATGTTAATATGCTGTTGTCCTCAACATGCATATGACATATAGTGTAAAAGTTTGTCTCACATCCAAAAACCAGAAATACACAGAGATTGTATATCATTCCCTGACTCATGTTTACTCCCGTTCTTTCAATGCAATTTTTCTATCTGCTAACCTGAAAAGTAAAGTCTTCAAAAGATAGCCTTCTGGATCTGGAGAAACAAAATAAATACCATTTGGCCCCTTCTCTATGGCCCCTGATGAACCAAAACTGGGAAACCTAAGTGATATTTGTGAATCAGAACTTTTGAACAGATTGAAATTCTACCTACTTCCAGGAAAAGAAATTTATCTCTCGAAATATGTCACAGTGCAACATCAAGTGACAGGAGCAAATATGATTGTCTCTTATAAACTAGTGACTGCCTTATTAACTCTGAGTTTAAAAGTGCATATGCACAGGGAAACTCATTACTGCCAAGAGATATATGGAGCAAGCAAAGCAAGCATTATTATCCCAGGGGTCACTGAGAATAGCAGGAAATAGGGTTATTGCTCAGAGGAGAGTGAATAGGAGGCCAGACAAATGTAATTTCAATAAGAATTGATTTGTGTAGAATTGATTTAATGACATTTAAAAGGGCATCCACTGTGTTAGTCTCTGTGGCCATCCTGTGTTCTTACTATAATATCATAATGTAATATGTCTTTTGTTTCTTTCCCCAAGCACAATGTGTTAAGGCATCTAGCGATATTGGGATCCTGTGAGAGCCATAGTGAAGTCCTCCCTTGCTGGATACCTCAGAGGCTGCAGTGATTGCTCTCAAACTGTTTCTCTGCACCCCTGCCTCCCTGTTGTCAGGGACAGAAAGTGTGTTTTTGCTCGGGAGCTGGCAACTCATGACCCTGATACTGACACCTGTGACTATGAATACCCCCTGAAGTCTATGAACCTCTTGATTCTAAATTTTGGATTGAATGGGTTAAATTTTCAGAAGCAAATATTAAACAAAAAAGCATATGCAGCTGATTCCAGTTATGCTTCACTACTATAATACATAGCAAAACACATCCAGATACAATCTGCCAAAACAGGCAAAATATACTTCTTTTTCTAACTACAATGCAGTTCAAGTCATATCCTTTGAATTTACAAAGTTTTTCAGTCCATGTCTTGCTCCTGCATGCTCTTTCCTCTTTCCATGTTTGCCTTCAGTGTTCTCCCTTACATGGCAGCTAATTCTCTCGGCTGACCTTGCTCCCTTGGGGGGCAAGCTGTTTGTGGTCTGCCTCTATGGCTCTAGGATTCTGATTAATTTATGCATCAAAGATAGAAATACTATGTTCTGTATCTGCAGTTATGCACTTTCCACTGCATATTCCTTATGCTTTAAAGGAATCATGGTCTGAGGGGTTTTTATCAAATAAGTTGCTATTGATATACCTTTTTGCTGGCATGGTAGGAGTGTGTTGTTTTATTTCAGCATATGCTGTAAATGGAACCAGCATCCTGGCTAAAATCTTATACTTATGACTTACACTGCGTGTTTGGCCAAGAAAGGATAATTGGTAGCCTGGGAAACGTAATAATGCTCTGCAGGTAAGAACCATAATTTCTTTAAAGATCATTTTTAACAAGATTGCTAGTAGACTATGTTATATGTGCTTCTGAATAGTCTGATTTCTTTCAGAATATGGGAAGGGTCTGAAAATCTGTACAAGAAAGAAGAGACGTTCCATCTTATTTCTTTCTCTGGACAAGGCCCAGAGAATGAGCAATATTGGTAGTGCTCCATGATTAACAAGGCTATGTAGTGAAGTTAATGAATTTTATGAGCATGACAATTCCATATTTATTTAAGTATATTCAATGAACAAGTTAATTCTTAACTCATTGGTCTGCTATCTAATTTCTGTCAATCTCCCAAGAAAGCTACTTTAGTGGATTTAATACATTTGTAAAATGGATCAATCATAGATTTGGCAGAGAAATTTCAATGCATTTATAATGCATGTGGCCATTAAAGATGGCCTACTACTAATTCTATGGTACTGCCTGCTAAATCTATAGACCTTGCTAATTTTTGACAAGTTACTTTATGTTCTGATGGGTTTGTGTTTGATGATGATTAGCAAAAGATTAGTCTCAGCTTTTGAAAGTTATTGAAGAATATATGGAAAACAGAATGTGTTATTTTAGTAAAATTCTCACATTCTAGAATAAACTTTATTTCACACATAAGAAAAGGTGTTTAAATTATACTATTGCTAGAGGGAGAGGATTTGCATCACCTTTATTTTTATTTTGCGCTAGTGTTAGTTGTCCCATTTTTGTCTGGGAACAACGTATATTTTCTTTCTTGAAGCTGGTACAGTGATGTTTGGATTTAGTGTGAGAAAAATGTTGATAACATGCCGCTGCTTTAGTTGTAGCTAAGCAGTGCTTACTCCAAGTCTTTGCTAGTAAGGGGCTGCATAAAAAGCTCTGCAGGAGCATGGCCAAGACAGCTGGGCCAAGCAGCCCAAAGGAGTATTCTATGGCACAGAATGTCATTCCCAGCATATAAACTGGGAAAGTTAGACATCAGGGGGGCTGATTGTGGGATGGTCTGGATCTCCATTAGCAGGTGGTCAAAAATTTATAGTGCATCCCTTGTTTTTCTTGTGTTCTGTTTCTCTCCATCTCCTTATCATTACTATTATTATTACTATTATAATCTTTTGTTTCAATGATTAAACTGCTCTTATGTCAACTCAGATTTATCTTTCTCTTTCAGTTCTCCTCCCTGCTATAGGGGCAGGAGGCAAAGGAAGTGAGCAAGCAGCTGCATGGTATTTAGTTGCTCTCTAGGGTTAAACCCTGACAATAGTCTACAGCAATTTAAATTGTCCCAAAAATTAAAAGACAATTTCTTAAAGGAGATGATTTCCATGATAGCTTATAAAGTGTTTGCTTTGGGCAGTAATATTAGATAAGGCAAAGCAGTTTATATTTTCTTAGATTAGGCTCAGATCACCCTGAGAGACCACCCTTGAGTAACGTTACAAGCAGGTGACACCTGAGCCTGGGAAAGTTTCTGTAGGAACTGACATGAACTAGAATTTGGAAAGTTAGGATGCGAGTTGATGTAACAGGGTATCACACTCTACACTTGATCTAACATCCTTCTGTAGACTTTGTGGCACTAAGCCCTAAAGAAAAATTAAAGATTCAGATCCTTTATTCGTGTGGCAAAATCCCCTTCTCTATGCTTTGAAAAAGACAGTAGGACTCCCCTCTGTGTAAATAGAACTCTCGTTTCAGCTAAAGTAGACTGTGATTATTTGTTTATGTCTGAGATTTGATTGCAATTGTGGATCCTGAAAATAGAAAGAAACAAGTGGTGTGAACAAATGCAGTCTTAAGGAGCATCTAATCAAGGGACAATCAGTCACTGACTATAGAGTATTTCTTTATAGCTGCTGAGGCTTATTGTAAATGCTACCTCTGTTGAGTAAAAAATTAAGATAAAGATAAAAATAAAGAATTATATGTTGAAAACTGGAGTATTCCTGGTCAGACACCATGGCCTGAATTCTGCACTTTCCTTTGCCAATTTAAATGAAGTACGATTTACATCTGTAAAAACAGAAGAGGAATCAAACGTTTTCAGTGTGCATTTTGAAGAATTCCCTTTAGCCATACAGTTTATTTTTGAAGCTTAAGAAATTTTCTGACTCAAACATTTGTCCTTAATAGGAGTTTCTCACAGAGTGAGCTAAAATTCTCTATTTATTTTAACGAGTCTTTTCCCATAATTGAATAAATCCTTCAGAATATGAGAGTATGTAACTGTTCAATATGGTAAGTATTAAAGACACATTGTCATTTTCCATTGTTTTATTTTTATGCAAGCAAAATGACCCAGTACTATAAGGATCTGTTATTCACTTACCTCCTTGGGTGCTAACTGAATGCCCTGTTGTAATGGTTGTGGCTCTTTTGTAATTTAATTAAGTTTGTCTGAGTTGATTTTATTTTAAGGTTTTTTTCACTTTTGATTGTACATCACCTTCTATACCAAGGACCAGTTTCTAACCTTATTCATTGCCCTTTTGCACTGAGAGAGTTGTCTGAAGAGCCTGCAAAGAAACAACTGAAAAGAAAGTGGTGATTCTTTAGCCACAAGGAAATACTGTGTTTCTCTGAGAAACATGTGGATGAATCAGTGTTAACTTGTTCAGTTGACTTCAGTCTTTGTGGGTTAGAAATGGAAGGCCTATGAATGGAATATGTCTCAATTAGATGCTGGCTTTCCCTTATATAATTTATTAATGGTAACATCTTTTTTTTCCATTTGGATTATTCAGAACAAAATTTACAACCAGAAAAGGAAATGATGCAATAGTATTAAAAGAATTGTTTCCTGTATTTCTCAGTTTAGAAATGTAAAATGACTTGTAATTTTGCTAAGAAATCAATCCTCCTGAGATGAAAAACTGGTAGGGATATACCAATTAAGGTTTTGAGTCAGTGGTTGTCTAAGTTGATTAAAAGTGCCCCAAACCATTGTAAAGGTAAATGTTCTGACATTTGTAATTGCTGAAATAGGACATAGGTCATTCTGACATCAATGTTAATGATGTTAGCAAAACATCATCATCTATCATCTTCATGCCATGGGATGGCCTGACTTCATATGTTATCATCTGGAGTAAGGACTGAATAGAAGAAGTCAGGTCAAGCAGTCCCTGGCTTGTTTAAGCATGTGCACCATAGTCTAAGACAAATAGCAGGTGTTTCACTGGGATTACAGGGAAGAGAAATCTTTTTGTGCCTTATGGCTGATGTCTTCATTTCTGCTCCTAGAGGATGTATAAGTACAGCATCTTATCTGACATAAATTCAATTATGGGTAGGTCTGCCACAGAATAGTAACTCCTTAGTGTATACTAATTGACTGGATAGGAACCAGAGCATACATATAATGGGGCTTTTCCTCTGCTGAATGTGACACACACTAAGGGAATGCCACATAGGAGAAAGGGGACTTTTAGAAATACAGAGCTCAAATACCTATGGGTATGTAGTAGAATATTAGATGTCTTAGTATTTTTTATTATGGAGTAACTATAAGTATTATACGCATGCAATGAGAAAATGATATTGACAGGACTATTAGAACTAGGCATGTACTTATGTGGCTTGCAGACTTTTCCCATCAACATGATCAATTCAGTGAAGGAGATTGAATTTCTCATCTTCCTGACTTTGTAAAATTCTAGATCTGCTGTATGCACAAAATGTCAGTTCTCATTAATCTGATGTGGCCTCCAGATAAGTACTTTGTCAATAAAGAGACTGTCAATAAATTATTAGTTAACAATAAGGTAGACTTTCAATAAAGAACCACAACCCAAAGTAATTGCACAATCCCTTTTTTTTCCCTTTGAAAACAATAAAAAATAATTCTACACTATTATTTCTATATACTTCTATATATTTTTTTCTATAATGCAGTCAAAACTGAAGTTTTACTAAAACGGTTTTAAATTTTGATGCTTGCATTGAAATTGAGCAGGATGCAAGTTCATCTTTCTAATATTTGATCAAAGTTTAAAATATGAAAAAAGTAATGTTTTTAGCAGTGAAACTGCATGTTAAATTCATGTATTAATACTTCTCCAGAAATAATTCCAAGTTAGGCAAAGTCTACACGTTGCTTGATTGACATTTATTGCAGGAGCTCTCTGTTATCATGGAGTGAAAGCTGACTAGCAAAGAAGACAGAGATTAATTTAGACACAAAGTAGTTTTTGCATTCAAATATTTTTATGTTCAAGTGAAATGAAAAAAACATGGCTCTTATTAATTTCTATGACTCTATATATATGGTACAAAGTTCCCAGATACAGAGAATTTGCACGGATCTAGAGTGTCATTTCTTTCTTTGTTATCCATTCTTTCATGACTCGGTCATATTGACAACACTGAAATTTTTACTGCTAAAAATTCCACAACAGCATTAGAATTTATCAAGACATGTTGCAATCTTCTTGTGACAAAGAGGATTGAGTTGTGCAAAGGTTTTATTTCAAGCATATCCACCTTCTGGAGAAATGAATATGGAAAGCGTATTAATGTATACTTCAGTTCCCATAAGTTACTCTGCAGTATAACATGAGTTGTCACAATAAAGCATCATGAAAGGCAATGAATACCTGGGGGGAAGTATTCAGACAGAATTGAGGCACCAGTCTAGTGGGAGCTTGCAGAAACTCACCCTTGCAAACCTGCTTTTCTTTTTAAAAATTATATTCCTTTTTTCCTGCCACTCCCTCTAGCAACGAATGAAGCAGGAGTACCTGGCTGCTTTCTCTGAGCTCGAACTTATTTTCTCAGCAGCAGTAATACCAATACATTCAGAGAAACTATCTACTTCATTTTTTTTCTTCAAACTTCATGCTCATATTCTGTTTCCACTACTACTCCCCAATATATTTACTTTTATTTATTTCTATGTTTTATCCAGAGCTTCTGGACACCCTGATTCACATTTTGTTCTCTCTCTCACCAGCCACTGTGTGCTAAAATGTCTTCTGTGTCCTGAGAATTTGGACTGGTTCACTTATATTTTTGAAGAAAGTAAATCTCTCTCAGGGAAAAAAAAAACAACCCAAAACAAGAGAACCAAACGAATGAAAAAACCCCCAAACAAACACAACAAAATAAACAAACCATAACTTGCTTTTTTAATACATAGTTAGCTTTAAAAAGAGGATGTTTTATTGTACCTAACAGGTAAGACTACCATCAAAACACTAGTGTTTCTCTAAACATATGTATGTAGTTCAGTTGAAGGGTAGCTGGAATTCAGAAGTGTTGCACAAGGTAAAAATGAGCAGTAATGCAGACAGAGTGTCTCATAGTCAACCCTATTTTATTTACTCAGAAGATGAGATACTAAAAATGGAAACAATCCAGAGAGTTCAGGAGGTTTTTTTGTTTTACTCATTTCTTTGAGCAAGCATGAGTGCCTCATTTGTATTTCCCCAAAAAAATTTTTGTATGGTTTGATTCTGCTGATTTGGTAGTATAATGTCTTCATCAATACATGGGGCCAGGCAGATCTTCAATTAACACAGCTAAACTGTCTTGGAGCTGAACTAACCCACACTGAGCCTATAGTTTTACATGGTTTATCTATGAACTTGCCAGTACAACCACAACTAGCAGAATTACCTCAAATATGTGTCTACTACTTGACTCTCTCCCTCAGACCTCCTGTACTTAAATCAGTGTTAGCTCACCTAATAAACAGCTAGGAGAAAGCACAATTTATTGAAAGAGATGCTTTAGCTTACCCAACGCCTTGCAACTACTTTGTATGAGAATTATATTGTGTTACATTGCTTTTCATATTATGAAGAGCAGAGGAAACACTGAGGGATTTCCAGTGAATATTATGTGATCTATCTTACAGCACCTTACATATCACTTCTGAATCTGGCTCACAGGTCCACTGCCTTGAAAAGAAAGAACAAGACACCCACAGCAGTGAGCAAGTGAAACAATAGCTTAACATCAGGGAAAAATATTTAGGCAGACAGTGTTGTAATGTGAATAATTATAGAACAGTAACTTGATAGGGAACAGAAAAAACAGCTTCAGACTTAAGTGAAACAGCAGATATGTAACTATAAAATACAGCTGAGGTTGATCTTTAATCCCTAACTTTAAGGTAAGGGCATATTAAATTATCACTGCTAAGAATGACTTATTTGGAGAAAGTTTATTTACAGCACTCAGTTCTCTTCCTGTTTCACCAGAGTAGAGCACATGGAGATGTTGGAGAGACTCCCTCAAAGCTGGCTGAAGCTCTGAGGCTTTGCACTAGGCCAGCCTGGAGAGCCGCAGGCATGACACTCGCCGACTGCTGCCAGGACTGGCTTTAGAAGGTGCATGCTCTCCATGACTGTCAGGCTCTTTGGTTTGTATGACTACTTGGAATGCTCAAAAACCAACCGGACCTGAATTCCTAGAATTACCACTTCCATTCTTCATTGTGGCTTACAGAAGTGTGTATGAACGGAAATACGTATACTGGAAAAATAAACAATGTCACTTCATAACATTCAGTCATCTTCAGAGAGTCATGTGAATACAACACAATAAACATCACACTAAATAATTCAACCTTGTACATCAGAAAACAGAAATGCACTTTATAATGGTAAAACAGTTTAATTAATATAATATTTTTTCAATGAAAGTAATTTTTATCCATGGAAATTTCATAAAAATTTCTGCCTAAAGCTTTTTATTTTTAATTACAATACCTTAAATATATAATTTTATGAGTGCTGATCTGAGCAAATGATTTCTCTTGTCAATGCATCACAGGTAAAAAGTCAGAACATGCATTTTAAAATGCTTTAAGAGTATTGTTAAAAAAGACAAAAATTTCTTCATAACCGGGAAAATTTATTAATAATAACAATAACAACAATAATATTTATACTTTATAAATAAACCCCTAAATTAAATGCTTTTATTTATTTTAGACTTCCTATGGTAGAGAAAAATTATGCTCTTTGTAGCTTAGCAGTTCTCCCAAGAGATCAGTGGGAAAACCTTCACTGATTTCAAAGGAGGAGATCAAGACTGACTAAACACTTTTGAGTATTCACTCAGACTTTCTTTGAATTGAGTTCTCAGATTCAAAATTTGTACACATAAAACTTTAATATTTAGTATATAAATCACTTTGGGGTGTTATCCATAGTAACGAAAAATAAGAGAGAAAGGTCAATCAGTTGCACGCATATACTTCCGTCCATGGTAGAAGCATAGGAGAGTTTTCAGTGTTAAAACAGTTAATTTTAAAATGTAGAGGAAAGCAAAGTTTTACTTGGGGAGTTACTATGTGGAGCTCATTAACACAAGATAGGCATACAGTCTCGTAATTCAAAAAGCATATATCATCATCACAAAAATGAGAAAAGCATTCTCCTAGTAATTCTAGTATAAAATTTTAAGAGCTATCGATCAAGTTTCAGAACACAACTTATTCAATAATTACAGTCAAGAAGAAATGTTTCCTTTACTTTCCTCCGTAAGTGTAATATTTCTGATGAGGACCATACTGAATAATTCAAAAGGAATTTTAAAACTTTAAAGTCAGGCCACTTTTTGAAACATTTAGGAAAAGATAGGTTGAAGAACTTAAAATAGTAGTTTACAATTGTTCCTGGTAACTTGTTTTCTTTTATTAAAAGCATGATAGACAGATGGCTAGAATATTCTATGAACTGATAAAACAACAGCAATCAGAAAATTAATCTAGACTATGCAAGTATAAATAGACTTCCATTCTTTTATTTAACAGCTTGGAGAAACTTTTAGTTTTCTCTATTTATCAAGGCTGTTTATTCACTGTGTATCATGTCCAAACGTGAGAGAAATCTTAAGTATTGCACTTACTTGAATTTGAAATATATGGTTGTGATATATGAGTGTGAATTTGCATTTGAGCTCCTCTTTGCAGCTGTAGATGTATCCTACTGACTGCACTATATTTGGTAGCTTTCCAGAAATCAATGAATAAAATTTCAAGACTCAGTCTCATTTTTCCTCTTGGGTCAGGATGAGTTGCCATATTTCATTTGTTGTCTTCATTTTTCATTTGTTGCTGTGTATGGGACTTCTACAGCCATTTTCAAGTCCCATTTTTTAATCTAAAAATCTCTATCAGAGTTTTTCTTTCGTTGATTCACTTCACAACTTCCTGGTGCTGCCTTATTTGTATAGTGTTGAGATACTATATTTTAATGCAGTTTAGGTAAAATCTTCTAATCACATGACTTAAGAACTAAGTCATTACTTTTCTTGGATCAGCTTTTCTTTTTTTCTTAATAATCATTTTTCTCTAAGATCACCTGAATAACTTTGATTTGGACAGTCAGCTAGGAAATAGGATGTGAAGCAATACTTAATTTTTTTACTGAAAAAAATTTTATAGCAGCAAGCAAAAGATGATTTAAGAGAGTTTAGAGACAGAAAGTTTATGCCTGTATCTGATTCTACCCTTCTGTATGAATTCATAATGCTGGTTATTTTAATAAAATTCAATGAGTATTCTGCATATCAAATTACTTCATTTACATTTTGTGCATAGCAACAAAGGTATGACAATAGTTTCTCTATAATGGTGATGAAGATCATCAAGAAAACTTAAAAATGCTGAGCTGGAAGATGGTTTTAAACTGAGAGTGGGCTTAGATTCTTCACTATGAGAATGATGAGGAACACAAACATATTGCCCAGAAGAGTTGTGGATGATCCATCCCTGGAAGCATTCAAGGCCAGGTGGGATGAGGCTTTGAGTAACCTGATCTGGTGGAAAAAGTTCCTGTCCATGGTGAAGAGGGAGTGGGAAATGGATGATCTTTAGGTCCTTTTCAAACAAAACTTCTGATTGTAAGTGAAGAGTAGATATAATAGTTTTATACAATAAAGCAATATAAATAAAAGTTCAACTGTTGACAAATGTCTTATTAAAATAATTTTCACCCAGAATTTACATTTTCAATATTTTGTGTAGAATAGACTATTTAAAAGGAGATATCTGGATACTCAGATCAGAGGCAGTTCCAATACTACTGAGGTTGTTTGTATGCAATAATTCATCGCTTAAAGGTGTAAAACACCTTTATGTTAATATCTTCCTGATTTATATTTGTTTTGCTTGTGTAAACCAAGTTCAATAAAATGGTTATCTAAAAGAAGTTTCTTCATTCTGGTTAGGCTGCATTGCATTCATAGTTATGCTCTTAGCTAGATTTCATGCTTCATTTTATGATATAGCCATTATTTTACAGCATGAGGTAAAACAAATTCAAGGATAGAAAATTAGACTTTTAGAGAATTTTAGAGCTGATAGGGTATTTAAAGTGATGAGTTCAAGACCTACCGAAGTAAAAACATAGAAGTTTTGGTGGAGTAGCTGTAAAATAGAATGACAAATGATGATAATGGAGGTATTTAAAAGAAATCTGAACAATAGATTTGATTGCTTAAGACTGTAAACTTCAACTTAATATTATAGATATTGTTATCAAAGAGTTTTCTGGCAAGACCTAAAACCAGTTTTTTTGAAACATATTTTCCACATGCTTTATACTTTCACTTATCTATATTTCTGTGATCTTTGATTTACCAATATGAAACCATTTAGATTGCAATTTGAAGCTGATTAGTCTTAAATTAATACATATATATACTTTTTGTTTTTAAATAAAAACTCATATTTGAATCAATTTACATTCTATGAATGTGGTTTTCAGGGTTTAACTTTCCTTAGCCCTTCTGAACAGCTATAAGGATCTTTTAATTAATTCAATCTAGTCATTCTCCTCCTTCTGAGGAACAGCAGATGTAACTTTGTCTTATCATTGGAGAAAAATTTTAAATCTATATTATGAGTAAATTTAGAGTTTATGTTATTCTGGTTCTATACTTTCACCAGTGTTGGAACACATGCTGTTGCAAATAGTAAATAAATAAATAAAAATCATTTGTTGAAATCAAGAATGAGTCCAACTCTATTGTTAAAAAAGAAAAAGTATTATCTTTAAAAAGCCACCCCCAATCTTCTTTCCACTGTTTTCTTAAAAAAGAAAAAGGTTTTAATGAGTAAAAATGAACAAAAGTTAAAAAATATATGCTATCTGAAATAATGTTTTTGAAAATAAATATTTATCCTCAAAATTTATTCCATTTTATGTGGTGATTCTTTTTAAAGAGCCACTATATTTATTCCACTATTCATTCATGCTGGTAGGACTATATAGTGAAGTTTACGATCACTGATCTGAAGGAAACAGAGACTTTCTCTGCATGAAAGCATTCAAGTAGGATTATAGATGTTATTGCCTAGAAAATTAAATCTGTGTCCTTTGACAGTCTAATCATTATTTTGTTACTTTTGGAGTATTCCAAATCACATTGAAATCCCAAGTTAAATTGAATTAACTTAGAGATATTGCATTTATATTTTGGATTTAAAAGCAACATAAAAATGCATAGGCAGGAGTATATGAGCAAAACAATACATGAGGATACTGATGCACTAGTGTAGATAAAAAAATTCATCTAACTAAATGAATTGTTCCAGTTATCTTGAACAGTTCATGGTTACAACCACCTCCCTTAGGACAGCTCTTCAGCACTGTTCTGGGAAAGATGCTTTCATTGTTGTGGCACTTAAATGTTCTAATTACAGACTGAAAGATGTTTCCTCTCCCAAAGGGTTTTAAATCAAAACTTCTCTCAGGTGTGCATTAGTTTACCATAGGTTATTTTATTACAATCAGATTATGAGTAAAATATTACTAAAAATGGATGAATCGAATAAACTGAAGATCAGGAGCAAAAGTGAAATTCAGAGCGATTGCCTTCTAAAAGGCATTTAAGAGCTTAGCAATTGATTCCAATCAAAATTTAGAACTGAAACACTAAAAAGCTCTACTTAATAGACCCCTGTCTTTATGCACCAAAGTATCCTTTAATATTCATCAGTTAGCAGGAGCACATGGCTTTCTAATAGCTTCCTCTCTAGAAAAGAAATAGCACTGCATACTAAAAAGGAAAGCATGACCACAGGATAAAAGTCATTGTTGAAGAACAGTTTACTATCTGAGACTTCACACTGGAACTCTATTTACAGTGTATTGACAGCTCAAGGTCTGTTCTTGTCCATGAAGCTGCTCCTCCATCATGTGAATGTACATTACTCTGTGAATTCAATTTTGAAGACCTGCAGTAGGGTTTTTGACAGTAATGCAGATATATCTGATGACTTTCAGGGTTAAGATTTCTATTGTTCTTCTGACCAAACAGAGAGATGTTTCTTAACATGGTATTATCTACTAAGAATTATGCTGTGGTTTAATCCCAGCCAGCAATTCAGCCCTACACAGTTGCTTGCTCCCTTGCCGTTGGTGGGATGGGGGAAAGAATCAAAAGTGTGAAACACAAAACCCATGAGTTGATATAAGGATAGTTTAATAAGTAAAGTAATAGCTGTGTCTGCTATCAAGGCAAAGCAGGGAATTAATTCACCACTTCCCATGGGAGGCGGGTGTTCACCCACCTCCAGAGTCACAGGGCTTCATTATGCATTATGGTGACTTGGGAAGGAAAACGCCATCCTCCATCTCTTTCTTCCTCCTTCTACCAGCTGTACATGCTAAGCATGAAGCCATATGTGTGGACCATTGGTCAGCTGGGATCAGCTGGCTGTGTCACCTCCCAGCTCCCTATGCATCTCTCTTGTGGGGTAGGGTAAGGGGCAGAAAGGACCTTGACTCTGTGTAAGTATTGGTCAGTAACTGGTCAATAATGAAACATCTCGGAATTATCAACACTGTTTCCATCACAAATCCAGAACATAGCCCCATATGTAAACTGCTACATTCAAAAATTAGTCTATTCCTGCCAAAACCAGCAAAATAGTCACAAAAAAGAGTAGGATTTGTAAAATTATTTTTGTCTGTATGGATTTTTGTGAAACATTAAAAAAGAGTAGCATGATGCAATCTCTTTAGGAGGACTAGCTAGATCGAGGTTAAGCAGATTCCAGTTAGTTACCTAAGATTATACATGCATAAAAAAACATTGATGGCAATAGAGTGCCATGGTGTTGTTGCAAATATAATGGGAAGACAATGGAGCTACACACTTGTAATTGAGGTTTAATTTGTTGTGCAGTAATTAGTCTATTAAAGGAAGGAAACAGGTTGACTTTCAGGTTGAGTTTGTGTGGCTGGCAGGGGAGTTTTTGTAATATTCACTGCAAGCAGTTTCCTTATTGGAATCATTGGGACATAGTGAACAGAGAATTAAATAATCACTTTCAAGGTAGGATTGAATTTTAAAAGAACCCTAATCTATTGATGATGGAAATTACAGTAAATGTTGTCCAACAGCAAGACAGTTTGAATAAGACAGTGGTGAATTTAAAAGAGGAAAGGAAATCTTGTGTGTTATAAGAAAAACTGTTTTCTTAGAAAACAGTCATATATATATGAAGGAAATGTTATTACTGCTTCAGCTTTGAATTCATCTTAGTGAGGTCTCTGCCTCATTGTGCACCTTTCATTGCACTGCTAAGCCTTTTCTCCAGCCCTTCTTGTCTCCTGCTGCAAGGGAGCTTTCAAATGTTTGATGTGGGGCCAGGGAAAATAGTTGGTTTTCTTACAGATACTTTGCTTTCACCTTTTTAAGGAAATATATCTGTAAATTAGATATTTATGAACTGCTATTCTATACTAGATCCTGGACTCTTCTAAACCTATGTCTGTTTTCTGACTGTGTAGAGTATTGGAGAGAGTGACTAAAATATCTGAAATGGAGGGATGGTACAATTTGGTTTGTGAAAGATTTAGAATGAACTCCAGTCCTTAGAGTTTAATGTTAATGGATGAAACTTGATCTTTTTTTAAGTCTCATTTTTCATAACTGTTACTGGAAGGTCCTTTCTGGCCAACAGAAAATTTAATTAAGTGACTAGAATATGAGCATCAACAGAAATATTTGTTTCGAAACTGCTTCTCTTAATCCAGAAGAAAGTCTCAATCTGATGATTTTTTTTTCCTGGTGCAGACTGAAATTTCAGTGACAATTTTCTGTGGGTTAGGTTTTTTATTCTTACATGTATCATAAAGACCACAATTTACAAATACTGAATGCCAGGTTTGTATTTCATAAAATAAAATTAATTCTTTGCTATTAATTCTCTGTGCAGCTGCTACTGAGATGGAGATTCACCTTTTGTTGGTAGGGTAAAGATAACTATTATAAAGACAGAGAAAATTGCAGAAAACATTTGGATCTGTGTTACGTTTGAACAATTTTTCCTTTAAGGAGAAGTACATTGGTTGATTTAGGAGTTACCAGTATTAACTGATAATATAAAATATGCCCTTTTTTCTTTTTTTCCTCTTTTTTCTTCTTCCTCTTCCTCTTCATTGTCCTCTCCCCTTTCTGTTTCATTTTTGGTTTTTTATCTTTATTTTCTATTATCTATTCTCTATTTCCTAATTTGTTTTCCCTTTTGGTCTTCCCTTTTTGCTTTAGGTTTTTCTCCCACAGAATAAGATTATCATGTACTATGTGGTAGAATTCTAGTTGATGACTGGAAATTTCTTAGGTATTACCATATTAAAAATAAGAATATCAAAATTCATGGCATTACATGCAGTTTATTTCTGATTAATGTTGTAATGAATCAGTGTTTTAAGGTCTCAAAGAATGTCCATTAAAGATATTGGTAAAGGCAGGGTTAATATACAAGCAAAAGCATGACAGAGTTCATTGGCAAGGTTCACTCTACTGCCTACCAAATGGTTAAAGGACACAGAAAAAAAAAAAACAAACTAAAATCTAAAATCAATCAATCTAAGCCCAAAATCAATTAAAATTATCTATGTGGAAGCTGGAGGTGCAGGGAGGAGGAAAGGATAAGGGTAGAAAAGGATAAGGATAAAAAGGAATAGTCACAAGATTTAGATTAGACCTCCTTTCTAAACTGAGCCCCAGACTTGACCAACAGTTAAGGCCTAAAGGTTTAACTGCACTTAATTGATAGCTTAAGTTAAGCAGTTTAACAAAAGATTCATATTGAATTTCCTATAGCTCAACAAATCTAAAGTACTTGAGAGTCTAGCAGACCAACATTCATAGTACAATTGCTGTATCATATTCACACTCTCATGCACTCAGATTTAAAGGAGCATGCACAGATCCAAAACAGGATGTGTAGGAGAGTGAATGCACTTAAGAAGGTTTAAAAGGTGAGGTGAATACACAGCCTGTGAGGAGTTGTTGCAGCTTTGGGAGTTCCATCTGACTCAGCAGGACAACAAATTATATCCAATGCAAACTGCAGCGTAAATACTAAAAATCCCTGAAAATAAAGCAGTGGATATAATTTACTGTGACTGCAGTAATGCCTTTGACACTTCCCCATAAATGCTTCAGAGAGAAGCTGTTGATGTATGGGCTGGATGTACAGAGAGTGAGTTAGACTGAAAACTGGCCAAATATCTGGACCCAGAGGGTGGTGGTCAGTAGTACAAGGTCTAACTGGAGGCTAGTAATTAGTCATGCAACAACTCAGGGGACCATACTGGGTCTAGTCTTGTTCAATATCCTCATTAATGATCTAGATGAGCGGACACGGAGTACACCACAGCAGGTTTCCTGATGACACAAAACTGGGGGGAGGCCTGATGCACCAGAGGGTCATGCTGTTGTCCAGAGTGACTGAACAGAATGGACAGATGTTCTGGCAGGAACCTCATGGAAGTTCAGTAAGGGGAAGTATGAAGTCCAGCACTAGTGGAGGAACATTCTGGGGGCAGATTTTCTGGAAAACACACTTGATGTAAAGGACCTGGAGGTTGTGGTGGACACCAGGCTGAACATAAGTCAACACTGTACCCTTGTGTCAAAGGTGGCTTATGGTATCCTGGCTTGCATTAAGAAAAGTATTGCCCATAGGTGCCAATCCACTGTTGAGGCTACATCAGGAGTACTCTATCCAGTTTTGGGCTTAATGCCAGAGACCCAGGCATACTGCAGAGAGACTAATGAGGGAACACAAAGATGATTAAGGGACTGGAGCATCTCTTCTATAAGAAAAGGCTGAGACAGCTGGAACTGTTTAGCCCAGTTCAGGGAAGATTTTATCAGAATAGATAAATACCTGAAAGGAAGGTGCAAAGAAGATGTAGCCAAGCTTTTTACATCAGTGCCCAGCAGCAGGAACAAGAGGCATTTGAGTTTACAACAAACTGTCTAATAATGATGTAACACAGCTAGCGTTGGTTTTCTCAGGTTCACTGTGCTTGCTGTTGTTCACCTTAGCAATATTTCCTCCAAGAATTGTGTCCATTCTTCTGATATGTGGCTTATTTATGTTTTGCTCTATGCATCTTTCCTTTATAGCTTACAAAGGCCAGAGTGACAAGAACTCTCAAAACCTGTACTCTGTATTTATGTCTGCAGGAACTGGGGGAGAAATTTTCTTCCAGTCCAATCAATCAAACTTGCCTGTAAGAGTAAACAAGAACAGCAATAGCAAGAAGATGGAAAAAATCTTGGAAGAATCACTGCAAGGTCACCTCAGCCACTCTTGATACAACACAGAATTCTTTATGTTTATATGATTTTGAGTGCATAGTTAGCTAATTCCTTTTTAAAGCCCTCAGTGATATATGTTTAGAGACATTCAGCCAACTATTTTCATGCTTTACTTTTCTTTTAGGTTTTTAGCAAACCTTTTTTAAAGCTGAATCTCCCTTTTTTCTTTATTTTTCTGTTTGTTTGTTTTTCTTTTTTTTTCTTTTGCAATTAAACCTATTACATTTTTTGGTACACAACAAAAGCAGAAATGCTCTTTCAAGACTTTTTTTTTTAACTGTAAGTGTCTGGGGATTAAGATAAATATTTCTTTTTATTTATTTAATTGGTCAATATCTGATCTTTTTTATTGTGGCTGTTGTTTCATTGTTTGATTTTTTTCCCTATGGACTGAATTTCAGCATACAACATCGTAAAATTCACTGGACAAAACTGGATTAAATACTCAGTTGAGGACCCAGATTGGGGAATGGGGGAAAACCTCATGAGTTTTCCAGGGAAAGTTCCTTTTTCTGTCAATGAGAAGAAATAGTGGCATTGAAGTCATTAACATTATTTTGATTTACTTCACTAAAGGCCTGGTAATTAATCAATACAAATGATTTAAAACATCTCCTAAGATAGCTTAATGATTTAGCCACATGTTTTGACCACGTGTTTCTTTCATTTGAGTCATTTATGAATCTTAATTTATACACTACCATATTGAATTGTAATGACAGGGCAATTTCCCAATTGCCATTCCATGCAACAAGTAGAAACATTATTTATGAGCAACCTGTAATCTCTAAGCAATATATTGACAGTGTAAATCATTAACTAAAAGTAGATTGGAAACCTTTAGAAATAGGATGGTCTTTAATTGAATAGGGGGGAAAAAAAGGGGGAAATTTGGTGTATATGTTCAAATCTGTAAAAATAATTCATTAAAATACTTTATTTGCAGATAAAGTCACCATTCAGATGGAGAAACTAGCCATTCCTTGCTGCCATATTTAACTGAAAAGAAAAAAATTTAAAAATAATGCACCTAATAACTTCTTCAAAGAAAATTTGACCAAATACCCTAAAGAGCAACCTGTGTTTGGATGAACTATGGGATATCTTGTCTACTCAGTTTCTTCCATGTCTTAGGTTTTTAATAGAATTATTCTCACATTCAGTCTTTCCACTTAAGGTCAATATCCCTAATCACCAAATAGAACCATACAAATTTCCAGCCCATTGATCAATAGCTAGTGATATAAGGGTAAATCCTGGATATTGCTATGTTCTCTTAAATAACATCGTTAATTACACAGATTGTTTTTTGGTGCTTGTTAACTTTTAGAAATTTAAACATGGATTTCCTGAGAAAAACATGCTGATTTCTAATGGATAATCTGGTGGGCTACAGTTAGAAAATGCTAGCATGACAGCCAGCTGGATGAATTTGTAACACGAGTGTCTCTTACATAGAGTTCCTTTTGTCTTCTATAGTTCAAATGTTCAAATTGTATTTTTAGTAAAAAAAAGCCAAACAGATTTAGGGTTAAGGATTTGTAAGTAAGTAGGATTTGACTACTTTACTTAGATGATAAAAAGTTTCCTTTATTTTTTTAAATCTCTTTACTTAACATCTATTTCTATGTGTAGATATCCAGCATTCTGAGTGCATGGCCAGAATGCAAAGGAAAAGCACATAAGGCATAGAAAAGGAGCAAATGCATCATAAAGTAATTTGGAAATCTCAGTTCCAACTTTCTTGTGCTATACAACTTGCAAAACTCTTGCAGACCAGGTATAGCTTGTGCTTCTAAAATCAATATTGCATCGGGTGCAGTACACACTGAAGCTTGATTGTAAATTGATTTACTGGATATTTTTGTCTCCCATTACCAGGACAACAGACCCTACTTATTACAGTAGCTAGGTGAATGAAGTAATATGCAAGCTTGTGACAGGGTTTCAAATAATCAGAGATTAATAAGCAAAGGAGAAAATTCTGATCATAGTGTTGAATGTATTAAGGCATTCTGGAAAAATGTGGTTGCCATTTTTGTAACATTCATCACTATTTTTGCCATCACTTTTGTGGATAGTCTGTTAAATTAGTTTTCAAACGAGTTTCAGACTGTACTTGCACTGAGTCCAAAACCTAGGCCTCAGTAACTGGCTTTTATATTGTAAGGCTTCAACTTCAGTGCTAACTCCATAACAATTGTTAGGTTGCAGCCAAGCTAATACACCCAACAGTGCCTTTTTTGTGCTGATCCTAACAGGAACAGAGGAAAAGATAAGAGCTCTAGAGCTCACCTGAGTTCTCTCCTTTTCACTCCTGATAACATCACTTTTTTGCATGACTGCTGTCATTCCAGTATCTTGTAAGCCTAAAGAGTTGTTATCTTCCCTTCCATTCTGAGAAAGGGAATAATTATTTATCTGGTTATTAACTGAAAAAAATTCATTCTTGTGGATGCTCTTTATTTGCATACCTTTTTTAACCTATTTCTAGCTGTGACCTTTTGGTCATCTTCTGGTTCAAAGGAAGTCTGAAGAATTTGGATTTTGGAATCAGCTTTTTTTTTTTTTTTTTTTCAGTCTTCATTACCATTTTTCTATTCTTAAATAGATCCTGTCTGTAACACTAATACTTAATCTCTTAAAAAAATCTACAGTGTCATTTTTTTAACAGTCATATTACTTTTCTGATCACCTGAGTCTGCATAAAATCTTGTGCAGTGGAAACATCTGGTATAAAATCAAAACATTCCTACTGTTTTTGAAGGGATGACACCAAACTTATATTTCAAATTGTCACCTTGTTTCATCCATAATTTAGCTACTTCATGTTTCTTGTACCTTGGATGAGTTTATGTAGGATACATAAAAGCACTGAACCCACTCTAAAAGTATTTTTGATGCAAGCAAAATTTAGTCCATAATCTCACAGGGGATATTCTCTCTCCCATGAATTGACTAAAGGTGACTGTGGTTTGGAAATGTAGTCAAATTTGCAAAAGTGCAACTTTTATATTTTTTATAATTGTTAGCATCAATTTTTGCTTTTTTCATCAATTTTTTCAGTGAGTCCCAATCATACTAGAGAAGGATCCAAGAAAGCTGAAGTGCAAAGCCTTCAGCTGTGAAGAATAATATAAAAAAGGTTTCACACAGTGTTCTCTGTCCTTTGGTCCTTTAATGTGCATTAAATTATTTTCAAACACCGTGTCTTCAAGATCCAGTGATTGGCAAACATACATTCAGAAAAGGTACAAAATAATAATCTTTAGAACTGTAGCTTTCATTTCAAATAAAAAGACACAGCAAATGGAAAGTTGCTATTTCAAACAATGAAGGTCACATAGGTGTTTTTTCTGGACACAGCTGGAATGATACACAGAAGGCTGCTTTAATTATAAAGAAGCAGACTCTTCACATTAAATGGTGTATGACCAAACAAGCTGCCTTCATTTGACTTTCCAGACAGCTGGAGTTGAATTCAGAGACAGCTAATTGCCGCGGGGACCTTTCTCTGGCAAGTAGCCCATTGGTACTCTTGAGGGGTGGAGAGGCTTCACACAGAAAGCTTAAAAGCATCTGGGCTGCTGTTGTGCAGAATGCAACTGCTGACAGATTTACCATCTGTCTTTGAGAAAGACAACAGCTTGGGAAGCCCAGACACCACTATTCCTCAGTAGAAAGCCCATTGTCAATCAAACCCTCTTCATTACAGCAGAGAGATCTTGAATTACAGCTAAGTGAAAAAGAAATATCAAGATATTTGTTTACTTGTATTTGTGTATGAATAGATAAAAAATCCTGGAACACAAGGAAACAGCAAAATGTAAACACATTTATATTATCCACCATATAAACTTTCTCCATGAGAATAGTTTTCCAGACGTACCAACAGTAACCATGGTCATATCCTCACAAGAGTCATGTTGTAATAGCAAAGAATAATGAATTCATAATATATACTATACTATTGTAAATACTTCAGATATTTATTTTTTGTAAATTTTCATTGACTGTGAAAGGTAATTGCTTTCATTCCTATGTTTGTAGGCAATAGAACAGATTCTATCTTATAAAGGAACTTCAAAACTCTAACCACTGGTATAAGAAAAAGATGTTCAGTCATCCCCAAATATTGTGTATTTGCTTATACACAAAATTATATCTATGGCCTAATGTCGTTTGTAAAGAATCAATCAAAATTAGGAACATAATAGAAATGTTTTCTAAAAAGCTGCAGTACAAATATTTTCAGCACACAAATGCACGTACAAAAACATATGTCAATGCATAATACCTGCAGGTCTGAATGACATTAATTCAACCCAACTGTTCATAAAAATGCCAGGAATTAGGAAAAATGGAATTATGGATTCTATAAATAGTAGTCTTTCTTAAGCCTTCAAGTGAGCACATATATTTTTTGTAAGTGCCTTCCTGAAAGATGTAAAAAAAATTTTCCTTGTTGCTCTTCCTGTATTCCTGTGGTTGACCAGTGTGTACTGTGTGTTTAAAAAGAGTAAATACTTTATGGCTCATGTTCTTAAAAAACAAGCTTCAGTTTAATGGGAACATAGAAGAATGCTGAACATGTCATATAGTTGTCATGTAAAAGTTTTTTGCATGTATATTTATATAGTATGTATAACAGTATGTATACTGTTAATCACAAATATATAGATAGCTGGGAACAGGTAGCTGCCATGAAATGGCATCTTTTGTGTGAGAAATTTTCATGGGTTTTTACCCCAAGTACTTTACCATAAATCTAGAGGGAGAGAGGAGGAGTGTATTCCAGGATTTTCCTTCAAGCTCTATGAATTCTAAAATCCAACTTCTCCCTCTATATGCATGCAGTATAGAGAGAATGCATTACAAGATGGAGGAAAAGATGCAATTTGGTAATGAGGCCTGAACACTCTGCCCAGCACATTGACATGATGCCTCTATGAAGCAAAAATTACACTTCATTACAGTAGTGACTACAGCTCTCCAGTGAAAATCTGAGTCCTGGTTTCCAGTTGCATTTCCTTTGTTTCTATATTTTAATGCAGAATGCTCACCCTTTAAGCTTAGGGTTAAGTCACACATCTAGGAGATAGAAAATTCAGATTCAGTGCTCCACTGCTGAGGGAAAGCCCTGAGTTCAAGCACTCTAATAAAACAGCTTTACCACTGTCCATGTTTTTAAAGAAAAGGAAAGTTGGCTTCTGTTTCCCCAGGGAAGCAGCATAATTTTTACTTCAAGGAAAAGGTTCAGGATTTCATACTCCAGCCTAAAATATATACTCTAATGTAAAGTTAGGAAAGACCTAAATTGTTCAGATTAAGTAGTATATCATCATCAAACGGAGCAAAATGTTGGCTTATTTTTCATGCTGACATACTTTTAGTACAGAGTTAGATCATGTACTTCTATACTATTGCAGTCTACAGAGCTGATATATCCATGTCAAAAAGAGGTATGAGAGTCAAATGATGTGCTCTTTCCATCATTTCCTATTCTCCAGTTGAAGCATATCCTTGGTTCATCATGCTGACTGCTATGAATTTTTTTTTCTTGAAGAGATAATTTCCTCCAGGCATGGCATAGAAAGTTTAGTTGGAGCTTTGAGCTCCACTCTGGTGGCAGCATGCCAAAATCCCTTTAAGGGACTAGCTCTTAGTATATCTCTCCGTTTCTGAAATGGCCAACACAGTATTTCCCCACTTCAGAGAGGGCAAATGTGTTTCCATGGTTGTGGAGATCAAGTAATTCTATTGATAAAAGTTCTCTTGTATAACACATGAAATGGAATATATTACTGTTGTGGAAGAGATCTTAGCCACAGTATTTTAGTCATGTAGGGACTGGTTATTCCCTTTTAATCAAATATGTTCTAGTTAAACCACTGTAAATCTCTGTTACTCAATGGAAATTAGTTGCTTACTGATGTGTGGCAAGAGTGTATGAAAATGCTTTATTTAGCTTTCCTTATTTGGTTAAATAGTGCAGGGCAATTCAACGTCTGCTATATTTGTGCATAGCTGAGGTATAATTTGGGAGTACATAGACAGGACATCTTGTAAAATGGAAATGCTAATGTTGATACCAGGGAGACAGGAATCCACCTCTGACCATTTACCTCTGTAAAACTGAGCTCATAAAGTGAAGAAGAGAAGACTGAACAGGTAAAACTGAAAGCATCTTTTAGCTTCCAGGTGGTAAGAAGGATATTTCCAGTTATCCACAGGCCAGTGATTAGAACTGGCAACCCAAAAAAGTGTCTCTTGTAAACTAAACTCATTAAAAACTCAGTCAGTGTAAGTTAATGGAGATATAACTCCTCAGTTTGCCATTTTGGTCTGTAAAGTAGAATCACATTTAAAATATTCTACTAACTCATTGTGATACGAGATTTTGATACACCATGGCTGTTAAATATTTCCTCTGGGAACATCTTACAGAAAATTTTGTATTAAATTTGTTAATATATAAATAGAAAATTGTATTTCTACCTCTAACATCATAAATGAAGACTTCTGATTCAATGCACATCTGATGTTCCTTCTGCAAACCTTAAGAAACATATTAATATTTCCCACTATGTTTATATATAATACAGGTGTGAGATTTTTTTGGATTTTTTTTTCCCCTGAAGATAATAACCCAGATCCTGAAGGTGCCTGGTAAAAATAAAATGTATTTCAGGGAGTGGAAGAGACATAGGGATTTGTAAAGATTCATTTATATCCTTTGATGTGATGTTAATGCTACAGCCAATGGCACAAAGGCATGATTCCAGAATTTAAACATCACAGAACATAACCAGGCCATAAATCTGATTGTCCAGTTACAGCTCTATGATTAGATTCAAAAAGAGATAGTAAAACAGCTATTAAATTATCCATCATCTCAAGTTTCCTTAACTTCATGGGAAAAATAATCTCAGTTGCTTCTTTGTGATTCTTTTGCTTTGTTTACAGTAATGATGCTCTCTGAGTGATGTAAATGCATTTAATTTCCATTAGCACTAATAAGAAATCAGTAAGCACATGAAGAAGGGACTACACATATTTCCAATATGTAATGTACTCTTGGATAAATACACTTAACCCAAAATATGTTTGAGCATAATGTGAGAGATAAACATGTAGAATGAAGTGGAAAACCTGGAGGTAAAGTGCTAATTCTTTCATGACATCAGCTCAGTCGGGGTCATGAAGGAATATTGAAGACAATTACAACATGTTAGATTTAGAAAATATACAAGTATTTAACATTCTCAGCTACACATTGTAGGATTTAACAGAGCATATATTTCCAATTAAATGTTTTGTTTTATCTGCAACTTGCTTGCCTTCAATCTAAATTTACTGGAAAGTAGAAAAAAACCCTCTTTTTGATATTTAAGCCTATTACTATTAGTGCTTAAAAGATCATTGTGGACAATATACTCAAAGATTGTGAAGTGTATGGACAGAATTCATAGAATACAACATTGAGAAGCTGAGGACACTGCATTATTAGTCCACATATAAAAATAAGTTTGTAAAGAGGTAATAACGATGTCTGTATTATCACTGGTTTTAAGCAACACATTAAAATCAATGTTTTTGTTTGAAGTCTTAATGTGACTAGTAAAGGATTAAAATCCTGCTCTTCTGCATATTCTGTAAATATTTTAGTCTATCCACTTCTAGATAGGCTTGCAATATGATGCTTCATGTGGCATGAGACATAAGCTCTTACTCTGAAATAAGGTTGTTTGGGACATGCTAGGAGCTGAACCACAGAAAGATTTCTACTGAAAGTGCTCACCTGCAGTTATAGACTCATGACGTGAATGCTTGCAACATTGATAATGCAGGCATCTTCAGTAATGGTGTAAAGGAGAATCCAGGGAAATACAGGCCAGATGATCTCCCCCTAGAAGTGAGTCTCTACCACTAAGAACTCCTCAAAGTGCCACTTAAAGAGTCACCAAGATAATCAGGCAGATGGAGACTTGTGTGGGAAGACAGGGCAGAAATATCTTTCTCTGTGGAGGAAGTAAAGCACTGCAGCAGATTACAAGAGAGGTTGTGAAGACATCCAATCTTGCCTGGTTGTGGCTATGAATAACTGGGTATTACTGGACCTGTTTTAAGCATGCTGCACTACTTGCCCATGGAAGTCAGTTCCAATCAGTATGATTCTATGATTCAAAGTGTAGCTCACAATGGACATGGACCAATGGAAAAAAATGATGGAATTTCTGAAACCAGCATGCAGAAAAAGAAATATAGGCATCTTCAATCTGCTACTTATCCTCCTATACTCTTCCATGTTCTTATTAGGGTTTGCAAACGGTCAGGATTTACTCCCGAAAGGTCTAATATTGCAAAGATTGAAAAAGTCTAGACGAATTTCAGATGCAGACCATAAATAAAAAAGTTTCATATGTAGACAATAAATAAAACAATTCATAGCAGCAACAGATCACCAGAAAGGTAAAAACTGTTACAATAATTTACTTAAATTATCAAGAATGAAAAGAATTGGGGAGGAAGAAAAAAAGTCTATTAAAAAAACCAGAAAGAAACAGTGTGTAGGTTTTGCTTGTTTTAGTCTACAAGAAGATTTTCGTAAGTTATTTAACATCTTTTTGAAAGACCATCAAATAGTGCCATAGTCCATCTTTTTAATTTTTCACCATTTCTTCAATGTACAGAAAAGCAAATTTACTGCTGAGGCTCTTACTATCAGAAGAAACCCAAGGAGGCTGCAGGTTCTGCTGACTTGAATTGCTGTTATCAATACATTATGGGGAAATTGAAGCAGAGCAAGCATGCACAACTTGTTAGTTGCAAGTTCTTTTTGTGTTTTGGAGAAACTACATGAAATGGTGCCGCAGCTCTATTATTGTCACCTAAATTCAGAAGTTCAGAATGAAAGCACACAATTTGAAACCACCACATGTGGACACATGTGCTTCAACTTTCTTTCCTGAAAACATACCTGAAAGCTCTGATATAGATGTGACTTACATTTGAAAGAGAGCCCACGTGTAATACAGCAGATTTGTGAGTGATGTCTAAATAATATATATAAACACAGGAAATTTTTTTTTTTAGATTTTTCCTAATACTTCCTAATGTGAAGTCATGCTTTTAGTGATTTACATAAATAATGCTGTGTGATAAAGTATCAGCTGTATCTTTCTCATCTCCTTTGAAAAGTCAACTTGGATGCAGGCCAGCTGTTGGTGATTGTATCTTGCATATTATTACACTTGCATTTTGGCGTCACTCAGCCTTTTTGCATTCCATTCCAAATTCCTGAATTTCCTTCCTCTCTGCTGTGGCTTTTTCACTGCATGTTATTTGTGTTTTTAAAATGAACCATACAAAGGAGTATTTCCATAACCATGGTGACACTGTAACACACAAAGTACAAAGGTAAAAAGGTAATAAGGTAATTCTGCCAGACTGGTGTTGCTGAAAATTTAGTACCTTTTTTTTTTTTTTTTTTCTTGTAGTAAGAGAGTGAATGGAATGTGCTGAATATTTCCAGATCTGTTCAGGCTAGAGTAACTACTACAAATTAATATGATATATATTCAACAGAAGTGATGAGCTGTGTGTGTTGCTGTGCCTGTTCTGCCTACTAGTTTTTCATGAATCCTGGGATGTGATGTAGTTTTTTGGGGGGTTGTTTTTGTTTTTGTTTTTGTTTTTGTTTTGTTTTGTTTTGTTTTGTTTTGTTTTTAGGATCCATGCTTCTGAATACATGTGAATATATAATTTTTCAATAATTAATTTTTATCACCCGTAATTCTGTTATCTTAGGAATCTATATATCTTTTTTTCTGGCAATATATGAAGGTTTAACTTTTTTTTTTCTGGCAGTGTTTGAAAAACTGCATTTTCAGTTGGGAAGCCAGGGTACATAGAATGAGGGCCCAATACAAAAAAATACTTACATTGCTTATGCCCACTGTCATTGACAGTTCTTAATTGCTTGCATTTCTGACCAATTTGAGTCTGTAAGAGCTAAGGTTTAAAAAGAATCTTTCCATATATAAAAGATCCTTAGATTTTCCTTTAAGATCCTACACTACTATCTTCAGAAAAAGAAAATAAACTGTTCCTGGAGACTGCCAGAATGAAAACCAAAAGAAATACAAAATGTGCATGACATCTGAAAAAAAAAAATTCAAGTCAATCTTTTTATTTTGAGAATCTGACTGGTTTTAGACTATGAAAAGAACAGTAGCTGTGGGCAAGTGTTTGAGCATTGGCTTCTTCTAATTGTAGGTCCGCATGTATAAAGGCAGAAAGTTACAGAGTGTAAGCCTTACAGCACTTCACAGTTGCATGTTTGCTAAAAAGCCTTGTCTGTTCCCCCTAATCTTTTCTTCTCTGCATGACTCCAGAGATCTCTGAAAAATGTTAGAAGGCAGTCTTAATAAGCACAATCCTTACCTGCAATAGGTGCAGCATATTAGTTACCACAGCAAAACAGATGTGATAAAAAATTCAGCTGTTGAAATGTTCTGTTAAATCCTCTTTAACATGCTTGCTGCTCTGTGATTGCCAAGATACTGCTAAGATACCACATCAGATAATTATTTAAAGCCTTTTCAGTTTCTTTCTTCTCTATCTTGACTAAACAGAACTTAGAATTAAACCCCTAGAACATAGGATTTCTATTCTATCTCTGAAGTTCACCAGAAACACTCTAAACAGTAGATATTTTAGTGCTTCAGCATGCAATATATTGCTATTAAATCTCAATAATTTTCTGTTGTCTTGTTGTTAAACAAAATGTTTTGCTGTGCTCGTGTTTTACCCATGGCTTCAAGGAACACAACATGCACATAATTTTTAAAGATCCTTAAAGAATTTTTGGTATACCATTTCACAGCTGATTTGTGATACAAATTTGTGTACCAGAAGAAGTGTGGAACATAATGATTTGTGCAAAAGAAGAGCTGATGCATCGTTTTGATTAACACAGCTTTATCAGGTCATGCAACTCTGCTGTAGTAGAAACCATAGCACTAATTCTAGACTAATCTGAATGAAGTAGGGTTCAGAGCAATAGAAAATTTCTATCTTTTCAAAGGGGTAATAACGATTGTCTGACTAGCCTCACTCCCACACTTGTCTTAAAAAGAAAGCTTAAAAACATATCTCTGGGAAAAAATTTATGGATTTGAATAAATTGTTAGTCAGTAAATGCACTCTAGAATCAAGAGAACAGTACAGTTTTCAGGAAATTGGGTAATAATAAGAGAAATTAGCAGCTGGGCTTATGTTTCATCCAAATCAAAGTGGACAATCACTGGTTAAATATCACCTAAAGATATGTGCATTCTGTCTCTCAGAGCATTTGACTCCTTCTGAAATAATCAAAAGGTGCTTATGCAAATTAAATGCAAACAGAAGGGAGGTGTGTCTGAAACTAGCTTTACTAATATGTTGCATTATGTAAGTGATTTGATCAACATCAGACTCTTTGTTACATGAAACCAGAGGCAATTTTACGAAGAGAAGCATTGCACTGGGACTGATACAGAAAATACTTCAGTGACTTCCTCATAAAAAAGTAGTTTCAAAATGTTTTGATTTACTATTCTCTTAAAACTTTCTTATTGCATGATAATGCTGATGAGAACTACACACTAAAGTAATGGGGACCTCCAGTCAAAATCATCCTCGCTTGAACACTTTTGTTCTTACTAGTAATATTTATTCACCTCTGTATACATTAGTCTCCCATAAGGTAGGTTTTGAAAACTAGAAATTTTACCACTTTCAGATTATTTAATCTCTCCAAACTCTGTTTTTAAACAGTATTTCATTTTCTGTTTCCCATGATATATATACCCTTATTATGCTCTGGTGCTTAGTAATGTTAGATACTGAATCAAATTTACACAAACGTAAGCGAGACATGGAATGTGCTAACTTCTCTATGTTGAAATAATGTGTGTTCAGACTTACAGTTCAAGAAGCTATTGAACTGATGCACTTTCTAGTAACTGAACACTCATTCATAAAAAGTTTAGTGTTTAAGTCTGTTAATAATTTTCAAACTATCTGAATTAGATTAGTAGTATTATCCCTATTTTATATCAGGGAATACTGTGGTAAACATTATGGACTGACTGTGACACGTTTATATTTAGATTTCAAGAGCAGAATTTCTTTGACCCTTGGCTATCAGAGATGTTATTCAGAGTTGAAATAAAACATGTCCAAAAGGATCCATGTTCATGGATGTAACAGTTTTTTGTCTGCCTCTTAGACAGACTGACTGACACCAGTCATTCACTGAACTAAAGTTTTATTTTTTTCCTTCCTGGATTTCTGCCTTTGAGGTGCCATGCACCTTGTCCCTTGTCATAATCATCAGCACACTAAAAATCACACTGAATTAAGGATGTTTGCAAGGCTTTTTTTTGCTTTTTTGACTCAGACACCTACTGCCTCTAAGTATAAAGGACAAATAGGTGTCTCAGATCTGTTACCCCAGCTTTCGTCTACCTGTTAATTAATCTTCATTTCGCAGCTTTTAAGATATTGCTGACACCTGGACAGTACTTTTAAAACTTCCACTTCAAAATGTAAAATGTTAGCAGATGCTCAAAGGAAGTGTATGAAAGTCCATATTAAGGGTACAGAATAGCTTTCACACCCACTAGAATCATGTCTCCTGCTCATGTGGTGAACATATGTAGTTTGTTCTCTCAGGATTTAAACTTAGGCTTGCCCTGTTTTTTATTCTCAGGAACATTCTGAGTTTGCCCTTCATTTTCACTCCACAGATTTCTTTCCATGCTGATTAGGTAGGTAGCATTTTGAAAAAAAAAGGCTAAAACTCAATATATTAGCCACTTCTTAACTGTGGTAAATTTACTGAAAAATGTAGCAGCAGAGAGTCACCATCTGTTTAAACCTTAATATGCTCAGAGATTGGGTAGCTTAAAAACCTTTGCCATGATTTACTAAGTAGATCATAGTTTGATATAGTTTCTTTAAAGAATTAATACCACACCCTGGAAAGAAAAATACAGTAACAAAAATCAACAAAGGAAAAAATTAACTTCACCAAAGAAGCATGTTCAAAAGCTGAGTTTCTGCACCCTGAATACTCTTTTGACTTTATGGCTTCAGCAGCTCTCCCAGCTCTAAGCTTAACAATGCCATTTAACCAAAATAGATAGCTTTAGCTGTATATTTAAAGGAGAGTGATTAGCAGTAAAATAGTGAGTAGATCCAGCTAATTAGGCCTCCCATTTAACACTCCATGGAGATGAATGGAACCATTTCACAGTAATCTTCAAGCTAGTGTTTGTCTATACCTGTCATATATGTCCATCATTCTGCATTTTAAGGGTTATCTAACTACACAGAAAAACATTGTTTCAGGAGAAAGCCTTTATTGTGGAGTTCTCTTTAGAAACAAACACAGGAAAAAACTAATTCCTTTGATTTAATTCATTTTTCACACTAACAAACTTATTTTGTTCTTGCCCATGGGTATTTTATTTTTCGCCTGTGTCTAATTAGCAGCTGTTGTGAGTTCCTTTCTTTCTTTGTTTCCCTATTATAGGAAAGTCACTAAGTTTCTTTTCTGTCATATTAATAGTTGCCAGTGTCTTTACAGACCCCATGGAATTCACACAATGGTTAAAAATCTAATGTTCTTACTGCATTTGATGGTTCATTAATATGTGACTATTTGTGAATGATAAACAAAATGTTATTATTGTTTATAGGACACATACACAAAGAAATACTTCAGTGAGAGAGACAGCTAAAGAGGTGATTATAGAATCATTAAATTAGATGTTATAATAATGAATTCTTATACAGGTATAGATAATAGCCTGATTCTTTCAAGATAGTAGAGTTCTTGCATGTAGTTAACTCTTTCCTAATTTTAGATTTTAGCCAAGTATAGCAGGTTGAATATGTGACTGAACATCATGGGAAAGCTATAGCTTGCTTTACTGAACTATCTAAAGTCTAAGCAGCTACATTTCAGAGACATTCAGCTTTTCAGGGCTGATTCATCTCATCCATCTGCCCTAAAATAGATCAGATACATCAAACTATACAGAAATTTTTTTTCTCTTTATTTACAAAATTACTAGGTCAGCTTAAGACAACTTCTGCATGAAAATTATAATGCACTATCAGTAATGTAAATGAGAAAGTCCAAGTTAGTTTTGAAATAAAAGAAAATCACCTACATTTAATGAAAGATAAATAACATGGTGCATGTGATGTGCCATGCCACCACACTGCAAAAGGATCTGAAGAACAAGAACCTTAAAACACAAATCTTTTTTTTCTGAAATAAATGCATTTTGTAGCAAATAGATGCACATACTTTCTATACTTGTTCAAAAAGGCAAACTGGAGCTCCATATAAAAAAGGAAATCTTTTTCAGTGGGCTACATCAAGATATCAAAGCAAATTCTTTTCTATTCTTTATAAATAAGGCTCCTATTGCATGCATCACAGGGACACGAGGCAAATAAATACTTTTCTTAACTGAAACATCTAAGTCTAAAATTTCACAAGATTAAAATTTCCTCAATTCCATTCAACTTTTATTTCAAAACATAAACGGAAATTATGTGAAGTTGTTGCCTCTAATGAGGACTATATCAGCAGCTGATTCTGCTTACATGCGTGTGAACTGACTGTCCCATTTTCAAAGGTCTAAGGAAAAATTAAGCTTTTATTATGTGCAAGATCAATACAGTTGCTTTTCTTTTCTAGGCAGACTGGATTATTTGCCTAATCTCTGGCATACATTTCTACTCCTTCTTCTTCTGGACACTGAACCTGTAAAGCCATATGCAATGCTCAACTTGATATATTGGGCACTTTCCTGTGTCTTTTTCTTTCTTTTTTTTTCCCTTTTTGCTTTCAGAAAGTACTTGAATTCTCTTCTTACTGTGTAGACACAGTCTCTAGGTCTGTTTCCAACAAAATATAGTTTTTATATCCTTAAAATTTCAGAATATTCTTCAGGGGTTTTACAATATTCTTATTTACCGTTGGATGCCATTTGCCATCTCAATCCCAGTGGATAATGAGTCTGATCACACCAAAGTGTGTGTTAATGAATCTGTTCCTACAAAACAGTTACTTAGGTGTACCAATGAGACAAATAGCCAGGGGGGGCAAGAGAAGAATATTGAAGTTATTCCACTTTTCTGAGCAACTGTCTTTCCTGGAGATGTGTGCCTTAAATGTGAAAGTCAGCAAGCTCCATTTGTAACTTATTCAGTTAATACACAGGAAAACATTAAACCATAAGTAAATTACTGACAAAAATCCACTTTGATTTACAATTATTTTGGCAGAATTAAGTAATAATTATAATTGATTGGGTTCAATCTTTTGTTACACTTATGCCAATCAATGAGAATACTCTCTTAATAAATACAATAATCCATGATAAAAATTCTTTCCATTAGTCTTTCTTATGTCATTTCCTAAAAGGCATAATTATTCTGATTTTAATATAGCATTACCATGTCACAAATCATTGATCACAGAGATTTGCCTGAAATAACAATGAACCTTAGGTACCTGAAAGCACTGAATCACTGAATTATTGTCGTTAACTCTTGTATCTGTAGCTAGGAACACTTGATAGAAGTTCAGTTTTTGGTTCTCATTAAATGGTGTGCTTGACTTCCTTCTTCTTTCTCCTAGAAAGCAGGGAAACATGTAAGTTTTATGAACTTACATGTGGTTGTACATAGTCATGCCTGGCATATGTGTCTCTTCACGTACCGTGGTAAAAGAAGATGAATTTTGAATTTTTGAATTTTTTTTTAAATTTTTTATCTTCTTCTTCAAAATTCTTTGAATTTTGAGGTTAACAAATAATTTTAAAACACAATTAACTGGGTGGATTAGCCAAACTCTTTTGTGAATGTAAAACTTTCATTAAATTGAATTTGGTTAGAAAGGATTGTTAATGTCTTAGGTAAGTATATTTCAATAGCACGTATGTATACATACGGGCAACAAAGAGGCATGTTGGGACTGGAATACAGGGTCCGTAATTTGAGCAGCAGAGCTGTCCTGGGACAGTCCTGCTAACTTCAGTGGAATTTCACAGAGAAGAAAACACCCTTATGTTCCTGAACTGATGTCTTAGATTTCCCCTTAAAGGCAACATATGGTGAGTATCAAAAAGCTATTTCCTCCTAATTTTCAGCTTGAACACGGGAGATGTTAAATGATATAATACAGAAATGTGCAATACAAATGTATTGGCTTGCATCGCTCCGCAGACATCGGGTCAATGAATGCTGAAGTGCATCTCCAGGAAATAATTTAATTTTTCCTAAAATTCTTTTTTTTTTCAGATAAGGAATAATAAATAATATCTGTAGACTTTCTAAGAAACTAAAACTTATTGTTAAAAAATGGTACATGAATATACAGTAGATCTGAAATTTGCTGAAATTGCAGATTATTTGTATTGGATTTTCTCTGTAGATAGACCACATTTCAAAAAGCAAATTTATTTTCAGTCCAAGAGTATAATGATAATTTTATTGACATTAATGACACTATTATTCTAACCAAACAATTATTCAGGTGATAGATATACTGCTAGACCAAAGTCTTTGCAGCGGCACAGATAAATTGTGACTTTGTAGAAATACTTTGCCAATGGCACATAGAAAGAGCAAAGAGCAGATGATTTTTTGCAGTGCCCCAGATGCAGGTTGTAACTCAGCCACAATCCACCTTCTGCCATCACCTCTGGGTGGAATAGACTGATACAACAGCTCTATACTTCATGCAATTATATGGCCAGGTGCCACTGTGTTAGTGCAGTTACATTCTTGGGGAAAGAAATAATATCAAGACTCAGTCTACTCTCTTCACACCATTATAGAAAGGGGAAGTAATGGCTCTGCAGAGGTTGCTTTCCCACCTCATAAATGAGGATGGTTTCCCATTGGTAATGTAGACAAACGTGTCTAACAGGCAAAAGGAAGGTTACTGAGGTAACATTAAGTGGAGCTGGGCAAAAATTAAAATTACTGTTCTTTTGGGAAATTCAGCTATTTCAACACTTGGTTTTTGTACCTAATTGAGCTGAAAAATTGGACCTTGTCAAAGACTAGTATATTGTAAAAGCTGCTTTGGTTGTGAGGTGGTGACATTTTATTTTAGGTTAACACAGCATTAAAATGCAGCTCTCTACCACTCTATATTTCTGTATACATCTTACGATATATGTGAATGTATATGTTAATGATAGTGCACCACATGCTTCCATCTAGTATAACCATCCACTGGATTGTAGGTTTGAGAGGATGCTTGACCATTATACAAACAGTCAAATTTTGATGATAATCGTTGTCTGGCAGTATCAACATTCTATTAAGGAATAAATAAAATGCATACAAACTGTTTGCAAAAAGTTATTATTATTGTGCATTTGAACAAAACCTGATTAAAACTGTAAGATAGTACATCTTCATATAAGAACTCTACAAAGAGTCAATGTGTGATCCAATGAAAGTCCTTAACTACTTCTGCCAATTCCTTCTGACTTAGACTTAATAATTGCTATTAAATATTTTAATATAAATGTCTGGATTGTGCTTGAAGGCCTTGTTTCTTTGCAAGGAGGTGGAAAGAAACTACAACCTCATCCTAACAGACAGTGGTAAAATGAGTAATGGTACCATTAAAATCTACCACTATGCTTACAACCACTGGAACTGCACCGTAAAGAACTCTGAAGAGCTGTGCAGTAATTGCATATCTTAGCTATCTGTGAGTAAGGTAGCCAGTCAATTTTTTTAGCCTGCTAAAAATATTCCTAGAAAAAAAATCTGGTGCAGCAAAACCACAAGGGAAATAATATTTTTTATAAGATATTCCTGCTAGAAAAATAGCAAGACCTTCTGTTTATCATTATACTTATGAAGTAACTGCAATGGAATCATAGAAGTATTATCTTATGAACTGAAGAAGCTTTCATTTACTTTTTCAAATCACTAAATGGTGATCACACTCTTTCAGGTATATTGCAAAAAATGAGTGGATTTCTTCAATGAATTTGGGTTAAAATGAATGATATGGTTGGGTGACACAGAGCTGCCTTTGTAGTGGAAAAAAAAAAGATTTTTGTATAGATTACTGCCAGCACTTTCTCTAAAATTTTATAAGGGACATGACATTAATTTAATGAGCTCAAATTAAATTTCCCTTGTTATATGGTACATAATGATAAAGTAGATGCAGAAATTTTTAGATTTACTTTAATGTCCCTATATATGAAAATATACATAAGGACATTGCAGATGATGTAATCCATACAAATATCAGTAGCAATTTTACTGCCTTTCTTCCCTGTCTCTTTCTTCTGCCAAAACAAACACCTAATTTCAGGATGCTTTCCTGGGAACTATTTCTTTATTAAAAGTGAAGGAAAAAAATAAGGTGAAATCTACAAAGCAGTATGCTCTTTTTGAAAGTTAAATGAAAACTTTTGGGTACATTTTTCAAATGATGTGAATAATTTAAGAAGGTAAAACACCTTCACAGATTTAGTTTTTTATATTTGTTACTCAACTTTATTTAAAATAATAGATGAGTTATTGCATTTAAGCAGCTGTGTTTTTTGGATGAGAGGGTCCTGCTCTGAAGATTTTCAGTGAGAATTCCAGATGAATTAACTATCTGATGGTAAAATGTAATTTCCTAGTCAGGATTACTTTTCCACAGAAACAGTCAGTCTTTTAAGTATGCTCACTACAGAGGGCTAAAGATTTAGGTTATAATATCTTATCTGACAGCTGACAAAGGAAAGTGACTTACTTATTTTCAAGACAAATGACTTTTCCCTAAGATAAAAATATTTTACAAAATTTTTTTTTGCACTTGCCATTAAATACAGTTATAAAAATATACGGGTACTGTGAGTTAACTGCAGATCAAGTTTTGAGCTGCTATGTCACTTTGCAGGGGTTGAATACAGATGGAGGAATAAACATAGAATTAGAATGGGAATAAAAGAACAAATGGAAATAAACAGGGAACATTTAGTCTGGGAGCTAGGCTTTGTGCTGGACAATTAAGAATCACCACATCATAGGGAATGCCTGCGCCTCTTAAATAGATATAACTGGAAAAAAGTAAAGTAGAAATGCTGCAAATTATAAGATATAAGATTCCTAAGGAACAGAAGACATTTGGAAGAGCGAAATTCTAAATGTTTAAAGCAGACCTCACTAGATCATTTACCTCTAAAATGGCTACTGTCTCTCATGAGAGGCTGTGCATTCAGTAACAAAGTGAGGTACTCTGCTTCAGTTCAGTACATTTACTTTTACTTTGGGGGAAACATGGATGATGAACCACACATCACTGCCTGCACGAGTCTAAAGAAAAATGGAATCTTAGGGTAGAGCTCATCCTTTCATAATCTTCACTTTCTTCTATAGCTGTTAGAAACTTTATGCAGCTACTAAGAGCAAATTAATTACTAACTTTAATCTTCCTTTAAGCTTTGCATGGGCAGAGGGGTTGTCTGGAATGCCCCTCTTAACCCTTCTGAGGGTGCCTGCCAACCCAGAAAGAGTTTGAGAATTCAAATGTTACTGGACATTCACATGTGTAAAATTAAATCAACATCTGATAAAAATAAGATGAGAATATCTTCATGTTTCTTCATTGTGCCTTTGGTTAAAAAGAGTATGTTGCAGATTTTAGTCAACTATTTTGTTAATTTATCAACATTTGATTAGAAATATCAAAAAGAGACTTGCCACTGTATTTCTCCATTATTTCTTTGGAAGTTTGAATGAGTAACTATGTGAAAAATTTTTTGATGACTAAGCTTAGGCTATAAAAATCTGAAAATTAATTGATTTGATGCATATTTACAATATTTATATGTATTTAGCAGTGACATTCAAAAAGCTGCTAGATATAACTAGGTGCACTTACTAAAAGAGACTACAAAAACATAGACAGCATGCAAACAAATCCTGAAAAAGGGTTTATATTAATAATTGACTTGTGTCTGTAATATTATTGCTTCTCTTTACATTGCTGCTTCATGGGTATTTCTCTTGGTTTTTCCATGTAGAAACAATTGACAGATTTTATTTGTTAAACCGTATCTGGAATGGTTAAGTCCTTTCCTAAGATAAAATCCTTGGTAGTATTTCTCAATAGAGAAATTTTAAAGGGACTTCTCTATATCCAAATCCAGAGCAAATAATAAAATATTTTCTTTAAGACTTAAGGATCTTAAGACTTTTCATTCACCTTCTGAGAATCAGAAAAATTCTGATTGCAAATATATATAATGTTCCATAGCTATGCAGGCAATAGTAGCAAAACCATCTTGAAAATTACAGCAGCAGTAACTCTTTATTATTTTCTCTTTTTTTTTTGCAGAATCAAATGTCAAAGTAGTGATATTTTTCCCATCATAAAAATGGAAAATGAAATATCTATTTAGTGCCTCAAAATGTATTCTAAATAAATATCAAATAAAATGAATAATTAACAATAAAAAATAAAACAGCTTTTTTCCCCACCCAATATTGCAAGAATGAAACAGCTTTGTGAGACAGGTTTCAGGATTAAGTGTCAAATGAATGGAGCCAGATATAACAAACAGAGAGCTGTTTTATAGTTACTCCTGCATTTTGTAATGCAAACATGGAAATAATCCCCACAGCTATTGAATTTTGGACAAAAGTCAAGAATATTAAAGAGATTTGAAAAGAGAAAATAAAAGTTACAGTCAGACAGAGTATATGTAGAAGTTTTGCTGCAAAAGAGAACTGCCAAAGAGCATCTTGTCTGTCTTGCGATGCCATATGCAATAATCAGCAATATTTGTGAAATAAATTGCTTTGCTACAAGAATGAAATACCAGTGTCTCTCTGCTAAGTCTATCTGTAAGGCTAGGTTGGTGTGTGCATAAAAATGACTTACAGATGATGGTATTGAAAGCCTTGACTAGAAGTTTAGCTGCCATCCAAAGGCATAACATTATTTGAAATTCTTGGGGTTCACAAATACGCTCTTCTTTTCACTCCCTCATCTGTTGCCTCCAAATAGGTAGTCATTTATTGTTTTATTATCAAATGAATAAATGAGCATAATTCCATCTCCTTCATATTGGCTCTATAATTGTGAGCTGGGTCCAAGATTCATATTATCCATTCTTTAATGCCCAGTTGCTTTTGAGGATAAGGGAATGGGTCACTTCTTTCATTCCAATGTGTGTGGACTTAAAGTCTGCTTAGAAGAAATGTAAGAAGAATATTCTTTTTGTCTGGTATACTACTATAGGAAAGAAGCCCTAATTTACGGTCAGGTGGGTTCCTTTAAAACATCATTTTTGCTGTACTGATACTGCTCAGATATTGTGGAGCAATGGATTTTGGGGTGGCACAGATTCTGCAGAAGCAAAACAAGCTTATGGAAACTCTTTCCACATGTAACACAGTGCACGCGTCTTTGCTGCTTATAAAGGATAAGAAACAGATGGTGCTTTCATGTTTTTAATTAATAATTCTGAACTTCTGGGATCCACCTTTAATTTTAATACACACAAACGCCAAAGCTCTCAGATTTGTCCTATTCTATTAAATACATAATGTAGTCAGATATTTGCGATGTGGGTGGGTTTTATTTTTTGTTTGGGTTTTTTGTGTGTGTGTGGTTTGGGTTTTTTTTTTAACTTATGGATAACATAGAGGTAGTTTTCCTTATTTTGTACTTCTGTAGCAAAACTCAGTGGGTCCTGTAGGAATAATATCACTTAATTATTGCTAATTATTGCTCTTAAATATTGGCAACATTACTAATATTGCCAATATTATATTGGCTGATAATGTGCGTATTGTGAAAGTTTGTATTCCATTGTAATTCAAATCTGTTTATCAAACACTACAGCAAGGGTCTGTAAATAGGTTTGAATAAATTACCAGTGGAAACTGATATCAGTTGGTATTAGTGATGTGGGGTACATCACTAATAAAAATGAATTTTATTAGTGATGAAGCTTTTAAAATATGACAAAACTCTTATTTTAAAATTATGGCTTCTTCCAATTATTCTTGGATACAAATGTCGAGTGACATTTTAAGGAAAATTTCTATGGAATCATTGTACTGAGAATTTTAAAAGGATAGAAATCATGAAACGTGTTGAATTCACCAAAAAGCTGAAGTATCTGAATAATTTTTAAACACCATTAACTATAAAGGTCAGTTTTGTGTTGGATCTAATGCTTCTCTGCAATGAAAAAAAAAATAAAATTCTTTTGTGTATACACCACTGTTGAAAATACAGGGTTACTAAGCTGAAATGATAGAAGCCTAAAGGAGTCCAGCATAACTAATTCTCTGTCTTCTGCATGCACTACATTTATATGCTGTAAGGATAACAATGTATGCACACAAAACTTCATTTTCCATTAAGTGTAGTCATGCTATCTGTAATAAAGAAAAATGAGGCAAATGTACCATAAATAGACAGAAATGAAGCTTCCATTTAAAGATTAGAAGAAAAAGCTGATTTCAGTGGGTGTTAAAACATGATTGCTTTCAAAGTCATGAAATAAATTTAAATGGGGAAATAAAATGGCACATTTTTTCACAAAGAAAAATATTTTCTAATACAAGGAAAGAGCATATTTTATCTTTCCACACTCTTTGGTTTTGAGGAATTCACTACAGATTCACTACCTTCTCCTTTATGCCTTTTTTGTAGTAAATTGATATAATCTTGTTTACATAAGAATCAGTTTTCAAACTTGTATGTCTTCTCACCTCTCCTTAACATACTTCTGCTTTTGTCTTCTGAGGAGTCTGAATGTTTCCTTGCTTGCTGTTTCAGAATAGAAATGTCCACTCCAACACTTTTATTACAGCACATATATTTTTGTTTTGTTTTATTTTACTTCATCTTTGCTTTGGGGTAGTGTTTTGAGTTTTGTTTTGGTTCAGATTGATGATGTATGGTATTAGACATTACTCCAGATTTCTTTACCACCATATCCATAACTCTGTCTGTCCAAAGATGAGCATCAAATAAGTTTAAAACCTCAGGTACTCCACATAGCATTTCACTACTATTTGCTCATTTTTCACATGTTTATCAACCACTATGCTTGGAGGTGCCTTGCCTTGCCTTGCTTTTCCTTTTGTTTTCTTTCTCTGAAGTAAAGCAGTATGCTGGGAAATTCCAATGTATGTGGAAATTACTATGGAATTACGTGTTTTACATTCTCACTGAAACCAAAGCAGTTCACCATGATTCCTGTAAGTATATTAATTTAATAATCTGTAAACTTTTGTATCTACTGGCAATAGTTTTTAAAATAGTAAACAATTATTACTTCCTTTATTATTTACTGCAAAGGATCATGCTGAATGGAAATTATAAGGGACATAGATAGAAAGAAATTCCATGTTAATATATTTGTAAAGTGGTCAGAATTATGTTACTATTCATGCCAATTTCCTTTTCCTTTCTCTCGATTAAAATAAATTGAGATGATGGTAAGCCTGGAGAAACGAGACTCTGTGCTGCTATGTATGGGTGTGAGAATGTGAAAAAAATTGGAAAATAAATGGGTGCACAATGGAGTTTGCTCATGCTTGTATATGCCTGTATGTGTGATCTGGAGAAAGTAAGGATATGTGAGGATGTGAATAAAGAAAGAGAATATAAGTATAGATGTGTGCAGGAGGTAAAAAAGGATGGAATACAGGGTAAAAAATTAAGGGTTACAGACCTGAGTATGAATAAGACACATTGTTTTCTGATGTATTCTCCTTAAATGTCAATAGCAAGATTATCTGAATGCAATAATGCATGTTACTTTTGATTTATGTCTTTAGTATTTTATGAAATGGATATTTGCTCTAATAAACTTAAGAGAAAGTACTGGAGGCAAACTTTGGTCCTAAAATTTGGAAGATTTTTTTTAACCTCAGAAATATATACCTTACTTGAGAAATTAAAATATTCTTTTAGTAGAAAATATATTCTAAAAATTACAGTCTTCTGAAAAAGTTTATTATTTATATGACTAATAGTAAACATAAAAAGAATAATGGCTTTAAGATTATAGCCAGTCTTTTAACAGTTGCATAGATCATTGTCTTTTATTTCACCTACATGTTAAAAATCTTTTTTATACCTTGTGTCTGGTTTGTTTGAAGAACAGGTGAATTTAAATTCAAACAGCATAATAGGATTCAAATGCAAGAGAGGAAAAGTCTTCAGTTAGTTTTAGAATGTAAATAAACCCTCTGTAAAGTTCAAAAATTTATTTATTTTTACCATTTCACTTATTTGTGAGTGTCTCTACAGAAGTCGTTAACATAGTATGAGCCACCAAAACACAAAATTATACTTTCAGACATTCCTGTTGGAGACAATATGAGGATTAATTAGGCAGCTCTTGTGACTCCATGACATACACTTTTTGAAAACTGGGAATAGGTTCATGAATATTAGAGAAGAAAGGAAGTGTTGATGTGTGAGGTCTTGATTGATGCACATGGAGAGGGAATTACAGGGAAACTTGGGCTACTGCTATCTTTGTTACTTGCATTCTACATTTGCTGAAAAAGATATCTTTCAAAAAAAAAAATCTAAAAATGAGAAAATGGTTGCTACTTAACATTTCAGTTATTGCTTTCTTATAAATTTCTCTTTTCCTCCCTTTGTTGTTAATAACAGGCTTTGAGTTACCAATGTGTTGTCTATTTATAGGTTACACTGGCACCTAGTTTGCTGAATAGAATACTGAGAAACATTTCTAGCACCTATTTGACATTTTCAGTGTGAAACAGACATTGTGCTAAAGGCCATTCTAAAATCACCTTCAGAAACCATTGAGTTTTGAAAGATCCTCAATCAAAAGCAAAAATTTGTTAGTTATCCTTAGAAAATTTTGAAGCTTTTTGGTCATAATAAATATGTTATTCCTTTTTCATTGCAACTGCACAGCACCAATATTGTTCTGCCAGAAGTGCGCGCACCTGTGAAAACACTGAAATGAGGTACCTTACAGAATTACAGAATGGCTGAGGGTGATTGTCTAGTCCACTGCTGCTACACAGGACGGGTACATGGAGAGCCAGTTCTCAGGGCTGTGTCTAACATGTTTTTAAATGTGTCCAGTATGGAGATCTCACAATTTCTCTGGTCAATATACTGAAGTTGCTGTTGGCACTCAAATTAGAGGACAATTTTCACCACATGGCCATAGTTCTTAAAACTAGTGAATCTGTAATGTCACTTTGCTCTTCCATATTCTTCTTGTCTGTTCTTCCATGTAAAGGACCTGTGACTGGCTAAAGATTAAAGTTAAGTAAAAGTGGTTTTAAAGTTCTTGACAGGGAGATTTGCCTTGCCTTCATACTGGCAGGATCAGCTCCGCCTCCACCTAGAGCTCACTGTGCACTCAGTTTGCACTGTCGAGGGAAAAGGAGTTCTTCAGTAGAGGAAGAAACAGCAACCTTTGATCTATTCATCTCCCCTGACTGGATTGATACTGGGAGTTGACCCAACAGAGATGCAGCACCTTTCACTTGGCCCTGTTAAACCTCATGGAATTCCCATAGGCTCACTTCTTGGCTTGTCCCACTGGATGGCATTCCCAACTTCAGGTGTGTCAATCACACCACTCAGCTTAGTCTCAATCTGCAAATTTTCTGAGGGTGCACTTGATCTCTTTGTCAATGTCACTGATGAAGATATTGAATGACACTGGTCCCAGTATGGACCCCTGAGGAACACCACTTGTCACTGATGTCCATCGGGACCCTGAGTGATTCACCATTACCCTCTGTTTGTGACCGTCCAACCAATTCCTCCTACACTGAACAATGCGCCCACTGACTCAATCTCTCTCCAATTCAGAGAGAAGAATGTTTTGGGGAACCATGGCAAAGGCCTGTAACTTCCCATAATAGCACTCCAGTTCCAGAACTCTTCCCATCAGGCCTCACTTATGCAAATGATGCAATAGCCAAAGCTGTTACTTCCTCTTGTTTATTCCTCATAATATGTGAATTATGGTACAAATATTTCTAATGCACTTCAGTGTACTCAGCACACTGTGGGCCACAGTGCAAAACCTCAAATACTCAAATATTGTCCCAAAACTTATCACTAGTATGCCTAATTTTATCCCTTCCTTCCTCTGAACCTATTTTAAAGCTCTTTAACTCTTTACTTTTACATTATTTCTCCAGTTGTTTGTTGATGGGCACAAAATGCAAAATATTAATCACTGTTATTTTAAATTTTTCCTGGCCTCTGAGGTCTTGAAAAGATTCAGAAGAATCATTCCCTTTTAACAGCATGTATGAAAACCATTTAATATCATATTGATAAATATCATGTCTAAATACAAGCCATTAATATTTTTAGACTTCTCTAAACAAAGAAGGAAATCTATTAAGAGATAGAAATGAAGAGAATTACTTTGTTTACAATCCAAAAGTTGAAATGCTCTTTTTTCTACCATCAAAAATCCAACTCCTTTCATATTGACAGGATTTTATACACATTGCAAATTTTTCTTTTACCTTGATATGTTAAAATGAAGTCAATAAACTAATGTGATTTTGTTGGAAAAGAGCCAATTAGAATGTTTACAAGGCTAGAAGGTGAAGGGTGTCTGTGTAAAAGGAAGGGATGACATTTCTGTCTCATAAATACAATGATTTAATTCTTTGACCTGCTGTTGGCAAGAGCTGGTTGTGTGGTGAACACTTTCAGGTCTGACACATTCATTAAAATAAAACAACCTCCAGATCCCTCTCTTGGCAAAATACAAAGCTGCATGTTTGTGTGAGATTCCTCTCCCCTCAGATGATCTAAAACATGACTTTGAAGGTTGACTTAACAAAAAAAAAAAAAAAAAA
>VWYO01015483.1:211081-236267 GCA_013400275.1 Rhadina sibilatrix | reverse complement strand
TTTATTTGTGGTAATAACTAAGCAGAGCTAGAACTGTAGAAGTAACAAAAAAGAAAAAAATATACTGATTTGTACCTCCTTTGGCCTGCACCATCTCTCAGGGAACTCACTGGGAAGTTCAATATTTTAGAGCTGTAAGAAAACACCACTTCCTAAAAATGACCAGCCTGCTGGGGTTTGCTTTGGGATATTTGTGCCTGGATGGAATGGCTATATTAAAGTCTACTTTGTTAAGCTCCATCTTTCTGGGAAAATATGCGTTATTAGCTAAACGGCTTCCAGTTTTGAACTTAGAAAAGAGTTTTGGAGCTTGAGGTGCAACTCCTGTTTTTAATTTCTTGACCTTAAATTTCCAATAACTTCTGTTTTAATGTAATCTGGTTTTTTTTCCTATATGCCATTTTTTATTATTGCAACAGAGCTGTTTTGAAACTCTTCATTCATCATCACCTGTAACATTAGCTCCATTTCCTAAGAAATTGTTGACATCTGTTTAAACACTGATACTTTTCCATTTACATGGATATTTAACTCAAGCTTGACTTTGTGTCAAATATACTAAATCTAGAAAGGATACCCGTTTTTAAGGCTAAATTATAACTTTTTAAGCACTGATGTATTAGCATGAGATTGAAGTATTTGTCTCCATATCATTTCTAGTCAGAAAGTAGGGCTGAAGTTCATTGAAACTGCCACAAAAGCAGATGAGACTAGCTAAACTTCACAAAATGTCTGCCACCTCAAAGAAGGAATACATGGACTGAGTAGACTGAATGCTTTGTTTTATTTGTAAATCAGTTAATTTTTGTGGGGACATCGCTAGAGACCTGTTTCATCACTCATAATAAATAATATGAATTAATACTTTTATTTTAATGGATTTTTATTAAGTGTTAGGACAGCCAAAATATTAAAATCCCAAAGGTACCCTTTGACAAAGGAAAATGTCATTTACCCTTCATGTTTTAGGTACTGTCTTCAGGCAGTAAGAAATGCCTGAAGCTATTTAAGGAGTTACAAAGATAATGTATTAAAATGTGTCACCTTTTCTTAACTTCTCATGCTGTATTATTTAAAAGACAGAAAAAAGATAATAATTGTCAAAGAAATCATGTGTTGGAAAACTTGGCAATAAAAATGAGGAAACTTTATACATTTATTTTTTCTGACTAGATGAATAATTCTCTTTTACATTTTGATATTTGCAGTTTCTGCTTATGTTAAGATGAAAATACTGTATTTCTAAGTTAAAAAAAAGAAAAAATACTGCTATTCATTATTTTTGTGTAGTGCTTCTCATTAGAATTTCATATAGTACAGATGTGTTTGTTTGTGATCTGACAAAAAAGGAAAAATCATGACAAAGTTTTACACACGTGCTAAGTAAAGAATACACTAGTTTCAGGTTTCCAAACTAACCATAAACTGGAGTTGTTGCCTTACAAGTTAGACATTGTAATTAATTGTGTGAGCACTACTTTGTATTAATACAGAATCAGTTCAAGTTAAGTCAATACCATAGGTAATAAGACTTAATGTGTCATTTAGCAGTGACAGATGGGTAGGAATGTGCAAAAGATCATTTGAAGCATATGCACTGTGAAGTCTCTATCCAACGGTTCCCAGATGTTGTCCACACCTGGTGAGCTAACACAATGTTAGATCTACCAAAACCACTAGCCTATAGAACTGCACAATGCCCGCTCTGTAAGAAGGAGAACTGGAAGCTCACCAGCCTCAGTGCCCTGCCTACTTGACTGTCAGCTGTAACACTGGGGTCTGTGACCACTAGGGACCACCGGAGAGACCCTTAGTGAAGTTTTGTCCTCCCCCTCTGCCCCCCTGGCCGTGATGCTCGCTCAGATTTGCGGGAGCTTTGGGCGAGGAAGACTTCAGGATAGGGGAGAGAAATCCAAAAGAGGCCCTTATCTTTAGGGAGTATTCCAAGGCTTTTATTCCAAGAAGGGAGCCCAGGGGCAAAGAAGGAAAACATGGAGGAACGGGGGTTTTTATCTAGTATCTCTCTAGGGAGGGGATCCCTGGCTGAGGGCCATAGGTCAGAGATAAGGGGTAGGTAGGGTCGGACCCAAGGTTACAGCCTCTGAGGGGGTTTTGAGGGAAAGACCATTCCAAAGGAATGCAACACCCCAGGACGGAAGAATGCATGTGTAAAGGGGTGGGGAAATACATTAGTGATTATGGGGAAATGATTATTGTATGTACATTTAGTCCAGGACAATCAATGAATAAGTATGTAAGATAGAGTATACAAACTTCCTTGTACTCAGTATGCACGTATTTGGGAGGATTCCAAATTCCTCTGCTATTTCCCTGTGCATCCAGCCAAATAAAGAATGCCTGCTTCTTAATGCTACATAGATGTTGATTTTACATTGGAGTTTTTTATAATTTTACTGATTTTTGGTAACACAACAGCTGAAAGGAGGTAAGGAACAGGGTCATCACTTAGCGAACAATTTTCAGTTTGATTCACCGAGCATGTCAGTAGAGGATTTTTTTTTAGTCTATTTAATCTTCTGTCTGCATGACAGAAACAACTCCTTATTGAAACATGTTCAAAAGAAAACTGAAAAATCCTTTTAGAAATTGTCGATACACTGCTTTTAGAAACTGTTGATACATCACAGAGTGATCATGTGTTTGCAGTCATAAAAATAAAATGTGAGCTCTTCTCACTAGTATGGTTAGATTAAAATCCTTTTTAACTGATCTTGTATAAAATAAGTCACCCCAGTAACCAATCTTCTGTGGTCCTGACATCTTCCATTTTGTGTTCCTCATCCATCTCCTAATTTCTTCCTCTGCTGAATTTCATCACATATTACTCTGAGATTTTGACAACATAGACTCTTTGCAAAGAAACTGAGATTGAAAATACATGAAGAACTTGGAGATGAGGCTGAATAGAAGTGAAACAAAATCACGATGCACTTGCAAAATTCTTAGCAAAATAAGATAAATTTCTTTTACTCATATTCAGACAGTATTTCTGAATCACTATCATTCAATTCCAGAGTCTTTTTCAGTGCCTCTCTGTTTTAACCAAAAACTGAATCTTGTACTTAAACCAACCACTCTTAATCAAGAAGGCAATTAGAGTTTTACTCTGAAGACTGTATTTTTTAGTCAGAATTAAAACTCATTTGATGGATCTCTTCACCCTGACATCACCCAGTCTTCAGTCTTCAGCATCTTTTCTTCTGTTTTGATACTTTCAGCTAAAGTAATTCTCCGTTGTCCTACATGGTCTTGCAAATAGTCTCACCACAGAGCTGCTTCTTTTTACAGGTTGAATAAACCAAATTCTCCCAGAATTTCCTCATAGGAGCGGTGCTCCATCTCTCTCGTCAACTTGGCGGACTCCTCTGGACTCACTCCAGCAGTTCCATGTTCTTCTTGTGCTGATGACCCCAGAGCTGGATCCAGGACTGCAGCCAGAGCAGAGCAGAGGGGCAGAATCCCCTCCCTCCTCTGCTGCCCACGCTGCTTTGGATGCAGCCCAGGACATGTTTGGCTTTCTGGGCTGAGAGTGCCCAATGCTGGGCCATGTCCAGCCTCTCATCCACCTGCACCCCCAAGTCCTTGGCAGGGCTGCTCTCCATCTGTTCATCCCCAGCCTGTGTTGATACTGGAGGTTGCCCTGACCCAGGTTCAGCACCTTGAACTCGGTCTTGTTAAACTGCATGAGATTCCCATAGGCCAGTTTCTCAAGCTTCTCCACATCCCTCTGGATGACATTTCAAACCTCAGGCATGTCAACTGCACCACTTGGCTTAGTGTCATTTGCAAATTATCTGAGGCTGCACTCAATCCTGTTGCCTATGTCATTAATGAAGATGTTAAATAACACCATCTCAACAATCTCTTAGTTCTGGCTTTCTGGCCTCAGAGTTATTTTTCCAGCTAGAATAACTTCAAAAAAGTAAATTAGAAGCAGAATATAAAGCAATTGTCTAAATGTCCAGACCTGAAAGCCAAAAGATTTTTTTTAAATTTAGATCTTTCCATATGATTCTCAGCTGCCCTGTTGTAGGAGGCACTACTTCAGTTGCTGCAACAAGTATTACTCTACCTCTGATCCTGAAGGATCTGCTTGGTCAGATAAAATTACTCTCTCCATACCTAAGACCTGATGGTTGAATCTTGAAAACACGCTTACCATGGTTTCAGTTTCTCTGTGTGAAATTAACTGTTGTGTCAGCCAGAGGTCAGAGAACTTTTGTCCAAGGCTCTTTTTCATTACTGTTCTGTCCTAAACTTGTGTTTTCATAACTCTTAGTGGCCTGAAATTACTACTACTATGTTTATTTTAAGTCTCAACATTGTTTCTAAGTTTATTTTTCCTTACCAAAAAAGTGGAGCTACAGTGGTAGCAGCATTCCAGTTAATAAGCTAGCTGGTGTTTGTGACCTTCCTCAGCATTTATGATTAGACTCTTCATTCAATTTTCAAACATCATAATGTACCTGCTTTCTGTAAAACTAAATCTGTTGGTCTCTGGTATATCAGAAACGTCTTCTACTGTTTTGATACCTTAGGAAAGTCAGGTTTTATTTTACTAAGCACAAGGCTGCATGTATTTAAAGGATATATCAATAAAGAAAAGAAATTTGATCAGTGGAACCTTACTAAGTGTTATTACTAAGACAATTTAACTTTTAGAACTATGCCAATGGTTTTCTTATTAGTAGTCATTTTTGAAAAGAACAAATAAGAGAAAGCTTTTCCTTCTGTTGTTGCTTTCTTGGAAACCACACACTTCTTCTACATTTTGTTTTGTTCATGTTTCTTTTTTATTAACTACTACCCCTTCCTAAAAATCCTGCTGTTTTATATTACTTGATCATTTTGTCACCCTGGATTTCAAACCTGCTAGCCATCTTACTCTACTTGTCATTCTGAAATGAAAATGTCTAAAAAACATCTCCCTGATTCTTTCCAGCACTTTCTACTACAGAAGAAACAGCACCAAACTAATTTCTTTTTAAATTTTCAATAATTTTTGGCATTTGGATTAGAACATTGCTAGAAATAGTATTAATTGCCCACATATAGACAAAAGGGAAGAAAGCTTACTTTTTTAAGTTTTGAAGACCTTTACACATCAATGCATTATTATTGGTATCTGGTCTGTAATTTTACTTTTTCCCCCACAGCTTTCCAAAAGTTCTGAGTATAAACACAGCAATATAAATAACAAAATTCTTAATTAACCAGTATAATTTGGTGAGTTTCTGTAGAACTGTGGTTAGACGAGAGCTTTAACTCTCTAAGCTGTTTGGATATAAACCAGGCTTGGATAAAAACTTTATAGCTCTGTTATCACAAAACCAAGAGTTAATCAAAATCCCTACTACTGGGCCCTGAAATAAAAGATAAAGTACATAAAGTACAGTGCTATGCTAATGCAGCTGTCTGGGAAGAGATTAGTTTTATCTGTACATGTATGTACTCAGTCAGCTGCTCAGTATGGTAAAGGATACAAGTTCAGAGAATTATCTTTAGATTCTCAGCTAATGTACAACTTTCACATACAGATGGATTTATGTTGCTCACTCAATTGCTGAGCAGTGTTAGATTTTGGTTCCAGGATTTGGAAATTTACCTTAGAAACTGTATAACACAGTTTATTCTGCGCAAAATGGTGGAAGCATTTCATCGCAGAATAAAAAGAACTCCTAATTTTGCAAACTGGATGTATTTCTATTCTTTCAGTATCTCAGTTATAATAGCATTGTTTTAAAGAGGTTTTTTTTTTCTTTGATTATCTACATAACACAATTAATGCACTAATAAAAAGCATAGTGTGTATTTTTATACTTTGGTGACAGGATTTTCTCATGGTAAAATTTACTGCAAAATCTTGCTATTTTCCTGGTTGCATTCTGCTTTGAATCACAGAAAATTGCCCATAGTTTTTGAGAGCACAGGTGGATGGGAAATTGTGATTCTCCAGGCATAATAAAAAACTATGAAGGAAAAATCTATTTCTTTTGATTACTTTAACTAAATGGTTTCACTGTGTGAGCAACAATTGGGAATCCATACCAAACAGATAGTTTACTTATCAGCAATCATCTTTTCTAGCAAATTTCCTTCAAGTAAATGCTTTAAGTCTGATATAGTGCAATAGAAAAAGACACCAGGTGCAAAGAATTTCTGCAATTAGACCCAGATATCTTTGGATCAGTCTCTAATCGAGTTTCTTGGAAAAGCAAAATATCTTCCAAGTAACTGAAAGTTCAACTTGTGAGACACCAAGAAACACAGCCATGCAAAAATAACCCTGATTCTAATTTACAGTTTCTACCAAGGATTCCCAGTTGCTTGTGGGATGGCATTTCTGATGGCAAAATGATTTCTATTATAAAGTAATCTTCCCATGATAAAATTTTAATAGCTGCAAGGTTATAAAATGGCTATTTCATTCTTTTTAAGAGTCCCTGAACGACATAATGTCCCAAACAAAATTATTTTTCAAACCCTTTGCTTGTAGTTCTAGGTAATCTTTCATCATTTTCTACAGTTTAAAATTTAAGTGACCATACTCTTCTTTTATTTTTTTTTTAAGGCAAACAGCTTTGGAATTTTTGTTTAATGCATTTAGAGAAGGTAAGAACACAATTTCCTTGTTCATACATATGGAAAGAAAAGACAGAATGTAACTGCTTACTTCCTCATGAGCCATATTTAAGAAAGCACCTACATCTTCCAAGAACTGTCATGGCTCAGTTCTGTTTAGTTTATGAAATTTGAGAGAGCACAGCAGGTGTTAATTGCATCCCATTCTGGGATGTTTACTTTGCATTACTAGATGGAGTAAATGGAAGAAACAATCATGCTAGAAATTTCCAGTCCAGCAAGCCAGGATTTCAGACCGTTTACCTGAAGTTCTGTGGCTTTACAGCATATTGCAAGTCCCCTCAGATTAAATTTACACGTAAAATTATCATATTTAGAAGCCATCAAAGCTAATGTAAGAAAAATTAATGCTGTGGGGTCTTTTGAAGCAGTATCTTTCATATTCCCAAAATTATAAACTATGACATTTCTGTTTTTTTTTTTTTTTTTGTCCTGTGATTGTAATATCTTCAAGACTATTGTATATTAAGATTGTAATATCTTAAATGTGTTATGTGCTAAGTCATTTATTATTGGTGTCATGTCTCACCACAGGTAAAATAAGGAGAAATTTTGGTTTTATAGAGATTTGTAATCAACTTCCATTAACAAGAAGCTCTTTGTTTTCATTTTAATTTATGATTTCCCACATTTTAGCAGTCTCATATAGTCTTTTTCTTAGAAATAATAAAGCAGACCTTAGATGTTCTCCCATGTGCTTAATAGTTCTCAAGGTTATACTATCTTCCCAGAAAACTTAAAATTAAATTTAGCATGGAAATAAGAAAGAACATAGCAATTTTAACTTTGTGCCTTTAAAGAGAGGATATACAGACTCTAAATAATTTCAGAAGTATTTGAATATTTCCACAGTTCCTCTTCCTCTCTTGGGAACATGTGCTGCAAAGACTTTCCCTTAAGGATTTCTCACAGACCACCTCTGTTAAACACACTCCAGAGGAGACACTGAAAGACAGGATGACTGTTTTCTATATTCTTGAATAAGGTTTGTCATTTAATTACAAAGCAATTCCTCTTCCCTTGCAGTACTTTTATTCATGTCTTGTGCCCCAGAAAATCAGAAGATATAAGGATTCTGAAGGGATGCAGCTTTGCCTTGTGGTCTTTCCAGCTGTACCAGACCACTCTTGCTGATAAAGTGATCCACAACACAGATTTACAAACTGTTTGGCTGTAAATCATCTCTTTCTTCTGTTGTCAGTGAACTTAAGGACTCAGTTCCTGAAAGAAGCTCAGCAAATGCAGCTCCTGTGAAGTCAACGCTCTACATTTTATGGGCATAACATGCACCAGAGGACAGAGGCTTCTTTTACTTGAATCTAGCCTTGGTAACCAGAAAAAGCCTCACACATTGTGCTTAAATGCAAGGTGGGTTATAGTCTTGTTGTCTTACTTTAAGCTTCCTGTGTCGTTTTTTCCATTTACCACTGGAGAAATTTAACCTGGAAGCTCAGAAGAGACAGGGTGAATATATTTCTGAACAAAATCTTATCACGGTAACCTTAAGTTACCTCCATATTTTTTTTGTATAAAATGTGAGCTTTTCAATTGCTAGTATTTTATTCAGGGCTTCAAGAATGGGGAAGAAGCTCCCAGAAACATAGAAAAATTGAGAAACAATTTCAGGAAGAGTAGACAGTAGAAGTACAGTGATTTTCTGTACATGGGTGATATCTATCCTAAATGCCTGTGTTCGCCCTTTGGAAATTTCCTCTGTCTGGAGTAAGGAAAACTTCTAAAACTTTGACTCTAACCTGACAGGAAGTCTGGATTTCCTGTATTTTCGTAACATACAGCTTTACAGTTATTCTTAGGATACCTACTTGATGAAATGGGGTTCTAAAAAAGATAAAGGTATGTGTCTTGATGTGATCCCAGAGACAGCAGGCTGTATCAGGCAAGAAAGAATAGCAGGAAGCTTCTCTCCCCAATGCTGAAAGCAAATGGTTGTTCATCTGGGGTCCATTTGGAATGCCCTTGGAATTAGGCTTTTTTTCCCTCCTCAAAGAGACTGATGCTGCTGAAAAAGCTGTGTTGGTCCAATGAAAAACACATCTTCCACTGACAAAATTTTACATGTTTCATTTTGTTTTTGAGTATCTAGAGTTTCATCTGTATTTCATACAACCAAGAATTACTTGGTTGTATGAAACAAGAATTACTTGTACTTCAGTCACAACAGTATTTTAGAGTTTCAGTGATCTCTTTCCAGATAAAGAATTAGCAGAACAGTATTTAAAGGCAAATTAACTTTAGCCTATCTGAAAAGTGCTGCACTTTACAGCCTCTCAAATGAAGAGAATGATCTTTTCTTAAGCAATATACAGGCTTGAAAGAATACTTACAAAACACAAAGAACTGATTTACCCTTCGAGTAACTAGAAAGGATACATAAAGAGAAAAAAGGTGATCTTTAAGTTATCTTTATAAAGAGGTTTAAGGAGTTTTACTGAAATCGTATCTCTTTTCCTCTACCATGAATTGTTTAAAAACGTTTTAGAGATACTATCCTTACCCCAATTTTGCTTGTTTTGTCTTTAAAGAGATAGTAGAATAACTAACAATTCAGAAATAAATGATTTTTTTAAACATTATATTAGTTTTCTAATAGACAAGATCTTAAGATATTAAAATTAGTTTGTGGGGAAGGTCAAGAAATATTTCAGCCATATCTCCTGAACTAAATTTTGACCCTTGTTAATGTCTTCTGATGCAAATAATCAAGTGCAGGCTATAAAAAGAATCTAAGCTTCATAAGGCTTCTACAACAAAACAGTTAAACTAATACAGTATCTTTAAATAAAATAACCTATTGGATAGATAGTGGTAAGGTTCTTCTGTGGAGATAGAAATGTAGCAACTATATTGTTTGCTGTTGTGCAGAGACCGAACATGGCTCTACTGGAAGAGACTTTTATCCAGATTTCTCAGATGACACTCATAGCTTTTGTAGGTCAGGAAGATCAGGAAGTAATTGTAGACAGAGTCTACTAGTTCTTGCTTCTATCTATTCACTAGGTTTTGCATTGCACTACTTTTGGTTTGTGAAATGTAAACCAGCAACACAAGTTATAAAAAAGCTCAATAAATTATAGAAATTAAAACAGGGGAAAAATCCAGGATGCCGCATGTGAGAGCAGTTGTGTGGGTCCAATTAACATTCCTGAACATAAAAACAAAGTTAAAACATTAAGCAACATCAATACCTCCAATACTTCTTCCATATGCTGTTTCAGCTTTTAAACATTGGATGTGACAGTCTGTTCAGACACAGCATACGGTTCAGTGTAAACACCGCTCTTAAAGCAAAGCTTTAAACTCAAGATTTCTCTTTGAAGTGAACAATGTGTTCATAAGTGCATGAGATACTTACATATTCTGTGTGAGTTTCTGAGCAACCCTCCATGTCTAGATCCAAAGACAACATTCTCACAGGGCTTTCCATGAGAGCATTCCATCAGAGAGGGAAACCATGTGCATTTCAGACGTCCTGAGAGCAAACCTCTGAATGAGCCTATCTGGATGACCCTTCTTAGCCTTGCTAAAGACTAAGCAAGTTAAAAATTAAAATTAATATGAAACTCTGAATGATGTCAATATAGAATGGGTTTAACTGTCAGTCTTGTAAAGACTTATTTGCTGAATTTTATACTCTAAAATTATAGAGCTGTATTTATTCCTCCCCAAAGACATACTCCTCAGGATCCTCCTGAGGGTGCACTATAGATAAACAAACAAATACTTTGCTACATGAACAATATGGTATAATCATGCTTAAAAAAGAAATAAACCAAAACAGGGCAAACCAGAAAAAGCAGGAAAGTGTGCCTCTGTATTCTAGTTGTCTTCCTACTCTTTGTTTTAATTTTAAGGAAGGAAGCCTTTGGGAAGGATTTTTTACTAATTTTCTTTACAGCCTCTAATATTATATTGCTCAGGCATGTCTCTCATCAGGTATTCTTGAAATGAAACTAAAAATAAATAAGTTGCTAAAATTTTCTGGATATTAAAGGAAAAATAGACATAATGCATACTAAAACAAAGACAGCCTTTTTTCTTTCTTTTTTTTTTCTTTTTTCTAATGCACTAATAAAACCACGAGTTGTTCAAGATTCTATAGTTTGCTTTACTTTTTTCTACCATAGAAGGATAAAGTGTCCAGGGATACAGATTAGTACTCGTGGAAGCACTGAAATATAATTTATTTTTAAGGCAACTATCTTAGTTTTTTGTAAGTCACTTAGGAATCTGTGTAGAGGTTTTGCATGCATTAAATTATTTTTTCACATTTCATTCAACCCACAGCGGGACAATCAGCTTCAGGTTTCAGCTATGATTCAGTCTTGATCACAGCACATTATTATACCCACACAACCGTCATTTGCTTTTCTTTCTCCAGCTATAGATGATTGGGTTGCTTGCAGCTTTCTTAATTAAAAATCTGCTTATTTTTACTGGACTTAAGTTAAGAAGATTAAAGGATATAATGAATATACAATTTATGACTGAAATGGAAAGCTATCTGGGAAGTAAAATGGAAGTGAAATATAAGTATACATTCTGCAAATGTAGCTTTGTACAGAACAGGTCATATTTTCAATGGAAACTTTATTGCTGACTTTAGACATCTACTTTTGTACTTGTACAACATGTTGAGCAATTCAAGGCATTATATGTGCATAGACAGCCTAGAAAATAGCATGGACACTGAGAGACTGATTGCACAATTCAGCAGCAGGTTTTGAAAAGCAGAACCTGAATTCAACTTAGTTACAGAGTCAGCCCAATTTGATTTTACCAGGAACTGACATTTTACAATTTCATTCTCCTGCTTTTATGAGAAGTTAGTCGAGATAGTAGTAGAATAAAACACAAATATCAGTTCCATTATGCCAGTTGAACATGGTCCAGACAGCATCACTAAGATGTAATAAGAGGGAATACACTGTTTGTAATTTCTTTCAAAAAAAAGCAGAGTAACCTATGGAAATATTTTATTTGGCATTCCTTTTGCATCCATAGGAACAGAGGAAAAACCATAGCAAGTCACTAATAAGGCTTGGAGCACATAAACGCATGGGATAGTGAATATTGGTCCTCTCTTGAAGCCATGTGAAAAGACTGAATGAAGACAAGGAAGAGATTAGGTCACACTTCTTGTTAAGTACTTGTGCTTTATGTGTGGGACAAGTGAATTCATACCTCTCTTCTGCTAGAAAATATTGAATCTAGTGAGAGCACTCAAAAGAACTTACCAATGTCCTGGAGAAACCCGTTCTCTGCCCCTTCTGCTGGCAATGCTGTAGTTTATTTGAACTCTTACATATTTCCTAGAGACAAAAACAATTTTGCATTTTATTGTTTTTAACTCTATTCTCAACTACAGCTAGGAAAATCAGTTGGATTGAGGACAAAAATGTACTAAATAGTCAAGATAGTAAAGATACCTGAAAGGAAAAATGCCGCTACTTTATGTGGAAAATTGCTTGTTGGTTTCATTTTTTTTCTGGAAATAAAAGTTAGGATAAGATAGAAAGATGTCACTAGACTTTTTTCATGCAGATATAAAATATTTAAAGTTAAAGGTTTGTATAATTTTATGTCATGAACAGATACCACCCTGATGAAATTGGGAAGACAGATTGATGAGATAAATAGGGCAAAATTTTGAATTTTTCCCTATTTACATAAAATAAATTGTGACTTAGACAAAAAGAGTGAATGGATATTTAGAAAAAAAGATACTATGTTGGATCAGAGATTTTGGAAAAGCAACATATGTGAATCAGTTGTTTGTTGAAACCAGTGGTAAAACAAGCCTCTGATCAGCAGAAAGAAGGTGGTCTTTTCAGCAGCAGGTGCTACTTCTTAGAATCCCACCACTGCTGTTATGAAAACAGCTGCTGAAGTATGAGAACTAGGGACAACTGGGGACAACAGGGTTTCTGTTTGTGAAAAGAAACACTTTCTTTCTGAATTTTATGGGCCCTCTTCTTTTCCTACCTTCTGCTTGAATTTGAGTAATGAGCCAGATGGAATTGTGTCATGAATCGCTAGTGGGATTGCATTGACCTACATCTACAGCATTAAACAGAAAGTGCTAGAAATGTTTGAAGATTCAAGCACACTTGAATGTGCTGTAAAGCTGGTGACATTATTATAGAAACAAAGAAAAATGCCAGGAACTAAGAGGAAAATCGTGTATATTTAACGGAAATAAAGGCATACAAATGTAACGCTGAAACCTCTAAGCTAAATCTACATAATAATCAGAAACAGTGTAGAAAGAGTTCAGTTGGAGAAAATAGGTCACTCAAGGTGTTTTCTTTTTCTTTCAATTTGTTCATAGCATGGTTTTGTATTTTTATTTTTTATTTTGTTCTCTGCTTAGAGCAAATATTCATTGTGCTGTGAAGACCCAGAGTATTCTCTGTCTGAGAATTTTACTGGCAACAACAGAAACATGCTGCAAGGCAGTACATATTTATACAATTTATACTTTTAAACTTTCATCAAACTTATGCAGTCTCATTCTTTACACATACATGGCAGTTTACTACTGCTTCTTCAAAGCTTCCTTGCTTATGCTACAAAAGCTTTCACCAGCTATGGAAGGTGAATTAGCTCAGCACTCTGCCTTGTGTTTAAAATGTGCTACAATGCCAGCAGTTCTTAGGAGCAGCACTGCAGCTTTGGTCTTTAAACTGCTGTAACAAGACTGATGAGACAATATCAGAGCCCATATGTGATACAACACACGCCTGCATTCTGTGAATGTTTCTAAATGCCAAAAGAACATTTGTGGAGATCTGTGGGCTTCAACTCTCCTTAATCTTGGGTTGCAAAAAAAGAAATTCAGAGACTGATAACAGCTGATGTTATTTTGTTTACTGTTGGCAGATTATTTTGACCTTTGGGATTATGTAGATACTAAGTGCTCCAGATCACTACATTGGTCAGGAACATTCTTCTTGTCTTATTGGAGTTTTATTCAATTAAGAATCTCCCACATGAGGAAATGTAATATTATCCATGGAAAATAAAATTGCAATACGTTTAGCAAAAGAGCCTCCAGGATAATGAATTTGCAAGTATCTTCTGATTTTTGTGGATTTTAGCCAGTAAAAGGATTGTGCTAGGTTTTACTCTGAAATAAATGTGCTACAATTATGATGAATTTAAGTGTACCTCAGCATCACGCTTACTATTTTTAAAAATGTCAATATGAAGACTTGTAAGTTTGCTACTTTCAGGCTGGTGATAAATGAACTCATGTAACACTGCTGAAAGTGGTTCATCTTAGCTGTGAATGTAGGTATATAATGACATCTGGTAACCCATCACTGTGCTACATGTAGAATATTAATCTAGATGGAAGTTGCTGCTGAAAATTTTAAAAGCAAAAAAAATTGATTTATTCACTTTATGAAGGACTAAACAAGTGAATGCTAATTCTTTTACAGATCTTTTAAATAATCTCTAATTTCTGTCAGGGGGAAATCTAAATTTTTATTTTAATCTTTTTCAGAGAATCACAGAATCACAGAATGGGTAAGGCTGGAAGGGTCCACAGTGGATCATCTGGCCCAGCCTCCCTGTTCAAGCAGGGCCTTTGATATATATCTTCCCAAAGCTTAAGAAGAGAAGACAATTTTTTCCTCCAAAATTTCAGTCTCCATATAAAAACTTTAAATCCAAAGGATTTTCTCTAAACAAACCCTTAAAGCCACACTGATAGAATAGGACCTATATACTCAGTTATTGAAAATCTGCCAAGGATCATATAAAGATTATGGTACTTTAAACTAGTAAAAACTGAAAGCAATTTATTTTAAATAGTTCACATCTAGCTGTCTTAATGAAGCCCTGTTATGAAGCAAAACTAATGTTGCAATTTTCTACAAATACTGTTCTCACAAATTTTATTTTTAATTTTTTTTCCTGTGGATTTCCCAAATTTGCAGTAATTAGAATAGCAAATATATGAAGATTGCAAACTGAGCGCACTTTGTGAGATTTTTTTAAAAAGTACCTAAACTATTGAGACATTTCATGTTTTCTTCAACCTTGGCTACCTAAGGGCCTCTCCATATCCCTTAGACAGCTTTTAACATTTAATTCTCCACTTTCCATTTCACACTACAATTCAATCTTTTAAGAAATAGAAAATACGTAAAGCAATATTAACCCTTAGAAAAAAATAAACAAAATTATCCTCCTAAAAGCCTTCAGAAAACTCTCCCCATACTTCAGACCAAACACAGCAATTTATATAATTTCTGTACTCACAACTTCATATATCCACATTATCAAAGTTGTACCACAACTTTTATTTTGAAAATTTTTGTAATATACTTAGATCCCATTCAAATTAATAAAATTGGAATAATAGCTAATATTCTCAGTGCAATTGTTGCAATAATTTCTTTATGAATTTACAAGCATATCTCAAAACAGTATTCCTGGTAAATTTTGAATATATCTTTTAGGAATTATTATGTCTGACCACAAAAATAACAACAACAACAACAACAACAATAATATACCAGATTTCGAATTACAGGTTATAAATCAAAAATACACGGATAAAGATGATTTTGAAAGGGCCATCCTACACTATTAAGAAATATAACAGTGTGTTATGTTTACTAGAAGCATATGTATCTGTTTTCTTCCAGCACTTTAAGAAAAGTTTGAGAAATTCAGGTAACAGCTCTTGCTTTTCTTCTAATGTATGGTTGAATAATTATTTGATGTTCTGTTTCTTCTATGCCTGTTCACTCAGAAAATTTTGCTGCTTGCAACAATATATGAGCAAGAGATGTTTTGTGGCTGACTGCCACAAATTCTTTTGCTTTATCATAATATTAGCATGGGCAAAATTATTGGTCCTTTATTTCATGCTCCAAGACAAACAGCCTTACAATGACAAGTATTTAAAAAAAGAGAAATGTTAGATTATACTTCTGTTGTAATTCTTTGAAGGATATTAAAACTTTTTGGCAACTCCTTGTAACTGGTTATTCCTACAATATCACAAACTTCAATTTTATGGAAAAGTGGTCTGCAAAGGATGTTTTTTTCACTGGTCAATTAACTTCTCTGAATGTTTTAGTGTGCTTAATATAACTTTGATTGCATTGTAAAATGTAAGCTATTCCATATCTATTGATAACAAAATAGCTGTTGTTAATCACAGTAAAATATTCAACCAACTTTTCATCTTTACTTGGTTACTTTGTGTTTTATTCAGAGCTTTTCTTATTAAAACAGGCATAACAGCAGGATCTGTGTGACTGTCTTCAGTTCTAGGGTACCTCAGTTACTGCCTAGGGTATTATTGTAAGGCTGTTTGTTTTGGTATGCTATGAATTATGCCGGTCAGGAACCTGCTGAATACTAGATTTATGCACTTGTTTTATGGGCATTACCTCTGGTATCAGGACAGAAGTTAGCTGATAGAAATAAAACCTTAAACCACTGCAACTAACACAAAGTTAGTTGGTAAGGTGATTATAAGAAATACAAAGCTCATCAGGCTTATAAGCCATAATGCTGGTTACTCTTTTTCACCTGGTATATCAGTCACACTGATTACACATTTGTTTTTGCAGAACCCCAGATACTTTTGACATATATGGAACATGGTTTCTCCTTTTTTCCCCCAAATAACCTTTACATTATTTTTTAAAATCAATCTCTTGTATTTATTATTGCCAAGATCCATTTTATGTAATTTTAAATTTCTCAAAGATGTAATCAGAGTGTTGAGCTATTTTCGAGGTTGTTTTAGACCAGGGGGAGATAATAGGCACTCTGAAAGTTCTGTATCCGAGTCTTAGAAAACTATCTAAATAAATATGACTTGCACATACGGGTGATAAATGTGTTTGTGGGAGGCACTTGAAAACTGTCAGATATCCAAGGTTATCTCAAATAACATTAGTCAAATATCTGGGTCAAAATATTTGAGTCCAGACTCCCCAGCTTAATGATTATGGAATATCAAAACAAATCTGTAGTTTTTGCACTTGTCTGTCTCACCATTTTACACTAAATGTTGTTAAAAATATCCCACAAACCCAAACAAACAAAAAGAAAGCCAAAACAGATTAAACGAAATTTGCATAACAGTGTTCAAGGACAGTAAAAAGTTAGGTCTGAATTTTCTCAAAGAGGGGAGGAAACACAAATTAGGAATGTCATTTTTTTGAACAAATGCTGCAAGACATAGGAATGGGTGACCATGAAGTGAAAAGAGAGGACACAGCCCTGGTGCAATTATTTTACACCTTGCAGATACTTCAAAACTGCTGGATCCAGCAGCAGCTTGTTAACAGAACATAGCAATTTTTCAGATAGAACCTCAGATATGATTTCTCAGTGGTTTTAGGCAGGTGGGTAGGTAGGTAGGTAGATAGACAGACATATGTATGCCTGCTCGTGTATCTAGGTGAATTTTTGCAAGGAAACACCATTTACCTTGCCTGTGTCTGAATACAATAGCTGCTGGCAAGCTCCAAAATTATTATATTCAGGAGAACTCTGAGCCTCTATGAAAAATTCTTCCCCTGCTTTTTAAAAGATACATATTTTCCAGTCCCTTTTATATTTTGCCTAGTTACTGTTAGATGCAAAGAATGAGCTAAAGCTCAAGTTAACAGAAAGAACAAGTTCTGCCTTGGCCTCATACAGTTACTATAACCCCATAGCAAATGAGTAATTATTCTTAGAAATTTATGCATTCAGATATTCCTTCAAGATAGTTTAGTGTATTTTGTTATTATGAATATATATTGGAATCTAACTGAATAGGAAATAGAAAATTTATACATTTCCAAACGATAAATTTCCAGCAGTGTGTCTTGGTTTTCTTGGACAAATTTCTTTTACTGCTCAGACACATTGCCTGACATCTCTCCACAGAACTAAGGGACAACATGTGGCTTTACATGTGGTCCACATGCATACACGTGGTAATTTCCTTAAGAAAATTCTCCTAGCTTTGGGTTTTTTTTTCCTTATTTATAATACTTAGCAAATATTTATTGACAGATATCTTCACAATTTTTAAGAGGAAAAATCACATTACTTTGGTTGTAATGTAAGTGGAGAGATTTTGTAGCCACTTGTAGTTCTATTCATGTGATTGCTATTATGAAGAAAATCTGTGAAGGTTTATAAACTGATAAAAACAAAGAAGGAAAACCTCCCTAACTCAATCATGCCATTACAAATTTTAATTTTGTGATTTTACTCTGTGAATACAGGAAATATAATATAAATGCAGAGGAGAACTGAAACCTTTTCAAAAGGAAAAACCCATAGAAAAAGTATACAAGGGCACTAAGTTTGCTTGGATTTTACTTTTCCATTCAAAAGAACATTTCCACTCCAAACTTACTTTTACGCTTTCTTTTTTCACCTAGTTACATGATACATACTTATGTTTTACTAGGCCTAAAAATATCCCTAATTTGATGAACATTAATACATGTAAATGAGATAATTTGTCAGACTAAAGTTTGTGACAAAGCTGACTGATCAGTGCTGTTGGGTTTTCACTTCTGTAAGTCTTGGTGCAGAAAGTTCTTTCTTTTAGCAGTAATATGGACGTCCATCTCTTATGATGGGCAAGGTACAGGGTTTACATTCTTCTAGGTTTTATCCTATTTGCTATCTTTCTCTATGATTCTGAGTCACTGTTTCTGGGGTTTTTTTGCCTCCTTTTGTAGTTACATTCTCAGGCTATTTGGTCTGGTCACAAAGTAGGTTTAAAATAGTAGATAATAATGCCTGATTTCTGGCATGATAGTCTGACAGTGCCAAAGTCAGTGAGGATTGTGTTATCTGTCAGTGGAATTAAGAACTGCAAGGCTGATCTCTGACTCTTAGCCTAATTTTCAGGCCTCATACAAAACCACAATTACCTTCAGGAGAGAATGACAACTTCTTTGTAAAAATATCTGAAACTGAAGATGACAGTCTGATTTTGTTCAAATGCACCAGAAGATATTAAAGTAAGCAGGTAAAGATGGGTAAGTGTCCAAACACCACCTCATTGACCACTGAAGATGGTGGGTGTCATAGGTTAACATAGCTTGGTTTCCAGTTAAAGAGGAAAAAGTTCCCTGTAAGGACTTTGGAATTGTTTTGGAAAAGACAGGGACCTATCGGAAGCCAATTCTTAGATGACGTATTGTTTAACCACAGAGGAAGATGGATGTAACTTTGTGAACACACATATGAAGCTGAGACTGTCCCAGCCGGCCCTTTTCCTTCCGGCCAGAGGAGCAGGTAACAACCGGCCCCTACAGCCGCTCCATGAAGTGCCCCGGGCCGGCCGGGCGCCGCTGCTCCTCCCTGTTGGGAGGGAGCTGGCCCTGCCTGGCCGTGCCCCCGGGCCCCTCAGCTGCCAGCGGGGGAAGGGGAGGCTGCAGCTACTGATATCCAGCTGACTCTAAAGCCTACCCTGCTGCTGGCCGGGCTGAGGGAAATGTCCGCTGGGCCCCTGATAGCAGCTATGGGCCCAGCTGGACCAAGCCCACCCTGAGTGTCACCGAGGGGTGGGCAGGAGACATCCACCAGCCTGGTACTGAGATCGTGGCTGCCTTTCCTGAGCAGCCTTGAAATGGCTTTGAAAAGCCTAGCATGGCTTTGAAAGCCTAGCAGCCTCCGCCCGGCAGAGATCACATGACTGTCTGCAAGCCTGAGCGAGTGTTAGCTCTTTCCTTGGCAGACGAAACTTTAAAAACTCTAATCCTCTTTTTGAGTAAAAAGAAAAGGACAGAGTGAAACAGTAGAGAAGACATGGCATGAGATGGAAGCCAGTGGAGAGAGAGTGAAAGACTAATTGGGAGAAAGGACTGAGGAGTTGCCTAGTCTGAGGCTGAAAGTCTTTTATGAGCCATGGTAATGAACTGTAATATATTAGAATATCCCTTTAAACTATGGACGATATAGATTGGAGAGATGATTACTCAGATTGTAGCTCTGAGCGAAGGTGTTTTGTGATGGACTAAGTGATCCTATGAGAAGTATGAACAGAGAGAGATTGGATGAAGATGAAGATTGTACCCCTAGAGAAAGAGAAAAGATCTCTGTTCCATGAGATGAAATAAATCCTTTGCCTTTAGAGTTGTTGTATCTTTAAAATGATACCCCAAAGCATCCATGACCCATACGCAGTTGTGGGAAAAACTGCTCATGGGAGGGACTTCACAGTTTGCAGAATTTCCCTTGAATGGCTGCAGATTTTTGACATGGGAGCTGCCACAGGACTGTTTTCTTGTGGCGATGTTTCCATGGGAGTTCTAAGAGAGACTCCTCTCCTTAAGAACTGATGAAAGACTATTTTAAGTGGTGAAACTTACTGAAAATCACAGGTTTTGTCTCTTTGTATTTTCAGTGGGAAAGTGAAAGTGTGGGGAGGGAAAAGTGATTTGGAAGTTTCATTTTGATTCTCATTCTTTTCTTTTAGTGTATGTTAATAAATCCATCTTAATGCCCTTTAAGTTTGAGCATGCTTTGCCTTTTCTCCTAATCCCACCTGAAAGAGGGGAAAAGGTAAATGATTATGGTAGACACTACAGATGGTGTTTGGCTTTGCTCACCCTTTTGTGACTTTTCTAACTAAACTTTTGAGAATAGTCATTTTTTCAGCCCAGAATAGCAGGATGGAGGTACGGTGTCTCTCTGGGTATGAGCTTGCAGTTATGCCTTTCCTGAAAATATGAATGTAGGGAAAAAAGACGCAAAGATCGAGCATGAAATGTTTTTGCAAAGATAATTGAGTTTTCAACAAACTGAAATGTCATTTTTTTGTGTTTTCCTCCTTCATTTTCCATTTAAATGATGGGAAAAAAGGCTTTAGGCTTTTTTTCAGTTCAAAGTGTCATCTTCAAATTGTAAACTTACACAGAATACCTCATTTAACACTATTCTAATTTTATAATGAACTGTTTTTGTTAGAGACTCCATTTTTCAAGGATTTATTTAGGCACCTGTGTTTTAATTTGCTTTAGATTTTATCCAGGCATGATTGCTTGTTTACCTACTATTATTCATCCATGTGTCTATACATACAAAGACAGAACATCCATTTATATAGAATTAAAAAGGAGTGTGCATTTATAAAANTCAATGTCTGTGAGCATGTGAACAACTCAGCACAGTTTAACTCCCACCCAAAAAAAAACCAAAAAAAAAACCCCTTGAAGTATCATAGTTTTGCTAATGGCTTTAAGTATTTCAGAGTAGGTTTCTCTTCAAACCTAGGCATACTGCCTTGCACATTTGTTTTTTTTAAGTGAATAAGAGGGAATTATAAGGTTGAAAAATATGAAGAGAATGACTTAACCCCTTTATGGAAAATGTGTTTTATTAATGTGATCAAAAAACATGAGAGGAAATCAGAGTAAATTTCACTTGATTTATATTTAGGCAATTGCGAGAGAAAGAATGGACCCTTATTTTCTGCTTCATCAATCTTTAGTCATGTTTTCCAGCTGCATTTTCTAGACCTCAGATGCCCAGGAACAACTTACTAGGACTCAATGTCTATGTAGAAGGTGCAAATCCTGTCCCAAACATCCATAGCCTCAACTATAAATAAAAGCTTCTGCTTAAGCAATCTGCTGAGCCTGATAACAGAATAATGCTGCTTGTGTGGCTTTTATGAAACATTGTAGATCAGTCCTTCACCGCCTCTTACTGATGCCTGAATTTCTTGGTGTCAGTGACAAATAAATAAAACCTTACACATCATGCATCTTGGTGTTCACCAACTGGTAGGGTGTGATACCCTAGTTTATGTTCATATTGAATGAGACTTTTTCAGGTGGTTTCCAATGCTGCTTAGCTTCCAAGATCAGACAAGAACAGTTGCATCATGGTGGTTTGAATCAGATTGAACAGATTAAAAGATATAGTGAATATCTTGGTGAAACCAGTTTTGTTTTTCTGTTAGTGGTTCAAACTTCTTATAGGTAAGATCTGTACAGTTTGAGGCTTCAGTGCTGTCTTGGTTTGGAAAAGACAGGTGCCTTCTAGGGAGGGCAGGGCCTCCCTTGGAATGGAGAATTCAAACCCCTTCCCTCCAAATTATTATAATTTCAAAAATTAAGGAGGCTCTCAGGCAAAGATATGGGGATAGGAATAACAGTTCTTTACTAGTATGTATAACAAAGCAAAACAAACAACAACTACAGCATTAACAACAAAACAGAACCAGGAACCTCGAGGGCCTTTGTTTCACAAAGCCCGGGGCACTCTGGTCTCAGTGCCCCTGCAGGACTCTGAGAGCACCAAGCTGGAATGGTGGAAAATCCTGGGCTGGTGGATGAGATAAATCAGAAGGACAGGCAGGGGTGGCTGGAATGTCAGGAATGTCCTGGCAGGGCAGGGCAGGGCAGGGCAGGGCAGGGCAGGGCAGTGCAGGGCCACAGAGCAGCAAAAAAAAATCAGCTCAGAGCAGTGCTGAAGAAATGGTGGCAGCAAGATAGGGCAGGAGGAGGTGAGCTCAGTATTCCTGGGCACACGAGCAGATGATGATAGATTTCCCAGGACCAGACTTGGTGACAGTGAACTCCTCCCGCAGCAAGCAACAGCCTGGCTGTCCTTCCTCTGATGCTGAGAATAAGAGACCACATAGCTACCCCCAGCCCCATTCTTTACCTGCCCCCACAACTAATGTTTTCTTCTCCCTCTGAGGGAAACTCCTTGAGACAAAAGAAGTGTAGCCCCAATGATACACTCCTTTCCCAACTTTTGGCCACCTCTTTGTTTTGGTCAAGCACCCACAAGTACCCTGCAGGTAGTCTCCTAGCAACTTAAGGGAAAAAATTCTATAAGTAAAAAAGAAACACATCTAACCCCCAACAAGTGCAAATTTTTTCCACATTACCATCAAAACTAACTTACTAAGAACTAGAAAAGGATCAGTAATTCTGTTACAGAAGCAAAGGAGTTTCTTCAGAACAAGAATTTTTTTTTTTTCTCTGTTTTGGTTGTTTTTTTTATTTTATTTTTACATTTAATAGATTATTTACTTATTCCCAAATTTAAATCCTCCCTGGGTTTTTCTTTGTTCATATGCCTATGAATATACTTCTGTGCAAGAAAGACATTCACAGTCCAAATAGTGAACTGGAAATCAAGAGATGGACTGCATGGAGAGTCTGCATTAATTACCCAATGTGTGGGCAGACAAGGAGACGACAGCGGGTTAGAGCCAACAATTTTAAAAGTACCTTATGGACTTAATTACCAAAGTTCAAAAAGTCTTCAAAAGCCAATTAGAACTGTTATTTGTAATAGCTAAAGCAATTAATATGGAAATATAACAAGAATGAGCCCTTAAGTTTGAGAACCCTGAGGAATACTTTGTTTCAGGTCTTTCAAATCACTTTCAGAAATTTGGACAGAAAATTGAATGGGGATTTCCTGCTGTTGTGTAAGATAAACAGAACGTTTTTCTGCATAAGTAACACACTGTGGTTGCAACACTCTGTAGTGAAATCTCATATCTGAGTGAAACAAAAAGTTACAGAAAAGGTATAACTGAAGACCAGTAACATTAGTCATGAGCTAATAGCACATTTGAGAATAATTTACACTGGGAGATTATTATTGTCTTCTAATAACCTTATTAAGGCTCTATCAGACAGACAAGGGCTCTGGAAGTGGGAAGAATAGAACATCTAATTCTATTTACTAGATTTAGTAGAGGTGATGATGGAAGGCTATGTTTTTGCTGTATCTAAGCAGCAATGCAAAGCATTTATTACTTTTTCTGCAGCATGGCAATTAAAAAAAAAAAAAAAAGGTCTGAGAAAGAATCCTATTGCTGTCTTTGTAGCCTTGATTGTGTTCCAGACCATGTCTGTTACACTGCTGGGTACAGCAGAAGCAGAAATAAAATACTACTCACAGAAATGTGTAAAAGTTAATTTCAGAAATGGGAAGAAGTCTGTCTATACTTATTTCCATCTGGGATGTTTTAAAATTAAATTTATATAATTTCTTTAAAGAACTCTGAGAAATATCTTCCAGCATTCTGATGCAAGATGAAGGCATGGAACAGTATGCATTTTTCCAGGTATCTCCTTCAATTGATCCATTAGAAGCATTGTCTCAATAAAATACATCAGATTCTGTTTTATCTATGAAAGGAAAGGCAAACTGTGACTGTTGCCATAATCAGCTAGTATTTTCCAGTATGATCCACAGGTTTTATCATCTGTTGTCTCTACATGAGACAATAGCACATGTATATATCTGAAGGAACACATATAAGAAAACATGGAAACAGGATTAAAGTCTATCCTTCCCAACAAAATTCAGGATAAAATCTACAGTAAATTGAATTCAATGCATACCCTGGATTTCTGTTAACGGAATTTGTTTGGGCAAAATTTGTTTGTCTTTGTTTTATCTAACTTAGCAAAATGCTCTAGGATTTAAATGGTTCACGTCTGTACTTATTGTATCTTGGAAAATTACATTTTTTTAGATTTCAGTATATTCCTGGTCATGGAGATGTACTTTAGATATTTGGTCTGTATTAAAAATTTTCTGTCTTTGAATGACCTTCGAACTTAGTAAGTGACTAGCACCAGACCAGGAAAGATTGCCACTTTGTAGCACTGAAAATCATGTACAAAATATGGTTGTAAAATAAATACTAAATGATTTTCCATAAATATGGACCTCTACATGTTTTCATGGTGTCAGATCATGTTTAAGAACTCAAAAGCAATATTTGGATCTTAAAACTAATTTCCCTGGAAACTCTGTTACTAATGCAGACATGCCTTATATTTAATATTTTCTCATTTTTTGGCATAGAGCCTAATGTTCTCTTTACCTTTTTTTCCTAAATAGACCAAGAAAATATGATGGAAATATATCTTGAGGCAGATCCTGAGTTGGCCAATATAGCTACTATACCGGGGTTTATGTCAGTTGAATATTTGGCCCATTCTTCTATATTGTGCTCTGTTTCATTGATTACTTCAGCAATGTTTCCTTGTATTATACTGACTACCTTTGTATAAGTATCACCACTTAAAAAATATAGATGGTAATCTTTAATTCCTTTAACAATAACAACAACAGCCTGAAAATTTGTTGCTTCATGTGCACACCTAGGATGAGAATCCTCGTTACATTGTTCTATTTTTCAACCTATGCTAAATACAGGGATTAAAAGTTCCAATGTAAATCACATTCTGGAGGGGAGCTGTTTTCATGGGAGATGTGCATTTGAGTGGCTCAAACCTGAGGAAGTAAACTCAAAATAAAGGAAAATAATTAAACACCAAATTGTGAAGTAAAAACAAGGAACATCATATTTCATTTAGAAATTTCCTGCAAAGAGAAAGAACTGACTCCCTGTCTTGGGTTATGGAACCAAAAATGTGTATTCTATTTCATCTGTTGAAAGCATTTGGGGAGATGTTTTTTTCTTTATCTCTTGTAACTCTGGGAGAAGGGGAGGCAGATGCCTTCTGATAATGGGCCA
>VWYO01015483.1:197643-210982 GCA_013400275.1 Rhadina sibilatrix | reverse complement strand
TTATAATTTGGTGGGGGTGAGGGGTTTACATTCCCCATTCTAAGGGAAACTCCAGCTTTCCGTGGCAGATACCTATCTTTCCAAACCAAGACACTCCCTGCTAAGTTCTTAAAAGAGTGAGTTTAGGAATCTAACAAAATGATTCAGTAGTTTTTGTGCTGTATGAAGAACTTTAAATTAGGTACTGAGATCTCTGAGCATTTTTTATTGGTTTCCTTGAGATGTTTACGCAGTATATTGGCACTAATATATTCCATTAATTTTGAATTAACTCTCTTCATCTACTACATGGTTAGGTTAGTTGTCTTCCTAAGAGTTACAAATTCTTCCAACTGTTCATGTTAAATTGTCAGTCTGTGTTCAATATAGATCCCATGTTTACTTTTCTAATACTGATGGGAGCAGGAAAAAAAATATCTCAGGATGTTTAAAGGTATAGTGATTTCTGACAGTGAAAAATGTTCATTCCTTAGTTTTTCTATGCTATCTCTGTATTAACATGGTCATACACATCTGTTGCAAATATAAACCAGATGCTGAACTGATTCAGGTTAAAAACAAATCTCAGAAAAGGATTATTTTTTTAGTAGAATTATTCCATTTGAACTAAAACTCCATGAAATGCTATAGTGGTGTATAAGTGATGGCAAAATACAGTCCAGAATAAGAATGAAAAGCCAAGGGGAAGGAAAGAGGTGGGAACATTTCACCTGGAATTGCAGCCAATGTAAATTACTTGACAGAAATTTGGCACCATTTTCTTTTTTCTTTTCTTTCTTTTCTTTTCTTTTCTTTTCTTTTCTTTTTTTTTTTTTTCTTTTTTTTTTTTTGAAGTGGGTGGGTGTTAAAGAAAAATGTCCATCTCAAAGAAATTCAATCTAGGATCCTTGTCCTTCACTAGCAATGATTTAATACACATCTGCAGAAGATCTTGATGTAGTTAAATCTCCTAATTGTCGTGTGGTCTACCAAGTCCAATTCCTATTTGGATGAATTTGCACTTCTTTCATAAACATTTCAGATGTATAGTGAAGCCCTTTTTGTCATCTCTGAGGGTATACATGATTCAGCTGGTAGCATATGTAAATAAAAGATTGAGCAGTTGCGGGCATTTTGAATTACTTTTCCAATGACTTTTATAAACATGAAATCTTGTAATTTTGGCTAAATTCCATAAGATGCTCAGGCAGTTTGCAAATCTTAATTTTATTTTTTTTTTCAAAATTACACAACTCAGAAAATCTCATTGGATTGTTCTAAACTGGTGCAGCAAATAATTTTCTGAATCATTGCACATGCATAATTAAACATGAAAAATAAGCAAACAAGGTTTTTGAAGCTCTGTATGTTCTGAGATTGTTATGTCTAAAGGAGCATCCATAACAAGCCATAAAATCCAAACAGGATGCATATCCTCTTGATAGAGATCTCAAATGGGCTTTTTGAGAGGGAACAATCTGCAGTTAAAGGGAAAGACTACACTGAAGTCCGATATTATACTGTATAGGAACATCTTCATCATCCCACCTTGTATTATCATTATAGGGCTTATTTGAGCTGTGTTTGACTCAACTTTGATTCTTGGCACTTCTGTTCTTGATTTTGCTATGCAGTTTGTTGTCGTAATGTGGTAAGACCTTACAAGAAAAGTTGCACTTGAGGTTTGAAGAAAGCCCAGTAGTGGGTATTGTAACATAACTTTATGTTTATAAGCTGTAACTCAATCTAATGTTTTTAGATGAGAAAAGCTAGACTATGACAGACAAATTTTATTGAAGGAATGGAAACAGTTTAAACTGCTTTCCAGACCAATGTCACATTACAGATTTTTCCAACATATTTATTCATCTTTGCCAAATTAACCCTGCCTCCTTTGAACCATCTCTAAAACTCTGAAGGCCATGCACTTCACTGATGAGATGATGGATGAGTTTATCCATAATGGCCCTGTGGAAGAATGTAGCAAAAAAGTAATTTTGGTAGCATGTAAACATTTTTACATTTTGAAGCTAATGAGGGACATCTGCTTCTGGTACACCTGACAGGAGATGGCATTCTGAAGAAAGAAGTTTCCACCTGTATTTATTGCAAAAATTGAAAAGTGAAAGCCTAGCCAAGCTGCCGAAATCTATATACAGTAGAGGGATAAGCCAACTTTTTGAAAATTCAGTGCGTCAATTTTACAGTGATTTTGTGCTGTAATATTAGAACTTACATTCCATATTTCATGAATAGTCTTAGATCGATGAATAAAACCAGGTTCCCCAAAGCCCCATACAGCCTGGCCATGAAATTATGCAGAACATGAACTTATGAAGAACATCCAGTCCTTCTCTGAACAACCTATTCCAGTAGCTCACTACTCTTACAGTCATGAAGTATTCCACACATCTAATGTAAACATCTGCTCTTTCAGTTTAAAAGAATTCTTCCTTGTTCTATCATTGTCTACCTATGTAAAAAGTCACACTCCCTTTTTTTTAATAATTTATATTTTTTACACTATCCATATTTTCAATAAAAAAATTCTTTTATAATAAATTAGTTCATATTATCTCAGTTTTTTTGAATTTTGCAAATTCAATAACTTATAATTTTAATAGGTCATATCCTGATCATAGCTTTATAAGGAACATGGAAATACTTGACTCAACTGGTTTTTTTCAACAATATTGTTAAGATTTACAAATTATTTCAAAGTTCTGGTAACTGTATCTTCTGTACCTAATTTAAAAGTATCTGTTTTGCTATGTGTCTTCTGGAAGGGAAGATAACAATAACTGGGGATCAAAAAAAATTATCAGACAAGAAGATGAGCTCAAATAAGGTATGGTTCTGTCTCCATGACACAAAATAGATCTGTATGTAATTCAATAAAGTCATTTATTGATGCAGTAAGCTCCCAACCTGCAATCTTTAGATCAGGATGTGTGTAATCGAAAACCAAAACAAAGCATGTTGACTACTGGGGTGGCTTTCTTTTACATTGTTTTTGTGACTTAGTGACCACTACATTGTATTTTGAAATAAATCAATTGTTCTCTTTCAGAGAGCACTTTAATAAATTTGGAGTACTGTGAAATGAGAAGATGGATTAGTCTCTAACCCTCATGAGCAATCAGCTTAAGCCCTGAAGCCTGAAATGTGATTACTCACATCATTGTCTAAGCTTGCATACCAACAAATTTTAATAATGGTTGTAAAACTATCCATTCATTTGTTAAATATACCATCCTAGATGACCTTCCATGGAAAATTTTTTCCACATGTTGATTATACTCTGGGTTAGGAAAAATCTCCTTTTTTCATATTAAATTTGCAGTTTCATTTTATGATGTCCCCTTCTTTCATGTGCTTTCATTAAACTTACCTTTGCCTATGTGAGTACCCTTTGTAAGTATCATGTATTTATTTTCAGCTGCTCATTCTGAAATCACATCTGCACTTGTCTAGTGCAAGGAGAACTCATTTCTCTGAGTTTGAGTCACAGACTATTGAAAAGACTCAGTGCAGTCTAAATTATATCCTTTTTCAGCGAATAATCAAAAAAACTTCACGTAAACATACTTGGCTATCCTTTTCCTATCTCAGCTAAGAAGATACTAAGTGGACTTACAAATTTAAGACTGATTGACAAAGAGCACTTTCAAAATTCAGATACTCAGATACAGCAAAATCATGGCTTTTTTTGTTCTGAGAACAGTCCAAAATAAAGAAGAAAAAAAATTATTGAATTAGGACACAGCTATAAAGGAGATTAAAAAAAAAAAAAAAGTCAAAGATGGTTGTGAGGTCATTTGATGTCTCAGTTCTTTGCTTCACAGAATGAATAGGAATATTTTATCCTTAGTATGCTCAGTGACTTCAACCATGTGAACTCTATTTCTGTCTTTACTTGAAGGAAATAGCCAGATCCTCTTAGTCACCCAGCTAACATCAAGCTGAGCATGACCGTGTGTCTCCACACTGCACCAGAGGGCAAGGTGGGCAGAGTTAAATCATTCATATACTCTTTATTTTTGTCTTAATGAATGACATTTATTTCAGTAACATGGGGAATAAAATAATTTTTCTGGTTAAAAAGGGCTGACATGAGCTTGTAGAATCAAAATCTAGACAGGCCACAGGATAGAGAGTAGAGCCATGAATGAGAATTTCCATCAAATTTGGTAGGGTCCTACTAGTGTAAAAGAAATACAATTTACAGAATAAGAGTTGATCATCGGTTGATTTTTCATGGAGATTAACAGAAATATTGTTGAAGTGAGAGCTTTATTCCTCTGAATTCAATCGCTCTCTAGAAGTTACTGCATCAATGCACACTCTTAGTCTGTGGCAACTGAATTACAATGTTTAAGTCTCTTTCACTAAAGAAAACTAATTTTTGTTATTTTGAAACAGCTGTCTTCTAGGATATAAAGTCCTAACAACATCTTTACATATTTGAGACAAAATGTTTAAAAATTACCTAAATAATAAGAAATGTAGAGAACCAAATAAGTACTTGTGTTCTTTTTCTCTTCCTGTCTCTTGTTAATTTTTTTCACTTTGTATCAACACATTTAGTTATCTAGCTTATTTAAATATAGCTACATTTGGGCTGAGCAGTGGGTGATTGATGCAGTTGGTGACAGTCTCTTGGGCTTTTGGTTGAGAGGTGAGTTCCCTCTGAAAATTCCTCTGTGGTAGTTCAATTGACTTCAAGACAACCACTTCCTGGTGGACACATCTGAGATACGTGCCTCAACAATGAACTTGAAATTAGAAGTCTATTTAATATATGAACTTACTTAAGAAGACTTCAACTGTCTAGACATAAAGTAATGATAATGATAACATCATGAGTTAATATTACCTACACAGGTTTGAAATCCCTAATATAGTATTAAAATGACAACATTTTATTATTTAAAATGCCACTGTTGGCTTTAAGGTTAATGTTACTTTAGTAGTAAAACCTTGGTAATTTAAAGACACTATTGCTTAGTACATGATTTTGGAGGCACAAAGTATCTCTTGCGTGTTTATATGAAGAGCTGGCCCATTTTGTGGTGCTAAAAATGTACAATTCATGTCCTAAATGATTTTGAAAATGAAACTTTTACCTGTGAAATAGTTTGTGAAGGTGTTTTTTACCTTCCATGCAACAAATTATTGCTATAGGTTACTGCACCAATATGCATTCCTGAAGTTTTTTATAACCAGGCTGGGGAGACTAGGAAATTGAGATGTGCAGTAATGAAACCTAGTTCTTTCCACTCAATGTTCTGACACTCTGTAGATTTAATCCATGTCCTCTGTAGTCACTGGAAATTGACATTAGCTGACTATGACCCTTAGGGTAGTCAAAGGTTCAATACATTTCTTTTCCGTGTGAGTAAAAGTACTTATTTATTGTATATAATTATATTATTTGGTCTTTAAGTTAGGGATAATCACTTTCAGCCTTCTATATTTTAAGTTGTCCATCTATTTATATTTAAAAATATAATACTAATCTTGTATAATAGAGAATCATTAAATATAAAACCAAAAGAATGGGAAAATGCAGTTAAGTAGTTGCAAAAAATATCATCCACATTCTCACTTTTTATAATCTGATAATTTTTATTTCATATTATTGGGAACCTGTAGCGAATGTGAGGCGATAGAAGCAGCAAGTAGTTGAGGAAATTGTTGCTAAAAAAATTGCTGTTGAAAATTAATCACTTCTGGGAAGCCATGTGTGCTCAAAGAGCATAGCATTAGTTTTAGTAAGCCCAAATTCAAAATTCAGCACCCATTTGTTTTCCAAATTCCAAAGGATTTTGACTGAATCCTTTATATTTTGATGTGCTATCTTTTAAACCAAGGTCTGCATGTTTTTTTTTGCCTATTCCAAAGGCTTAAAACCCTGAGGGACTGCTTGGAAAAACAGTATTCTACTGATATCTGACTAAATAGATAAAGCTGAGTTTACCACCCTCCTGAGCCTGGAAGCACACTTTATACTTCCATAACCTCATGAGTCCACAGTTCAATAAAACCTGGATATATGATATTGTGGTACACACATTAGTCAGGGTAGCCTGAGCAGTAGAGAAACTGAGAAGGGTAAAGAAGTACATTCATAAGCAGGCAGTATAGAAGGGCATAGCACATTCCCAGACAACAGCTAGTACATTCATAGATACTGAAGTGCCATTTGACCCTTAAGAGTACATGTAAGCAGCTTCATGGGGTTGCACACTTACTACCCCGAATGATTTCCAGATTTTTATGAATATGGCATAGATGGTATATAAAGTTAAGTCCTGCTACATTCAGTTTTGCTTTACCTTGGATGCTTCTAGAATGCTGTGAAGCAATATGATACACTCTTAAAGTCTAGGTGATAGATTGATAATCTATAAGAATTTGTGTTTGCAATCAGGAGATAGATGAATGATAAGAATAATGGTCACATGTTTAGTAAGTAATGTTAAAAAAATGGAAAAACACAGCTTTTTGTAGTGAAATGTTGCCTTCAGAAAAAAGAAAATCTGCAAAGAGAACAGCCAGTGTTGAAATTTTAATAGAATGAATTGTTGCAATATTTCACAGAAAACACCAACCACACTGAAAAATCAACATTATTGTGTTTTGTTAAGTAACATATAGTTTTAGGAAGATTATCAATCTATTGTTAACCATCTTGTGAATATACTCTATGATTTTTGGGGGAAATCCGCTTCCCTCTCCCCCAACATCTTGAATGAATAAAACTATTTAAATATAACCTAGGCTGCAAACAAATTTATTAATCAAATGATGAAAATGTGATAAATTCCACCCTTTTAATTATTCATACTGGACTGACATAAGCCCTTCTAACTTTATTTCATATCGGGAAAAGGAGTTTTGATTCTCAGTGCAAGAGGTTTCAAATACAGAGTCAGAATGAGATAGGTCAGAGCACAGTAATTATATTTACAATATTCAGTCTACCCAAAGAATACTCAATACAGGAATATCCAGATGCTCTAATACTTTGATCCTGTTGAAATCCATGAAAGACCATATCTTAGTAATATATCTATATATTTGGAGCAAGGAAAACTACAGGCAACCTCTAGACAGAAAACTTTGCCACCTCCCCCCCAAAAAAAATTACACTTTCAAAGATGACATTCCCAACAGACTTGAAATCCATTCCTACAAAGAGGCTGGCAAGTGATGGACTGTTATTTGCAAAATGGAAAGGGCAAAATCCTGCACCTTGGGAGGAAAACCACCAGATACTAGCACATTGAAAAGGAGTTGACAGAAAAGGACCTGAGGCTCCTGGTAAATGCTAAGTTCAACGGGAGCCAGAAACATGCCCTTGTGGAAGAAAAAGGACTAGCAGTGTCTCACGCTGCATTAGACAAAGCATGGTCAGCAGATCAAAGGCAGATGATTCCCCTCTACTGAGCACTGAGGAAGGCACAACTGAAGTACTGTGTTCAGCTCTGTGTTCCTCAGTGCAAGAGAGATACAGACATAGAGGATGGGGTCCAGTGAAAGGTCACAAAGTTGGTGCATCTCTCCAATGAAAAGAGGCTGAGACAGGATTTTTTTTCATCCTGTGAGGGCTCAGATTGGATCTTATCAATGTGACCTCTGTTGGAGGGCTCAAAGAAGATGGAGTCATCAGGCTTTTTTTTTCGTGACATCTCCTAGTCTAGCGCAAGGACCTTCCCCTGGCCAGGCTATAATTATTGTCAGTTTGGAAAAAAAATATAATACTTTTTTTAAACACCTAGTTGCAACAACAAAAAAATTATTTGCTTAAGTGAGATGTGAAAATAATAGCTTAATTATTTCCAGGTTTTCACATTTGGAAACCACAAAGGTAGAAACTCATTCTGTTTTAAATATATAATTCCTATATATTAAGCAGCAGAAGAAATTCTTACAACAACGAAACTTATGTTCTGGCTTTTCCAAAATTCCAGGTATAAAGTACTGTTATTTTCTCACATCATTGTTAAAATGTATTTGAAGTTCCTTTTTATTCCTCCTCTCCTTATATTTTCCACTTTCAGACTCTGAAATGTTTGTATATTGTTAACAATGCAGCTACAGCTCTTGGCTGTAAGCCAGGATTTTTGATACCCAGAAAGAAAATACTTAGCAAAGAATTGCTCTTAAGACTAAATTGTTTGAGACTGTGCCATTCAAACCCTTGCTGTGTATGATGGAAATCTGTTTTTTTTAATTACACCTGTTTACTTTCAGGATAATTTTGCATGGTTTTTTATAATTAAGTCCTTCTGAATTCACATTTTGCTTTATTTACAGAGGAAGCTGGAATAATATAAAACCATAAAATTCTAAGGATGATAGCACTTAACCATGGATCTTTTTGTCTTGGTTTTATTTTTCTGCTTTCCTCACCTTCATTTATTTAATACATCCTTTAGTTGAATCCACTGACTACCACCAGCTAATTAATATAACCATTTGATGAGTGTATTTCATTATTCTGTATATGGAAATGTACATTGTACACTTTGCAAAATTTAGAGCCACACCTCCCCCATTTGATTAAAACAAAATCTTCATCCTCTAAATGGACTGAACAATGCTTTTATTTCAATTAATATAAAGTTTTACTGCTGTCAAAGTAATAAAGTGTTAATGTCCAATTTCTTTAAGATGTTGCCCATCTTTCCGTTTCAGCAGACCCATGAATCGCTCATATTGTATTTATCCCCAGTAGGAAAGACTCTTTTAAAATGAAGAGGAAAAGTAACTCTATTTTTATTTTAAAGAGAAATTTAGATCCTGGTGAGCATAAAACACTTTTCTGAAAGATTATAATTCCATAGTTACTGAATGTGAAATGTCCTTGTAGTGACTTTTGAGGTAATTTATGGAGGCTTTATCTACCAATTAAATATGCTGAGGCGTGTGTGTTTCTCTTATCATGCAATACAGTTATTTTCATACCATTTTTTACATTTAGCTAATTGAATAATGTTCTGGAAGACTGAAGTGTTTATACTGCTTTGTTTATACAAAATGTGTTGCTACCCTATTCTGTGATTCATGGAGCAGTTTCCCATGTCTTAGATATTCTTGCATATCTGACCAATGACAGACCAACATCAGTCTAGAGGAAGATGGGATGCTGATGTATTGATCTGAAGGAGATGTTTTGTTGTATAAGAAGGAGGGGGATTTTTCTTATAGACCTTTGTCAAGTGACTTAGAAAACAAAACTTGGACTTGGGATTTATTATACTATTTAAAGGCATTCCATTTTTCACATAGTACGTTGCCAAGAGCAGTAGCAAAGGGGAAGAGTCAGGCTTTTTGTGGGAATCTACTGGGGCTCCTGAAAATATACTCTACTGAAATCTAAAGTCCCAAGTGTTACACCCAGTAACACCACAGGTTAATTGAATAAGCACAGTGACTCATATCACTGAAGGACATGACCTGAGAAACGAAATGTTTGCATTTGTATTAAGACATTTATTGAATTGCACAAGGACCACAGACCTGAAGAAAACCATGAAGATTGGCACATACATTAGAGAAAACCAGAAATATTATACTAGCACATGGAACTATATTGAGTATTCAGTGGTCTTACAAGTGAAATCTTTGTAGCAGATATCTGTTGTGTAAGACCCAAAAATGAACAGGCTTGTGATCACATTTGGACTAACATAAAACACATTGTATTTTCATATTCACACCTGAGGTAGGAAGCATATCCTGTTTTAGAAACTAAACTGCCTTCTTATTTAATTAAGTTTTTGTTTGTTTTGTCTTAATCTGTATTGCATACCAGTTTTTTGTTAGTTACTTTTTTATTTTTTAAACCATCCATACCTCTTTCATTCTAGAATTCTATTAGGACATTGTATTTGTATTCTTAAGTTCACACCAAGATGTGTTTAAAGTTTTTATTGAGTGCCTCTCTTTCTGTAAATTAAGTTGCTCTATGATGTTGAGAGGTTAAAATTAATACTGATGTATTCCCCTTCTTTATAGAAAGGCAATGCAATGCACAGAGACATATTTCTCGCTTTCTTAATTTTGTCCTGAATTTACTTAACTGGAGATTGAAATGATCTGGTTTTCACTTTAAGCCATTTTATCTCATAATTGGAACAAGAAGTCTCTATTAACATTATTTCCCCATCTAGATATACACTAGGATTAGATTTCCTCTTACTATTGTTAGAGTAAACAAATTTACCTCCTTAAGTCTTTTGAAATAATGCACATTTTCTAGTCTTTTAATCAATCTCGTGCTTCTGCTCTGAATTTCTACAACTGATTGACATCTTTCTAGACCTCTAAAAAGGGGATAAAGCTTTACAATTGCAGTTGTGTAATTGCCAGATTGAAAGGTAATGTATCCTTCCCATTGATAGTCCTCTGTTTAAACTTCCAAGGTTTGTTTTAGACCTTTCAGCTATAGATCTGTAGTGAGAGCTCATGTTTGGCTTATTATCTACAACCTTTCTAATCCCTGACAGAACCCTTGCCTCCCTGGACAGATTTCTTGCTTTATGGTTCATCATATTAAGAAGAATTTCTGTATTTATGTCTACCTTATCAAGCTGTCTGGATTAGTCTGGTTTGTGGGGCTTTCCCCCCTCCTCTTTACTCACTTCTTCTGTCATCCATTTTTTATCTACTAACTTTGGCAGCAAGAATAGATCAGATTTTCCTGATATAATTCAAAAGAATTAACCAAAAGAGTATATAAATGGATCCACAGAAAGTGCACTTGTTTCAGGGTGATTCTTTATTAACAATTAATTTTGGAAACATATCAGCCAAGTTTTATAATATTTTTAATATACATCATGTTGGTTTTGTATCAAATGACATACATATAGGAAGGCACATGACGTGAAAGTTATAGGAAGGAGTATGGGATTTTTTTCTTTATTGCCACATAGAGCATTTGTTACTCTTTTTCAATTAGTTAAAGAAGCACCTGGGAAAAATTACCAAAAGTCACACCATGTGTGGCAGACAGATTTCTCCTTCTAGTTCATTTGTGGCTTAAAGATTTGTGATAGCAGTTTTACATGACCCAGGGTGAACCTCCATTAACTGATTTCCTGGAGGAGTAATTAAAAGGAAATGATTTGCTTTTCTGGTCTCTGCTTGGAGTTTACCTTAAGTCTCAAAGGTGAAATGAATAAAAGTGGAGGAAAAATACACAAAGCTAAAAATAACACAGAATCTCACATTTTCTTTAGTATTTGGTTTGTATGTAATTTTATGGGATGGAATTAGGCAGTACTATAATTAAACTCATTCAAGCCCCATTGGAATATTTGGCAAAGAGAACAAAACAGTTTCTAAGCCCAGTGTTTTTTCTTTTTTCCAATCTTGACCTTCCAACTTAACAAGAAGAGTGCTTTTTTTTCAGAGTAAAATACTACTACAACTTTAAAGATTGCCTCTTTTTATAGCTATTTCACTCAAACAGATCTTACTCTAGTTTCCAGACACAGTGCAACTACATTTGTGCTCTGCAGACTTTTTACTAGATCCTGGAAAATTATCTTTATTTGTTTTCCTTTAACCAGTGCACCTCACTGACTCCATCTGCACCAATCTGAGGAGAACTGTACTCTGTTTGAGCATGTATGTATGTGCGTGTTTCCCTTCTCCCATGTTCTGAGCGCTGACTGTGCTCTATTAGCTCCAGGGAAACTTTAGAAGCTGTATCATAGTTCAGGAAGCAGGAACTGGCTTTTGATAAAAGGCTTCCTTTTTCTCCTCCACAATACATCTGGAGCCTTTCACAGTTGATTACTGGAATATCAGCTTAATGCAGCATTGACATACAACTGAGAACTTTAACATTTTAACACTGGAAAGAAAAATTTGCTAACAGCGGAGATATTAATTAGAAAAAGGTGGCCTTCTTTGGTTAATCACTAGTCCAAAAGTTCCCTAAGCCTGTAACTCTCTTCCAATTTTTTTTGGGAAGTTTGCTTAGAAAATGGTTTAAAACTTAACGAAGCAGCTGACAGAAAGTCATGCTGCTGTGGCTGCTGCAGACCAGTTTCTGCCTGAAACTCCAGATGGATCATATGGGCACAAATTCCACCAGACTGAAGAGTTCTTTCATATTTACTTTTCTGCCCAAACATTTACAAGTGATGGTTTAAACTGCTGATTTTAATCACTTGATTTCAGCAAGAATATTTTTCATTCATATAGATGTAGTTCCTTAATGTAAATTAAGACTGGGAAAGTATGATGTTTAGAAAAGAGAGAAATAAAAAAGAAAATGTGACTTTTGCCTTAAGTTGTCACTTTCATGTTTTGCTATAGAGCTATAAATATATTTGAAATATAATATGTTACAAGATTTATTTAATATGCATCCTCATCTTTTGGCAAAATCAAAGAAGGTGTTCCTATTACTGTTAAAACAGAATTTATATTAAAATTATTTTAAAATGGATATAATAGGAAATGCTTACAAAAAATTTGGGATCAATTTATCAAGCTTCCTGTTGCTGCTTGAGTTCTGTCTAAAACATATGCATATATGTGGAGATTTCTGTGCATCACCATCAATCAGGATTAAAAGTTTTATTCTGAATCGTGCAATTCAGTTACAAGTCCTGGGATTAGGAACTAGTATGTTTGATTTTCCACTTAATTGGATATTTTAGCATAAATATATTTTGGAAGCTGGGAAAAAAAAAAAAAGAAAAAAATGCTTGAATTAATCACCAATAAAATACATCTATGTAAGTTTTACTACATAATAAATAAAGATTTAGTAGATGTTAGAACTAATTTGAAGTATATAAAATCAGATATTAGCAAAAGGAATAAGAGTTTCACTCTAGGTTGCAGTAAACCCAGGCATAGTATCAGAAATATTATTTAGGATGTAAAAATGGGCTGGAGAATCAGAAAAAGAAAATGTATGGAAATTCTTCTGTTAGAAAATATAGACTGTAGAATACCAAGTTGGCTGCACATTGGAGAATAAGATGTATCAAATTCAGCTCCATGTCTATTTGTGTATTCAAGTGTGTATTCAAGTGTGTTGTTGAATCAGGTCAGAGTGTTCAGTCCAAGCAGGCTTAGGTTGTGCCTCATTAAAAAGGAGATGGCTCATTAATTTGTAAAGGGCTAATGGATGACTACAGGGGGAATATCTTTCTGCCATGGCTGTACCTCTAGTATGGACAGGGAATAGAGAAGGAGCTTTCCAATTCCCTAGAATAGCCAGAGAGATTAATTAATAATGATATTTGCTTGCATCTTGCTGTTTAGGCAGTATTTCTGAACTGGTAAAGTTTATTGGAAAATCAGGCTGCCTGTTTTTTTTTTTTTT
>VWYO01015483.1:154932-197603 GCA_013400275.1 Rhadina sibilatrix | reverse complement strand
TTTTTTTTTTTTAATGCATATACTTCATAAATTTATTATATTATAAATTAACTGAGATATATTGGAACTCCTTGTAAACTGGGATTTCTGTCTTAAAAACAAAAAAGGCTCTAAAAACTGTAATTACTTAATTGCAGCCTGAATCATGCATTCATATTGATTTTACATTCTTCTCTGTTGGCAGAGGTGTATCTGCCAAGAGTCTGCATTGAGTTGCTTCCAGGGTTCATATCGGTGGATCAAGGAAGAACTTGAGCTCAGTGTGCTGGTTTCAGCTAGGGTAAGAGTTAATCTTTTTAACAGTGGCTGGCATAGGGCTGTGGTTTGGACTTGCGTTGAACACAGGGTTGATAATATAGAGATGTTTTTGTTTTTACTGAGCAATGCTTACACAAGGCCTTTTCTGATTTTCATATTGCCATGTTGGCAAAAAAGTTTGGGGTGCATGGGACGTTGGAAGGAGACACAAGTGATCCCAATTGACCAAAGAGATACTCCATACCGTATGACATCATTGTCATTATATAAAGCTGTGGGGAAGAAGGAAGAAGAGGGGATGTTTGGAGTGATGACCTTTGTCTTCCCAAGTCACTGCTACTTGTGATGGCACCCTGCTCTCCTGGAGATGGCTGAACATCTGTCTGCTCATGGGAAATTGTGACTGAATTCTTTGTTTTGCTTTGCTTGTGTGTGTGGCTTTTGCTTTCTCTATGGAACTTTCTTTATCTCGACCCTTGAGCTTTCCAGCTTTTACCCTTACAGTGCTCTCCCCAATCTGTCTGGTGGGAGAGTGAGTGAGCAGCTGCGTGCGGCTTGGCTGCTGGCAGGGGTTAAACCACAACATACAGATTTCCTCTGTTTTTCCGAATCAGCTCTCTGTCTCTTTATACTCACAAACACATCAGAAAAGAGAAAATGCCACTATAAACTCTAAAGTATTGTGTGTTGCTATGCAGTGCCAAGATTCATTCCTAGGGCAAAAGTTTTGCATGACTGTACAGAAAACTGTTAGGAACCTTAAAAAGGAACTGAAATTCTCTGCGTACTGTTGATATTTCTTTCAAAAAATTTATCTTGGATAATTAAATGGAAAAGATCTTGTCACAACTTTACAAACATCTGCATTTTATAGTGTGTTTGATGAAAAACATAGTCTTTATTAATATCAGGGTAAAATATTAGAAGATCCATCAGACTTATGAGCTGCAAATGACACGTTTATTCTGCACTATATTTTTGTTGCTATTGCAGGATTACTACTGGCTGAAAAAAGCATATGAAAGTAGATTGGTTTTCTTTCTTATTTAAGATTGCGTGTCAGGTCCTACTGGATGCAGCATTCCTATTTCTTTAAGGTATTCCTTCTAGTCTGTTATAACCAGTTTGTGCAGCTGAACGTGAATATTTGATTTTCAGATATTTGGGAACATATGCAATAACATCCTTCACATAGTTCAGCTTCTCTTTCTCCCTTTGTAAAAATCAATAGAGAGTTATATCTGCTACAGAAGGAAAGGCTGGATGTGCTAAGGAACAGGACCGTTAAGCTGTTTGTTGGAATTTTCTTTGTCTGTCTAAGCAAAACAAGAATGTAACATACTAGGAAGATCTTTCATGCTATTAGGTTTTTAAATTCTGAATCCTGTTTCCTGGTTTTTACAGTACAATCTTCAGGGGAATAGTTTCTTTGATTGTCATTGTTGTGTCTTATGCTAAGAAAGTAATCACTCAAAGAAACACGAAAAGAAATTTCATGAACTTTAAAATTAAGTTACATGAACTTTTAAAATGCAAGAAGAATTGTATTCCTTCCTCCACGTTTTGGTACCTAAGTGTATAAAAATTAAAGCTTTTCTTATCTCTGATTTTGGTTCATATCTCTGAGGCATAATTTGTGGTTTACAGTCAGTCTCTAAAGGATTTTGTTTCACATCTGTGGTCAAAAAAAAAAAAAAGAGAATCACTAGCTGAGCTGCTAGTGATAGAGCAAGTGATCATTCTATATTTGGTCAAGATTGTCAGAGGGGTATTCATTAAGGTCCCAGATGAGCAAAAATTTAAGCATATACATATGTGCCTCTGTTCTGCAAAGCACTCACTGTGGCATTTAGACATGTCTGAAGTTGAAAAGCTTAAGCAGTTTGTTGAATATGGGGTACCTACTAAATTGATGGTTCTGTTGTCTGAAATGGTTTTCATCTCAAACATTTTTGAAAGGTAATCCCAACCATTCTAGTTTGTTATCCAACAATTTTGTGGGCTGCAGAATTACTACTGCAGTAATCCTTTATTCTCTAAAAAGGCTCTTTCTCCCTTCATCGACTGCAAAATAAAAATACAGCCACACTTTAAGACCTCTGACTTATTCTTCTTTTTCCCTGGAATGGGATTTTTATTTTATTTCTATGTATCTCTGAGTTACTGACCTGATATGAAATACTGAAATGAAAGGAGATTATTAAATCCCTTCAGAATACAGGCTGCTTCTCCAATACATAAATAAATAAATAGAGCACAACTCTGCAATGATATGGTTCTGATCTTTCTGACAAAAAATAAAGCTATCACTTAAAATGAATCACAAAGAATCTTTGTGATAAATTTTCTCTGTGTTTTTTAAAATTATACTTAAACAAGCCACCCAATTATTGCAAATTATTATAATTCATGAAAACAGCTTCATCAGTCTCCTTATATTGTTAAGTAATATGTTAGCAAAGTCAACAGAATATAAAACTATTGAAATTTGAGGTCCATAATTTGTAAGGATTTATGTGAGATAGAATTTTCTTCAGGCTTTTCCATAATTTTCTTGAAGTAGCAGTCATAGACCTCTGTCTTTAACCATTAAGTCCCTTTCTTGAATTGTTTTTGGTCATATTTTAAGGATATTGGTCCATAAAAAAAATGTTATGCCATGGTTCTCTGATTTATCTATGAAGTTTTTATGTAGCAGTCAAAGCATGTAGGAATCTTAGTAACCTATTGAAGACTAAAGTACATCTGGTAGAAGGGTTATATGTGATCCATGTGTTTGCATATGAGATATATAAATGGATAAGGTGGACAGAAATTCAATGTTAATGCAGGCTTTGCAGATCATGGGAAAAAGTCAATGGAGTGGCACCTTTAAGCAGTCTAAACCTGGCACAAGAACATTACTTTCAATGTCATATCTGAATAGAAGCCTTAGAAGAAAAGAATATCTCAAATCTGCTGTATCTTCCTTTCCACCATATCCTCCTTTCCTAATATAGCTTAATGACCATAACAACCATGTTCAGGCACTGCCCTTCTTCACACTTACCAGTGAAAAGACTCTCATATTTGACATCAGGTTAAACATGAGAGAGGGAGTTTCTCAGATCAAGGTGGTTACAGTATTTATAGAACTGTAAAACATTGTACATGCATAATATCTGCACCATCTGGAATTTTTCAAACGTATGCCAAATTAATGAAACTGGATGAATTTTACTTAAAAGAAGTGAAATTGTTTTCTTGTGATATTTTCTAAATTACATATCTATATCTTTAATTGTTTTGGAAACACACACTTCTGTTCTCATGTATTCACCTATCAGCATGATGATTTATTCTGAATTTCAAGAAGCATTTAATTAAACTTGAAAAGTACATTGGGAAAGGAACATGTTTTTTCCTCTCCTGGAAGGAGACAACCCCTCATGCTAAGCATAAGGGCATAACAAAGCTCTACACAGTATATTCTGAAATAGACCTACTGACTGGATGTTACTCCTATCATTAATTCATTATTAACCATTACATTTCATGCTCTGATTACTCAGAATTAATATTGCATTCAGTGGAATACATTTATCCTTGCAGTGGCTGTGTCTTGATCTGCTAAATCTGCTAAAGAAACCTATTCCATCTGAGGGACAGTTTTATAATAGGTAATCATTCTTCAATTCAACCATCATAACCAATTAAGTTTATATTGAATCACACAATTAGCAATAAACCACTAAGATTTAAAGAAAAGCATTTAAAATTGATGACAGCTGTAATTGCTTAATAACTGCACAGGCCTAATTTTAATGACAAAACAATTGCAGTCAGGTACCAATCCTAATATCTGTACCAGATGCTCTTAAGTCTTGATTTTCCTTTGGGCATTAAGTTGAACTAGGTGAACACTTGAAAACCAAAGACCAATCTCTTCTGACAATGGAGTTTCCTAGATACAAAATTTCTTTTAAAGAGTATCATTGCTCAAAATATAAAAGATATGAAAATTAATCATGAAAAGGACATGAAAAAACATAGTCATGACAGAATAAACTAAGCAGACAGTCTGTAACACTAACTTAAAACCAGATGTGATAGATGGCATCTTTTTGAATGGCATAATTTTCTTATTTTTTCCCTAATTATCTTCTTTAACTATTTTTTTTTCCTGTTACAACTCTGGGGTTAGTAGATAGAAATGTGTTGCACAGAGACAGCCTGCGTTTTTAAGAAGGGACTGCATTTTCCCAATGTGGGATGTGTACTTGGGTCTTACCTACAAAGCTATCCAATAGACTGTAGGTGAATCCTACAGAAATTCTTAAATGTGTGATGTTTTGGGTGTGTTCACAATAAAGACTTTCTGAAATTGATCAGAGACCTTTAAATAAGTCAAAAACCACTGAAACTTCAGAGTTAGATCTGACTTTCTGTTCCTTCACATTGTATGAAATAAATAACCTCAAATAATTAAACTTGTGCAGGAAGAGTAGACGATATTGCTTGTATTTTATAGAAGATGTTACAATTATTATTTCTTTATCACAGACAGAAGTAATATAATTCATGCACTTGCTGGCTGACATTCTGTGAGCTTTTGTCTGGAAGCAAATAATAAAGGCAGGTTTACTGAGAGATTGCATTACCAAATTTTAATTGTAAATCTACCTATCTGCTTGACACTTATTGTGACTTCTTTTCTGACTTTTTAATTTATCTTTATCATGAAAAGGACATGAAAAAAAAAAACAAAACAAAAAACAAACCAACCAAAAAGCAAACACCTAAAATATGCTGTGAAGTAATTTCCCAACACATCAAAATATGTTTTAGCCACTAAATCACTTTCTTTTGCTATATATACATTTCTTTTCACCTCCTCACTGACAGTCAAAGGCATTTGAAAACCTGTGTGAAATCCTGGAAAGAACCCAAGTAATTTCTTCATTAAGGCTGCTGGCTAATATTCTCCTTGAGTTCAGCAAATAAAAACAAAAAAGTGAAAGCTTGCTCCATTAAATATTCTTTTCTTAGGCCACAGGTATACTCCTTAAAAAGAAAGAATGCTTTTGTGATAAAGAAATTGAGAAGTCAGATTTTTTCTTGCAGGCTTTTCTTATGGCAACAGTTAAGTTACTTAAGGCAAGATTCAAAAATCACTTAATTCATAAAACAAAATGCTAGTGTATTTTCTTAGCAGAGACACCCAGAAATTGGCTCTAGCCCTCTTAGACAGTTTAAGAATGGTAAGCACCTTGAGTTAACTTAAGTGTCAGAAGTCGTTCAATAAGCACATGAGCATTCCAGAAGTATTGCCATGAGTCTTGTACCAGTCCGCTGTGTAATGAGAGAATATAGAGTTAAACAGGAATAAAAGCATTCACTTTTCCCTTTTCTGCAAGGTAGACCACTGTTGGTATCACTGTATGTTTGATACCACTGAAAAGCAAAAAAGATGCAGAAAAGGTGTGTGAAATGACTGGTCAAATGCAGAACCCCACATTACACTGCCATCACAGGGAATATGAAACGTCCTTCTGCTTATAGTGTAATGATTCTGAAATTATTTATTCTTGGTTTGGTAGCCCAATAAAACACTATATTTTATTTTATTAGGTATTGAGTACTTTATTATTTGTTGAGAGCTTTTACAAGTAAATGAAAGGCTCATATATAAGTTTTATACAACAAATCTGTCTATAAGGCTCTCTGCACTAGGCAAAAACCATTACAGGCAGAAGGCACAAAGCAATGCTACAGTATGAACTCTTTTGTTCAAGTCAATTCAAATAATTTTGTTGGTTAATTTTATATAAGAAATCTTTACTCTGGGTCAAGTACTACTTGACCAGGCCACTCTATACGAGGTTATTTGTTGTCTGTTCTGCTACAGACAGCAAAAACACCAGTGGAAGCTCTCTAGTGTGTACTCTGGCTAAGAGCAGACTTGTCAACTTGTGCTTTACTTACTCTTTATCAGGTTCTCTGTACTTGATTCCTATTAAATTGAATGGTATAATGTGGGCTCATAAAATCTCCCAGTCTAGTTTTAGCCAGAAGAAATAGTCTCTACGTTCCCAGGTTTCTTTACAACATGAACGCAGAATTCAGAGACCTGAAGAGCTAAAAACCCATCAGTTATCAGGATACTTCAAATGAAGAATATTGCTTCTTGTTGTGCTAAATTGTTACTCAGTATTAAGACTGTTGTTCTTTACTATGACAAACTTATACATAGACATGCTTCTATATACCCTTCAAAGGCACAAGAACATATTTTAACCAGTTACATTTGTGAGCATCTGGAAAATTTCCAGATTTTCAAAATTTTTTTCAGACTTACATTGGCTTATTTAAGAAAGTGTTTTTTGTCTTTTATTCCTTGCCTGAGGGAACCTGTAATCAAAGTCACACAAATATGGTTAATGAAATAAAGAAAGATCATCAAATAGCTGATCATCATGAAAGTTCTGTGTAATGTTTGGATTTGAAATCAGTATTTTACTAGACAAAGAAGTAGAAAACTACTCCAAAAATATGTAGATGTGATCATGCAGTCATAATCATATAATTAGTTTTAATATATTGAATAGCTGATCAGGTTTCTTGGGGTTTTGTTGGTTTTTTGTTTGTTTGTTTGGTTGGTTGGTTTTTTTAATTCCTTTTGATGATGAGACAAAATGTAGAGAAGCAAAGTTTGAAGAAGTTTGTCGTGTTGCTATTGCATGACAAACTAGTAGGCATGTTCATTGGGTGCCAAAGGTAGTAAAGTTTAAACTGCATACCTGTTTGGCTACTACCTTTGAATATGATCCCAAATGTTAGTATTTTGTCTTCAGTAATAAATGAATTGGCTTTCTTCCTTGCAGGATAAGTTGACTCTGCCTCAAATCTCAAATACAATTGAAAGGAAAAATGCATGTGACCAAGAGGACAATATTTCCAAAGGTCTGTTCTTTAAAAAAAAAAAATAAATTAATGTTTATAAATGAAGAAGTTAAAGTTGCCTGAAAATTTCCTGTAAGTGTCATTACCTTCACTATGCAACTGCCACTAGGAAATGAAGATTGTTCCTACTCAAATGTCCTGTTAATCTATATACCTATTAGCTCAGTAGGGCAATGGAATGCCAAAACAAGATTTTATAATCAAAAAACCCCAGTGTTTCAGATTTGTCCATATAATAAGAATCCACTCCTGAACTACTGTTTTTGATGTCACTAATATACAGCTGTGGAAAGAGGCATGTGTGCGATGTAATTTTTCCTACTGAAAATTGCTGAAATTGGTGAATTGTGTTGTGCCCTGAGGTGTATATGTCTCTTTGATGAAGAAGAGGCTTGGAGACTTAGATAAAAATTCAGATATCTGTAATATACACAGGCATCTAAAACTAAATTTAATAACCTCACTTTAATAATAATATTTCAGATCGTTTTCACCATTTCATGCAAGAGTTTGGCTCTTCTAGCCAAAGTTTATAAAGCATTCAGATAGGACATAAAGTGCTTAAAATGCATACTTAATTTCTGATACTTCATGCTATAAAAAGCCCTCAATCAGCTGCACTGAAACAAGGCAGTATATTCAAGTCAAACACCTCGGCATCTGCTGTAGTTTCAGGTGCACATCCTCTAGATCTATAACTCTTTGGCAGTTGCTGCAACTGAATAAACTCTTACACTTTTCTTGTACATATCAGACAACTAGAAGAGGCAAAAAGGAATGAAACTATCCCAGAGCTGAAGGAAGAGCCACTGAAATTTGCCATCAATGATGACACAGTAGAATTAGAAGGATGAGTTTTCCATGGTTGTGAGGCAGCAAGAACATTGTGATGCATGTCTGTCAGTAGGCATTAAGCAGCTGTTTGTGATATATATTGATGATGAGCACAAGAAGTTGAACTCTTAGTAAAAGAGTTTCTTTTTTCCCTTTTATTAATGATCAGGAAATAGAAAATTCTTGATGGCCTTCTGATATCTCCCAACCCTCCTAGAGACATAGGAAGAACAAAGCAATATTAGTCTGCTCAGTGACTTGAGGAACATTGGCCCATAAAAATCCTTTTATAGACAGGCTGTCTCCCATGTCTGTGTTAGCTGAACTATGCTAACATTCCATGTACTGGCATCCTAAATCTCTTCCAATGGTTCAAGAATTTTCTTTTGCTATCTGGACAAAAGGGAGCTTCTGTAAGCCTCTTTATTCTTTTGGATGCTTTCTCAGTCCATGGTTTGAGTGAGCTCAGAATGCAGCTGAACTGTTTCCTCTGGCATGCAGACCAAGCTTTCTAAGCTCTGCAACTCCTAGCTTTTGTAAATAGCAAGAATTGAGTTGTTCTTGTGGGTAAGAAGATAGGATTCCTCTTATTCTAGGCAATGGAAAACATGGATAAAAGATAAAACTGCAATAAAACATGGGGGAAAAAACCAAAGAAGACAAATTATAATAATATAGAGCCTAAATAAAGTATAAAAATTTTACAAGAGCAGTAATTGCCCCTGTCCTGGGGTGACTTTTTGATTCTTGTTTCCCCAGTTGCCAGTTCTGTTTGTGCTGTATATTGAGTTCTGCGCCTGGTTCTGAGACTGAAGAGGAGGAAGAAGAAGCACAGAGTTTGTTTTCAGAAACAACATTCACTCCTCCACATTCCTCTCCTGAACTGTGTTGTCTGCAGCATGGACAGACAGTGGGACAGACATCTTTACTTTTAGTTAGTTTTAGCTAGCTGAGGCAGAGAAGTTCCCTGGATTGTTTTTTTCTCTTTTTCTTGGGACTGTTTAACCCTGCTCTGGACTGAAAACCCAGAAGAGCACCAGGAGTTCACACCTGCAGCCCACCAGGGCCCAGGATGGCATTTTCCACCCCCGGAGGGACTGGAACCAAAAAGAGACTGAGTGAGCCGAGCTAACACATGGCAAGGACTTTCTGAGTTTGCCATCTCACCTCAGAGCGATGAGAGGATTTATTGTATCATATTGTTCATTTTTTTGTGCTGGTGGGCACTTTGCTTTTTAAATAAATACTTTTTCTCACTTTTCTCTATGGAGATTTTTTCCCTGACTAATTGGGAGTTATTTGGGTTTGCTTTCCAGAGGGACTCTTTTTGGAGGTTTCCTCCCAAATTTGCCCTAAACCAGGACAGCCCCTCATTCCTTTAAGAATAGAAAGCATAGGGGTTTTAGCATAAATTCTTTTCTCACTGGAATTTAAGATTACAGTATAACCCATCCTTGCATAAAATATATGTTTAGGTCTATGCTGGAATACTTCTGGTGAATAGGTTTCAGGAGAGAGGTTGCACAAGTGCTTAAACAGGGAACATAGATCTTGCTCTGGGACTTTGAAGAAATAAATGATCGCAATTATATATTTATATAAGCTGACATCGAATCTTAATTCTGAAACTAAATCGATGGAGCACAAACATCCTTTATATTGAAATTGTAATATGGATTAAGAAGAAATTATTTCACTTCCAACTTACATCAAAGATTGTGTTATGGAAGCTCATTGTACTTGATTATGCTTTTATATCAGAGATAATAATCTGCTCTTGATAAACCAGTAGTATTTTATTTTTACCAACACCATCAATGCAAATATCATCATGTTACAAAGCCTACATGTTTATGCATGATTTTGATATGTCACGGGCAGATTTGACATCAGAATAATAATCTGTTGACTATAAATTTCTGAAAACCATACTCATAGTTGGCTCAGGGAATACCTGCCAGTGTATCTAGGGAATTTTCTTGTGTTATGAGTCTCATGACTGTTACTGTTTGCATTGTTTAATCTGTCCTTGCATGATATTTTTTAGAAAAAATATTTTTTTAACCTTTCTAGGTATTTCTGCTATTGCCTGCTGAAATCATCTACCTAGTTTCAGTATGACCTTGGCAAATACTTCTAAAAAGTCACATACAGAGTGCCTAAAATTAACATTGTTGTAACAGATGTACAGTAGATAACACCGTTGAGCTCTATTTTTGGTTTTATCACTGACTTTTTGAGTGAAGATGAGCAAGCTCTACATTCTCTGCTTGAATAACTAGGATGTAATATACTCATCCCCCTTTCTCTTTTAATTCCCATCTGTATCCCCTTTTTGACTGATATCTACTGTGTATAAAAATTGCTGTGTTGTGGTTTGGTTTATCTTTTGTTTATTTTTTTCTATGGTTTTGTTTGTTTCTCTTCTTTCTTTTTTCTAGTATAAGGACCATTACTGGGATAGAGATAATTCTCTTCGAAATACCTTATGAAGTGCTATGTTTCATATTTGTGCTGAAAAACTTTGATAGTACACTGATGTTTTGGTTACTGCTGAACAGTGCTGACACAGTAATATCTACTTTTCTGTTCCTCACACTTCACTGCCAGCGAGGAGGCTGGGGGTCCACAAAAAACTGGAAGGAGACACAGCAAGGACAACTGACCCCAGGTAACCAAAAGTGATTTCCTATACCATAGGATGATGTGGTCAGCAATAAAAACTAGGGTAAAAAGAAGGGAGGGGGAGATCTTGTGATAGCATTTGTCTTCACAAGACACCACCTAAGTGATGGCATTTGTCTTCCCAAGTCACCATTATGTGGGATGGAGTCCTGCATTCCTGGAGATGGCTGAACACCTGCCCATGGGAAGCGGTGAGTGAATTTCTTTTCTCACTCTCACAGCTTTTGCTTCACCTATTAAACTGGCTTTGGGAGTTTTTTCAGTTTTGATCCTTCATCTGATTCTTTTCCTCTCACACTGTGGGGAGGGGGGATGAATGACTGTATGGCTGTGTGGGGTTCAGCTGCTGTCTGGAATTAAACCACCACATCTAAGCACAAACTCAGATATTATTTATCTACTTCTATAGAAAAATTGTAAAAAAATTATAACTTGGTATCTCCCAGTTCTATGTGAATAAGAACAAAAGTATCAGGAAACATGATGAATTCATAGTAATTCTACAGCTACAGTAAAGAATATTCAATTATTGTGGTATCAATATCACTAGACCTGTGAAACTACACAAATTTTTCTATATATTGTAAATTAATTAAAATTATAATATTTTCTGAAATCCATAGTAATTTTAAAATATCACTGAATATTATGCAAAATTATTAGATATGTTCTTAAAATTTTCTTCTGTTCTGTGACTCTGTGCTGTGGGCTTTGTCTTTACTATTATAACAGTGACAAACTTTCTTACCAAATTTTTGCTCTAGACACCAGATTAGCCGACTACTAAATCTTTCTCTGATTTTTAACTGATCTCACTAACATACTAATTTCCTTAAAATTCTATTTAACAGCTTATTTTGAATTTTCAAAGGAAAAAAATGAAAAAGAGCTATAGGAAGTTGTTTGGATGCTTTTGCTAATTTTCTTCTCTTCCAGAGGAAGGGAGGATTGTCACTGAAATTTCAGCCTCAGAGTCAGATTTTGAATGCCAATTTCACTTTTAAAACATGCATGAATTTTTTTTTAAGTATCCCTATAGCTTAATGGGGATTCATGCTGCTCCACATGGTCACAGTCAGTTATGAACTGATGAAGAACCTTGAGAGCTTAATTTACCTGCCCATTTATTCTTGATTCTTACTTCTTTGCTGAGCTGTTGTAAATTCATATCTAAAAAACTAAAAACACTCTGTATTCAGTACCTCAGCAGCTCCTCAGCTCCTTGAAGCTAAAAGCCAAGCCCAGACAGTCAGTGTCCCGAAGAAGTGCATCTGTCTAGTTTGTAACTGAGCACTTAACCTAAGGCTGAATGTTCAGGCTGAATTTCCTATGTTAGGACCACAAGGGACATGATGAGAAGGCTGCTGCAGTGGAGAATGCAGTTTTTTGTTTTACAAGTAGTCCATTTAATGACTGAACCAGGAAACACTGTTCCAACAGACAGCATTTCCTGAAACAGAAGGGAAATTGCAGTACTGTTTATTGGGCTGCCCTCAAGAGTGGTGCTGTGGCACTTTGTAGTAGCATGCCCTCATCACATGAATATTTTCTAGACTACCTGTGCTGTGTCCTGACATAATACCTGAAAGCCTTCAATATAAAATCACAGCACATTCCATTTAAACTTATTAAATACTTAGAGTCTGCTTTAGTCTCATAAATATGGGTTTTGTTTAATTATGGAAATCCAAGCAGAGCTTTCCCAAAACTCTGAGTCCTTCATTTAATTCCCAAATCCATTTAAAAGTCTATTAAAATATATGTTCTGAAGTCCAGAGATTAGGTGTTGGTCCTGCAAGATGGTGAAAACTATGTCCCTGGTTCACCAAAACACCTAAGCTTGAATAACATAACACAACATAAAACATTAAGCATGAATAATAGCTTTTAAGATCTAGATAAATTAGATATGCATTTAGGTGGGTTATTGGGTCATATGCATAATACTTACATCTTGTAGAATCAAGCTCCAACATACACACAAGAACATGCATTGTGCATTTTTAAAGTAATTTGCAATTTGATTTCAATTTACTGGTAAGAATTCCTTGGTATAATTGTACTGAGTGCAAAAATTACTGTTCTCCATACACTAGTGTAGGTGTACTTATAACAAAGTCCAGAAATGGTTGAAGGAGTCTGCCAGCAGTTGTTCACTTTTCATGCAATAACTCCAGCTAAATCTAAACAAAATGAATACTATACTTGAGAGCCTGAATTCAATAAATTTTTCATTCTGGGTATAGGAAATGAAGTGACGTTTCTATCAAATCAAGACAATGTGTTATATAAAGCTATCCTGAGAAACAAGTGAAACCAACTGTAAGAGGATGTACATTATGCTGGCATAATACCAGGCTGCAGTTTACATTTGGCAATGATACACTGAGGTTTTTCAAGTACATCAAGCAATACATTGCAATATTTTTCTAAATCATTTTAGCTATGTATGTTTTCTACCTCCTGAAATCTCAGCTTCACAGCCCAGATGAAATATTATTCGTACCCTTATGCCCTTCATCATTGTCTTTTGCTTACATGTTTTACTTGGCAAATGTGATTTCTTTAAGAAAAAAACAAGTGAAAGAAAGACGTTCCCACATTCCAAAGAGTTAGATATCTAATTTTATTCAACTAATTTTCTGTTTCCAAAAGCCTTCTCTTTAGCTTACAAAATATTTCTGTTGATGATTTCTCATAATTAATTAATTACCCATATTGAATTATATTTTCAGAAATCTACACATTCTTTACAAACAAATATGAACCCATCTGACATTTGACTGTGGTTTGATCTTTCTCACTGGGATATTCCTATATTAAACATTTCCAGAGATAACAGATGGGGATTTAATGTGAGATTTACATCATTTTCTGTTAAATGAATTATTTGTTGTCAAAATATCCAACAATTTGAATCTGCTGTCTTCTGAATTATTCATGACCCAGTCATAATTTCTGCAAACATGACATAATTTTTATCAAATATTTTCCACAAATAAATATTAGCTTTCTTATTATTGACCTAATTTTTCAAACTTACTTCCATCTTAGTCAAATATCTCTCTCTGGAAAACAGGGACAGAGTTGGTCCCTGAGAATGACACCTGATGATGGCATAGTGTCACTTGGAGGTTCCTCTGGTCCTGAGGCATGGCACAGGAAACTCAGGTAGTCTCAGAGCATAAGATGCACTTTTAGGGGTTTAGGCAGAAAAGCAGGCATCTCAGCATGAATCAATTTCAACACAGCAAATCTCACTTCTCATGTGCACTGACTTCTTTTAGAAACGCCTTGCTTTCCCATAGGGTGTAAACAGAGAAAGAGTTAGGCTTACATACAGGTCAGGAACCATGAACAAGAGTCATTTCACTCCTCATGAAAGAAAGCTGAGAAGGATAAATTTTTGCACTCCAAAAATGGGGTGAATACCTGTCCATTCAGATTCTATGTCTAAAACGATTGTTTTAGTGTTCCATTTATAGAGAGACCTGAAAGAAAAGATTATTCTTATTTTCCTTTGTACTTAAAATACAGTCAGAAATCAAATTGAATTTTTTGTTAAAAATAAGAATTGGGGGAGGCAGAAAATTGAAATAAAACTATGCCAGGAAACTTCCCAACACAATACCGTCCTTCTATATGGGATAACCCCTTAGGACTTAGTTAACAATCTGGAGAAATTACTAGCTTGGCAGACGTTTGTTTCAATGTATTTAAAAATGGAATTGAACTTTTGCTTAAATACAGGAACTTCAATACTTCAGAAAAAACAGTAAATTGAGTGCTTTTAAAATTTATTTTTAAATTTTATTTTTAATTTACTTTTAAGAGCCCTTAGAAGATGTTGTTTGCTTTGTGTGTTTGTTTGTTTGTTTGTTTGTTTGTGGAGTGGGGCTTTCTTACAAATGCCACTTTAGAGAGTTTTCCACTATAAAAAACTTCACTGATGGCAGATAAAAAACCCTGATAACTTAGTTTAACACATGGTACTGCTTCCTTTTGTCTTAGTGGAATTTTTTCTCTAGCCCTGAAGTTCACAGTAACAAGACCTCAAATATTAGAAAAGCTTAGTTTTAAGCTGATTTCTGTGACATGCATCAATACTGATCTCAATTATCTCAGAGACTACAAATGTCTTTGATCCCTTACCATTGTATATCAGACTCATTCAATAGGAGAGTATCTGAAATCCATGAAATGATCTGACCTAAATTTTGAAAATCTTGTGAATCAGAGTTAAAAACAACTGCTCAACACAGTGTATATTTTCTTTACTATCCCTAAGGAAGAACTTTATAAAAATACCTGTCAGAATTTAGAGTTCCTGCTACCAATTTACTGCTTTAATGGTATACTTAGGTTTTTTGAGTGTGACTGTGAATAAGACTAATCCTTGTACCTCTAAGGAGTTTTTCTTTGTAAATAGTATTTTCATTCTGAAGTATGAAAAGAAAGAGAATGTTTATTTTACAACTTTTCAGACTACAAAAGGGTGAGAGAACTTTAGAGGGAAAGTTTCTTGTTGTTTACAATGTATTCATCCAGGCATAAGAACTAAGATAGCTCCAGTTATTTCTTTTTTTTCCCCTTCACCTAAATATATAACAAGAAAAAATATCATCTGAAAATGTTGCCTCAGAACGGAAAATTGTCTGGAGAAAATTATTTCATTTCTTTTAAGTGGGGATATATTAGTGCACAATCATCCTATATCATCCTGTGCTGATATGTGCCAATGAGATTAGCTAGTTTTGAGCTCGGTCACCTGTGATTTGGAAAAATTTCCAGGGTTTTTCCAGGGAAGAAGACTTTTCAAGCACAAAGAAGGAAGAACAATTTTTTTTTTTTCTGTTTGAGGTAAGATGAAGGAGGTCATGGTACAATGGACTGGGTGTAGAGTAGCAAGGAGAGTACTGAACTGCTTCTCTTTTGACCCCACAGTGTTATGCAGTAACACTGAAATTCTCTTCTATGGGCCTGTTTTATTTGAAGCCCTTTGCCTGCCTAGAGTAGCAAGAATGAAAATAGCTTATTTTAAAAATATAACATACAGTTTACATCATCTCCATCAGAAAGAGAGGTAACTTAACCTCTCTATCCATAAATTAAAAGGGGAACCAAACCTAACTTCAAAAAAAAAAAATCCATATATTTCCCTGTTCTCACCTTAAGGTTGCTTTGTTGGGGTATATATCCCTGTGTTTTCAGCTAGAACACAGCACTTTTTCATGACAAGGAATTACAGGAAACAGAATCACTTTTTTTTCTTAAATAGCATCCTAATTAAAAATTACTGTCTATTACCTAGTATGCACAATGTACACTACAACCATTTGTAATGTACTGCTTTCCTAATTTCCATCATACTTTAGTGCACCCAGAATCTGCTTAAATTTCCCTCATACTTTATTGCATCTGAAATCCACTTTATGTAAGTTCCAAAACTATTTTGTTTGGTTATGCATATGCCCATAGCCAGCTTTTGCCATTTATTTTCCGTTATGTGTCTGATTATATACGTATTTTTTAAATTTTAATTTACGTTCTCAGCTTATGACCTCTGTGTGTGGTGAATTCTGCTTTAAAAGGGTATTTTACTGAGGTCAGAGCTGTACACTCTGAAGGCAGAATTTCCAAGTGGACAGAAGTGTATTTAGTTCCCAGAACAAAGTTTTCTGCTAAGGTTATAATCTAGATATACCTGGTCCAATTCTCCATGATCCAGCTTAGGGGCAGCCAAGATATACAGGCTCTGCAATGAACATTCACATGCATTTCTGATGTGTGGGTCCCTGATCCTATCTGGTCTTTGGGATTCCACTGTAGCTGTTAAATTATTTGGTTTCTTTTCTTCCTCTTAAGACTGAGGAAGATAGGGACAATATTTGTATGGAGCAAAAGACTTTGGAAGGCAGAACAAGAGGACAGAATGAGTCTTAAGCTGTGCCAAGGGAAATACAGGTTGGATATTAGACAAAAGTTTTACAGAAAGGGTGGTAAAGTATTGGAATGGTCTTCCCAGAGAAGTGGTGGAGTCACCATCCCTGGATGTGTATAAAGAAAGACTGGATGTGGCACTCGGTGCCATGGTTTAGTTGAGGTATCAGGGCTGGGTTGGACTTAATGATCTTGGAGGACTCTTCCAACCTAGTGATTCTGTGATAACACAATTAAAAAGGAGAGGTCAGAAATGGTGAAAGTAAAATAGGGATCAAACATGGAAGGGAAAAATATGCAGCAGAAACTAAGAGAAAGCTGATTGCTCTGAAAAATCTGCTGAATAAATAAAAATGGTAATACAGAATACATGACTAACCTACAGAATTGAGGCTAAACTATTCACACAAATTAAAGTTCAGTATGATGCAGATATTCACATTCCCCAGCAGAGTTCTAAACACTCCTACCTAAGCCTGGAAAAAGAAATTCAGCTGAAATAATAATTATACAACAGGTTTTGGAATAAATATATCAGATCATATTGAATGACCTTTCTTTCCCTGAGAAGGATCCCCTTGAGTAAGCATATAGTACTATAACCTTGAAAATGCTTAGTTCATCTTTTCATGATTTCACGGACTGTCCAAAAGATATTGTGCAGTCCACTTGCACCTGCCAGCACAGCCCTGGGTGTGGCAAGGTGGACTGTCAGATGCCCTGTTCTGCACAGCTTCATAGAGCAAGAAGGCAAGGTTTAACTTCCTCAAAATGTTGTGGTGGTCTTTTCCTTATTGACTGACCTTTGCCTCTTTTACCTTGTTCCTAAAATCCTACTGTCCTCAGGGATCGGAGATGCTGAGATGGTTCTTGTTAGCTGACCTCTCTGTCTCAAAACTGTCAAAATTCTACCCTGGAACAGTTTCACAAGCTAAAGTTATTGTCACATACAAAGAATGACATCTATTGGAAAACGGTTTTAATTAAAATCTAGTTTAATGTTCCCATTTAATTTAAGCAGCAGCTGGCATTATTTTTTGCATTGACAGTGTGAGAGAAAGACGTCAGAAAAAGAAAAAAAATGGTTGCTATTCCTTCTTCTTACTTTGCCAACTGAACTATTGACAGTATTAACATTTTAAATCTCTTTATTCAGCTTTAAGGAAAAGGTAAACAAGAAGTAAACTGTGAATAAGATTGATTTTCACCACTGACACGGTCATTAATGTCATTATTACAAGATAAGCTTCTAATTAAAATGCTGGTAACAAAAACATAGGTTCTCTGTGTTGAGATGTATTTATTTGGCAGAAGATTTCATAGCATTCTTTATGACTGCTGCTTGAGAGAAGTGACTGTAGTTCCCACTGGCATGTCTCTCAATTTCTACTTAAATAAAAAACTCTGAATATTGCTGAGCACAGCATGACTGCATCTAGTTACAGTCCTTAATCTGGTTGCCTTACGTTTTAAAAATAACCTTGGCATTCAGGAAAAAAAATTAAACTCTGTTTGAATTTCTCTTATATATGTATATGCTTGCTTCTATTATTGCTACCACACCATCATCTTAAAAGGGCTAATCAGATGGGGAGTGGATCAATCTCATTTAGTTGAAAGCATCTATATCACGGATGCCTACACCTGAGATAAACCTCTCAGGTTCTCTTGGTAATTAGTAGAAAGAGAGAGATCCCCTTTGAATGCTTCTCATCTGCCCTTCTTTCACAGGAGCATTAAGAATGGGAGTGCCTGAGTACACTGTGCAGTGGCAGAGAGGACAATGCAAAAAGTGTGTCTTGATACAGGTTATAGACTGAAAAGTAACAGGAGGAAAATAGCTGAAACTGCTGAAAAGCTGTGTCATGTTATGCTCATGGGCTGATTTCACTGGCAGCCGTGCCTGTACATCTCTCCTGGCACCTTCAGGGAGACTGGGGTGAAGCACAGTTATATGGATATCCTACCTCAAGAGCCATCTGCAAAAAGAGCCCAAGGTTAACTTTAAAAACAAGAATTAGACATTCTAAAAGACCCAGCATCTGAAAGAAGTCTTGTTATGAAAATTCCTGAAATGGGTTCATGCATCAGAGTCAGACTCTCAGGACCACTCTCAGGGCTGTGTGCTTGTGAGATGCCTGTAGAACAGCAAGGCACCTTTCACCTATGGGGAAAGAAGTGGAATCAGAAGCGCTACAAAATACTTGCAACATGATTGACTGCTGATTACATTGAAACTGTGAGGTAGGTAAGGATTCAGATAAAACAGGGAAAAGGAGTGGTACTGTATAGTTACAGCTTGGGTTACACTTTTATTTTACCATACTTACAAAAATGAAATTAAGCAATTGAAGAAATTAAGTTTTAGTTGGGATTTCTTTACATTTTGCAAGACAAAAGCAGTAATTTGGGATACTAAGATTAACTTAAATGCTTTTTGTTGTATAACATGTATTTCAATCATTATCTATCTAAACAAATATTTCAGAATTATATTGAACTCTCTTTTAGGAGAAGATCAGCTATGCCAAGATTCTTCTTGAAGTTTAAATCCAAACTCCACTTAGATCAGAGGATATAATTTGGATCACTTTACAGTTTTTATAGTAGCTGAAAAGATTGAAAAGAGATCATCAAAGAGGATGCTAATTGCAATAAAATGAAATGGCTGAATGGGTTAGAATTAGGATGCAGAACTCTGGGAGAATATCGGCACTGATCCATCCTGCTGATACTTTATTTCTGTGTATTAGACAAACACTTTTTACATGTTTTCGTTACGATTAATAATGTGAAATTCACAGTGACCCAACCATGGACTAAAGAAGAAAAAATGGTTCTTTCCAGTTGTTAAGGGTGTAGTTTAAGAAGAAGTTATGCAATAAGTTATGCAAAATCATGTGTATGTGAATTCTGGAATATATATATATATATATATATATATACACACACATCTCATCCATTTTACCACTACTGGAAAGAATGAAAAAATAATTTTCTTTTTTCTTGAATAGCTCTATGAAGTAGGTAGGACTTTTAAGTAAAGGCTTGGCACTGTCACGCAAATAAGTGCTTCAAATAATTCTTCTCAGTTTATATTGCAAGCCAGAACTGTGGAATTAATTAGTCTGTTCTTCATGGTAGATTTTTCTATAAAAACTTTCAATGTTCTTATAAGGAAGGGTTTTCTTTCTTTAATTTACTCTTTTATTAAATTTTCATAGACATCTAAGTAAACATTATACTAAATTAAATGAATGCAAAGGAAGCTTAACTCAAACCAAACTAGAAAACAGTTTTTGGGCAGCTTTAGAGGAAAACAGGTATATATTGAACAAGATTTCAGTAAATGTTAAAAACAAGAAAAAATTTCCTTTCAAGAGTAGACACCAAATAATCATCTTCATCCTTTTAGATTTTTTCCAAAATCTGGGGAACACTTCATGTAACAAACTTCAGAAAACATTTGAATGTATTTAGAATAATAAGACATTTATTAATAAACACACCATGTACATTATAGACTACATATAAATATCTGTTAAAAATCTACAGACTATGATGGCAACAGGTAACATTTGGACTGACAATTCACTTATCTTGTTTTCAGACATAAACAAGAATTGAAGACATTCTTAGTAAGTTGAAACATCATCCACAGAAGGCTCTTTTTTTCTCAGTCCAAGTCTATATTTGCAACAGGCAGATATTTATTTTCTTATGACAGTCTTATGAGCTGAAATTCTTCAGTATCTCAGATATTAATTTTATAATTTCACTGAACAGTGAGCACTATGTATTTTTCATAATTCAATCTCCTTTTTAAAAATATTTACAGAAAACTGTATTTGTTTACAGAGTTTCTGTAAACTCTGTTCAAAACTATTGCTTGGGGTAAGCATGAACTTGTAATATTGTCCATGAGTCTATCTCACCTCTCATATGTTTCAGTGAATTTTCTTCCACCTTTTTTAAAAATTGTTTTTAATATTATACAGGTCTGAAAAAAAGTAAAGAAAATAAATTAAAAAAGACAATTTTTCTGTTCATATGTGGTCCTGCAGAGAGAGAAATCAGACTGTACTACTAGTAGCTTGAAAGTCATTTTTTAATGGTCTGTAACCTCATATAAACTTTGAAATACTTTAATGAAATTTTATGTATTAATTGCAAATTGGCTGATTTATACTAACTTTTTCTTTAAAAATGGCTTTTCAGCATTGGTCTTTAAAGAAATAAGAAAACAAGCATAATTTTCAAAGGGAGAGAAAAGCAAAAAAATAATATTAATAATTACATAAACTTTGTGGGAAGACATGAGAAAAGATTGGAGAAGCAGCTTTTTGTTTTATCAGCCTTGAATGTCTCCTTTGTTTTATAACAATCTCCTCTAACTCTATTCTTCATGGAAATCTTATTTTTGTCATATAAAGAGCTGAGGGGGGAAGAGAAATCAGAAATAGTCATTTAAAACTGAGAAATAAATTCCCAGATATAGTCTCCAGTCTCCAAAAGACTTAATTTCTTGAAAATCTTCCTAGCTGGGACAGCAGAAGACCTTTCCCTCATGTTTTTAACTACCAGAACAAGTAGGTCAGAATCCAATCAGGTACTTAGACATCTCTCTATCTGTTTGTATTTATTCATCATCACCTTACAATGATACCATAAATAATTTGGGGAAGGGTAATAAATAATCTTCTGTTTGCTTAATGACTATTTCAATAATATTCTTGTCTCTCAGTTGCCGTATTCTATAAAAATTACCACAAAAATCAACAAATCAGAGCAATAGAATGGAATGTTTATTAATAATGTTAAATATAAAAGGATTTTTGTGAAAGTGCTGTGTTGCTAGACCTCCACCATGGCTTCCAGCTCCCCTCTATTCATTACTTTTTTTCTCTGTAGGGTTGCATGGAGCACTGGAGACTCAGTTACAGTATAAAACAATCTGAAGCACTCTGCTTTTGATGGTTTAAAGCAGTTTGTGTTTCTGTGAGATCCCCCCAAAAGATATAATTATATTTTCATTTATTTTCCAGGACACAGTAAGGTGGGTGGTTGGTTTGATTCCCACATTCTCTGAGCTGTGCCCATGGTGATTTTTGTCCCACTTGTTATTCCACCACAGATTACCATTTAAGCACAGATTTGAATGCAAAGCATTTCTGCACATGCAGCTGTGATCAGTAAAAAGGATCTAGGTGTGTTTCTTTCTTAATAAAGGTGAAAGTGCCTACACCTGCCTCTGAGAAAAGTTCTGAACTTTTATGCACTATTCCTTTGCACCCCCAAAAGGCTTTCCAGATGCCAGATTCTTAGGGATGACTGAAGTCTCCACGAATTCTGGGAAAAAGACAGAATAGCAGTTTTGATTTAATCTTGTGTCTTATACATTTTTATTGTGTTATTTTGCATTTATATGTGCATGGGATAGACAACTACTTTAATTGCATTTCAGTAAATCAGTACTTTTCTTTGCTTATTGCTTTTTTCTTAATCTCTTAGGGATTTTTTTTTTTTTTTTTTTTAAATCAGGAGACTAACCCAAGTAAAAGAAATTAAATACACTATTTCAAGAAAATTAATTTAATTTCTCATATATCCCTTTGGAGACTATTGGGCTGTAACGATTTATGAAAAACTCTGTCCATATGTATATATGCTGCACCCTAGATATGATGACATTGTTAAAAAACAATATGATATGCTTGATTACAGAGACTTGCCAGCTCTCTGTGTGTGTTACAGTTATGGATCTGGTTTGACCATTACACAGCAAATACTAACATCTGGAAACTTGGAGTTCAAAGGTTATTTTTCTCATAAAACTGAACCAGTATGATTCATAAAAACCTCATGTTGACCTTCAATTTAACAAATTCTTACTGTTAATACTGTACTATAAAAGATGGGGTGTCCCTTTCCTTGACTTGGTTTCATTTTGATTTTACTGAACGTTTTAATCAATTACCATAGAACGAGGCATTTCAAAATAACCCATCCTTGAGATTATGATGCAGAAACTTGAACAGATAGATTACTAATGTTCAACGTATTTGCATATGTAAACTTATAAAAAACAAAATTGTTTATGATTGCCTATGAAGCTCCTGACTCATTAGATAATTCCTCCAAATTTCTTTTTTCTCTTTGTTGTTGCTGTTGTTGTTTTTCTCATTTTTCATATTCCTCTTCCCACTATGCTACAGTTCCATTCCTCCTGGGTAGATAGTGCCTGAAGGAAGACACTATAAAAAAGTACATTAACATGAATTAATTTCATATTCTAGATCATGCCTTCAGGCTATGGGGATGTGCTGTAGATAAAATGATTTCCTTCACACTCCTGCACAGCTGTCCATTTTGTAGCTCTGGATTATGTCGATGTGCTCATATTACCTCTGCTCTGACAAGCAGATGTGATGGGCATTGCACATGTACCTCTACTCAATTCTCCAGGCAGCCACTAAGCTCTGTACATTTCCCCTCTACATACATGTTATAGGAACTACATGCTCCCTGGGATGTGGTGAAGACCAGCAGCTATTGCTGGCACTAAATACACTGGCAGGTAATCTGGGAATGCCTAGATTAAAATAACACCTGATCATAATTTTCCTCCTTTTCCCATCCTTCTTTTCAACAGTAAATACTTGCCTGAAGTCTGACTATTTGTACCACTCCTCTCCTTTCTTTCCTTTGTGCCTTTCTTAAATGAGGAACCTGAATAAGCAGACCTTCTCTTCTCACTATTTAACAATGGGAATAAAAAAAATCAAGGAAAAGTATCCATAATCACAGGATACTGTGCTAGAATACTAAGATACTAAGCTAGAAAACTATTCCTCTTACAATGTCTGGTTTGAGAGGTAATAATGAGCTTTGGGATGATCAGCTGGGAATGACCAATAAGCTTGGTTTTTCATTTCTACATGCTCTCTTGCCTGTAAATTGTAAATAGGCATGAAATCATACGTTCAAGTGGGAATTATGTGGAAATGAGAACTATCATATACTCCATTTAATCCTCGTTTTAATGAGGCATACATATAATTGCGTTGACATTAGAACATTACATTTGCTGCATGGAGAAATGATTGATTGCTAGGTCATGCTAAACTTCCATCCCTACCTAAAACAATTGTAATAAAAGGAAATAAAAACAGAAGAGTTCACTAGTTAGTATCTATATTTATTTCTTTTGAGTAGTAAAAGAGTTTTACATAAGTACTTTTAAAGAAAAAATATTTTGGAAGGTCAAAGTATTAAATAAAAATCTACATGAGAAACAAAAACTGTTACTTTTTTAGGATGTGAACTTGAAATTCAATCCAAAAAGCTGAACAAAATTAAAAAAAAAAACAAGCAGTGCTACAAAGTGCCTGTTGGATTGAAAAAATGATGTGCTTTAACCCATCTTTGACTAGTATTTTCCATTGTTGAATGACAACTCCCCTGGAGAGAAGAGTTTAGAACTGAAGTGCTGACTTAAACTTCATTACGTCTTTGCTATAACAGAAAGACAGTCTCATTTAGTAAGTTTGACAGTATGATTTCACTGTTTTGAAACCTTTTTCTTTTGACATGTACTTTCCCTAGCTGAAAAGATGTGCTAAGACTAATGAACAGCTGTATATTTTTTTAAACATGTAGCAGGTGTCTGTCACTTAACATTTGTCAGTCTTCCATCATTATCTGTGAACAAATGTTCCTAATTAACTGGAGCAGGAGGTGCTGGGAGAATACAAGGATCAGCTGTATCTAGGGTGCTGTCAGCTTCATTTGTTGCAAGGCTAAATATCTGATGTATTTAAGATGTGAAATTTTATATTCTCTCATGGTGTCTTCTGATGATCATCCTTTATGGCCTGGTCTCAGAGGTTGCTGTAACCAAATGTACAGGAATACAAATGCTCCATAGACATGGTAACTGTCTGTGGTTTTTTTGTCAGAAATTCATGTGGCAATAAATAAACCTTTGTGGTATCCTGTGCTTCTAGTAAATTTATTCTTTTTCAGGTCAGCTGTAATTTAAATAATTACTAATTATCCTTTTGATTGTTTTTTGGAAAAAAGCCCTAGGTATAATCTTGCAATTCAGAGGTGTCCTGGTTCCAGCCAGGATGGGGGATGGCCAGGACCTGGAGGATATTCTGTACTACCTCATATGCTTTTCTAAGGATGGGAGGAAGGACTCTCTTCTGGTCAGTGAGCAAGGTCAGCCAAGCTTGGCTCCCTCTGGGACTGACATGGTTGCTGTTACTGCTGGTTTTCTTATTCCATGCCTCTTTCCAGCAATTAATTCTTCTCTCAACCCATGATATTTACCTTCTGTGGCTCCAATTGCCCTCTGCAGTGGGACAGGGAGGGGAAAAGGGGAAGTGAGAGAGCAGGGCATGATTTGGAGTGCTTCAATGGGAGCACTAAAATGGGGGATACCATTCCTAAACCACGACAAGCAGCTTGTAAGCACAGGAAAAGTACAGCTTCCAAAAAGTAATAAAAAGGTAACTAAGAAGAGCAAGCTCATTGTAGGCAGACTTGTGCTGGCAGCATTAGGGTCTGAAAGTGTGTGTGAAAATAGTGTATGTGGGAGGCAGCAGAATGAAAAAGACCAAAAAGAAATCATGGGTTTTAACCTTACACTAAGGCAAGAAATACAGCAACAGCTGTTGTAAACAAACAAACAACTCCAAAAAAAAAAANGAAAAAAACAAAAAAAAAAAAAAAAAAAAAAAAAAAAAAAACCCAAACAAAAAAACCACCTCCCCCCCTCTCCCCCACAAAAAAGACCAAAAAAAAAATTATGGCCAGACCTTTCTTGATTTATTTTTACTTTAACCCCTTTTTAACTCAGTTTGCAACATGTTGATATTTGGTGTTGTATAAAGGTTCTATGTGCAAAAAAATTATAGTAAAAAAGCATATGTAATGACAAAACTATTTTATATGTAAACTGTTTCCATTTTAAAGCAGACCTTTTTATGCAGATCTGCACACATTAATACCTTAATGTAAGCAAGTGTTAGTCACATAAAATGGATTTCTTTTTTCATAATTTGAATATTTTCATTATGAATAAAATAAAGCTTACTTCATTTGTTATACTTCTGCAATGAAGGTGCAGTCCATATTTTCCAAGCTTGAATTTTATAATTTTAAACAACTCACTGCTTATTTACTGAATTTCTTCAACATTTCTATCTCTCATGCTCAATTTTACTTCTGAATTGATTATGTTTTATGGCTCTGAAATCAAATCTATTAATTTTCTTTTAATTTTTTTTTACTTGTTTCCCAAGTCTATATTTACTAATATAGAAAAGTGCAAAATCATGATCTCCAGAGGTCCCTTCCAACCATAACTATTCTGTGATTTTGTGATTTATTCTCTTGGGAGTAATCTTAACACATTTGGCTAACAATAGAATTTAATCTATTATTTTTACAGTAACCCTTTAAAAAACAGGATAAATAATCATTATTTTCCCAAATAACACAATTTTGATGGCAATAGTTATATGTTATATGTCTTGCTTTTATTGTTATTGAGGACTATATGAGAGCAAGAATGGTTGAAGAAGATCTGAATGATCTTTGAACATAGAAAAGGTGTTTAAGAGCCAAATGAATGATTACTCTCTATGGCAAAAAATTAAAGATGTCTTGATTTCAGGCAAAACTATTTTTATATTCACAAAATCTATCTTTAGTATATCTAATATTGGAATCCTGATATCAGACAGAGATAATTTATGATAACTGTGTTGTAGACTAAGTATGTTCCTTTTCATTACTGCTTCTGATGAGGCAAAGAAACATATTTTTCTGAGAGTAATTTTTATGTTGATTCCCACCCTTTATGAGACCTTCACATTACTATTTGCAAAGCCAGTTAAATCTTGTCTTTTCAATCATTCTACAAAGATAAACACTTATGTTCTACCCTGTGTTGCCTACGACCTCTGTTTTTCTTATTAAATCATTATCTGCCAAATACTGCCAATGTGACTACAGTATGAGTTTTAATATTGTTCTGTTGTAGGGTTTTTAGTCTCTTGTCCTTGGCCCAATCCACTCATTTACTAGGTTTCTAGAGTGTTTCTCAAACTGACTTTCTAAACTTCAAAATATCTTAAAGATGCAAATGATAATGCTAATAAATAACTTCATTATGAGCTATTGAGACTGATCTTTTCTTCAAATAAAAGCACTTATTAAGGTAAAAATGTAATGACTTCCATTCCCTAACTTAGATTAACATGAGAACTGTCTTTTTTTCTCAACTAAAGAATGTTCTAGGATATCTGCCATAAAAGGAAATTTAATTTTCTATGGGGCTTTTTTAAAAAACAAATGTATCAGAATATTTTCATTCTCTGTCATGGGGTCTTTGACATTTACATTAACCTTTTATTATAGAAATATAATAATTTCATATATTTATAAAAATATAATTTAGCTCAAATTTTGGGTGCCTTTTTCTTCCTCCTCCACCCATTCAAAGGAAGGTGACTATAAATCACTTGACAACTTCAAATAAGTTTGATGAAAAGATGGATGTATCAGAGATTATTTGGTTTCTACAAACTTTGGGAAAATCAGTACTGAGCAAAAGTTAATGAAAGGCTGAATTCAGTCTTCAGGAATCCTGCTTGGCAGTGTTTGGAGAGGCAATCAGCAACTGAGTTTGGACAGCGCTCACATAACTCTGTGGATCTGCAGTGTACAGTGTTTGCTATCTGTAGTCAAGTCCTTGGGGGAATTTTAGCATTCACTGGGATTAGAGATTATAACTAGTCTGATACTGAGCTTTTCAAAATATTTTGAACGTTTTCAAAAAATCCTGTATACTTTTCTTCCCCAAGCTTGCACTCAAAATCATAATACTTGCAATCAAGAATGAATAAAAAATTCTTCCACTAAGCTATCCAGCTATCAATCTGCTAGTAAAACCTATGAGCTCCAAGCATGACAGGAAAGGCTGTTGAAACTATTAAGGAAAGCTGAGAAGAAAAGAATTGCTTCACATGGTATGTGGTATGAGAAAACTGAGGGAATGAGGAAGAAGACAAATGAGGAATACTGTGTAAAAGAATATTATGATAAGATAGATTTTTGTGTGTGTGTATATATACATTCTAATTTATTATTTTGTAGCTCAGAAAAGCTGTCTTGATGATACACAGAGTGAAAATATTTGTTTAACACCACAGAAAACAGGAATATTAGAAATAAATAGCTGATTTTTCAGGGTATGAAATTAATGTATAATATATAATATAGTGCCATATAGTGATGGATTGATTCAATTTGTTGAATTAGAAATACATGAGTCATCACATACAATACAAAATGTCTTTGAAAATCCCCTAGGACTTTATGAACTACTACAGACTGCACTTCAGGGAAATGACTGATGAATCTGTAAGTAAAAAATGAGTTATTGTTTTCAATTCTATGAGAAAGCAACACTAGGTTTCTAAATCCATATTTTCAAATTTTGGGTCCTGTATTTCTCTTCATTATTAGTTTAACTTGATAGATGCAAAAAACCCCACAACTCAGTGAAGTTGTCCACCGTTGTCCACTTATTTGTGAGTGGTAGAATAAATGTTTATCCAGTTCTTTCTTCTGTTTACTTATTAAAGTAAAATACAAACAAGACTCTTAGTTAGAAACAAATATTCCTAAAATTTTAAATGAAGTAAAGCTTAAATTTGATAAAATCCTAGAATTCCAATGAAGTTGATGAAATTATACAGAGTTTGAATGAATGACCTGGATGTTCACTTCTTTCTTTCTTTATTCTAATATTGTCTTGAAATCACTTTTAAATCAGTCACATTTTTCCTCCATTTGAGTTGTATAGCTTTTTTTCAGCTTCAGCTGAAGCTATCCTAAAGTATTAAATCTGAAGTTTTCCTTTTAGATGAATATTTTAACAACACATTTTTTCCAGCGCATTTGCTGCTACTAGTAATCTAAGACACTATGTCATTACTTTCAATTTACAAAAACCCCAACCATTTTAGCAATTTCTTAGGTAATAACATAGTGCAAACTTTTCATCATATACTTTGCAAAGTGCTTTTAAAATTTATCAGAAAAAAATCTCCCCAAATGAAACACAAAGAAAATAACACGTCAGTAATAACAATGGATCCTGTCAGTTGGTTTTACATAAACAATAAACCTCAGAAGAGGAATTTAGTATTAAAGAGCACATAGATTTTGCAGAAAGCACACACTGTGTGATGTTACCTGACAGTGTAAAGAGATTTACAATGAAAAGTATGACTAGAAATGTGTAAGGTAATCCACTGAGAGAATACTGAATGCAAAAACTACATGAAAATGCTATTAAGATATAAAGAAGTCTGCCAGTCTGACTTAGTATGAGCTAGCTGGACCTAAATATTGCTTCTATTTTCCAAAATATGTTGCTAAATACCAGCTGTGTTGGGGACTAAATTAAAAATTCTCATTCTGGGTTGGTCAATGATTTCCTCATTTAGACTTGAACTATGTGTAAAAATAAGCATGTGAAGTTTAGGAAAAAGTGGAACTGAAGTACATGATCCATGATCTAGTCTTATTACAATGCAGAAACCAAAATATATTCAGGATTTAAACCAACACTTGCCGTACCATGACAGAGGTTAGAAGGTACCCACATTGCCACTTAATTTCAGCTATTCTAAACTGTAGGAAGTGTAGAATTACAGACACGTTTGTATGCAAAGTTATGTAATGTAAATTATTCCTTCTATAGACAATATTTTAATACTACCTAATGTATGGGTCAATGACATTTGTTTCCCAACTATTATTAATTAATATTTTTAAACAAACATTTGAATGATATTCCTATGGATTCATAGATTTTTCCTCTTTGTAGTTTTTCACTGTAATTATTATAAGTTTCCATTAAAACAAATAGTATGATTTTAATTTCTAGCAGTATTTTTTAAAGTTATATTGATTTTCCAATGTTGTACTTTTTCCTCAGATTTTTTATTCCCTTTTGAAATTTCTATGATATTGTATAGATAGTAAAAATCACATCAGCACAAAATCTGAATGTTCCAAGTTGTTCAATACTAGAAGTGTTTCAGTTTTCACCGTGTATGTGAATGGCAGATTCTTTCAGGACTTCTACAGAGAATCAGTACATTTACAGTACTTGTTGCACATTGTGAATTTTATGGACATTTTAGAGCAGTTTTGGTGGCTTTAAATGGTTTGTTTTGGATTAAAGCTAAGTTATTTTCATATTTTATAGATGCTCTCAGACTGTCTCTGTAATATCCTGCAGATTTGTTATTCAAGTTTGTGTTACTTTGAATTGAATCTTTTGGTTTTAGCAATTGATTTTGTCTTCTAACTTAAAAAAAAAAAAAAAAATAGACCTGATAAGCATGCACATCTGTCTTAACTTCTTGGCAGACTTTATTACTTTATATTACTTAGTAATGCTGTTGCATCTCTGGGAATCTGCAGAAAGAACTAGAAATGCCCCAAATTGGTTCCAGTCCTTTCCCCTTCTTTCCCTGGATAAAATGAGTCAGCAAAAGAACAACTTTCAAAAAACTTGTTGGTTTACAGCTCAACAAAATCCATGTTTACTTTTGACCGTTATTCAACATCATTTCAGACATACTGAAGAAAGAATGGAAACAACATGATATGAGTTATCCACAGGGCAGACCTCTTTTGAATGAGTCACAGAAACATCAGCTGTTGATGGTCAATGCCCAAAGAGGACCTTATCATAGCAGGAATTGATAGAAATTGGATCCTGGTAAGAAGAGAAGAACATTTTACCTCACATTCATAGTGAAATAGTGAGATTGTTGAAAGCATATGCCACTGAATCTGAGCAGTACACTTTCCTAGATACTTTTCATGCTTTCATGGACACAGCAGTTCCCATGGAAGTGTGAAATTCCCTCATATTGTAGATAGAGGAACACAATAACGACTTGATTTTATACGCGTGTTCTTCAATTACTGTTTGTATACCTGTAAGATAGACAAGTCACCATATATAGATTATGGTCGATTTGGTGAGGCATTTCCGTATATTGGTACTGGTACTTTTACATATATAAGTATGTACTTTATTTTTAAAGAGTACACATACAGTCTTGGAGACATAATACAAGATGAATCCTGTTTCTAAAAGGTGCATCAAACACTGAAAATAATTTTTTTTCCAAAGAGCAGCTGAAAACCTATTTTTCATTTAAGGTGCAGCTACCTCTAGAATGAACTTTCATCATATGTTATAAGCCAGTTGATATGACACAGGAATTATCTGACCAAAATGCTTTGAAAGTTTTTCTTAATGTGATTGTGGTGGCATGCCTTTGATCTACTGTATTCCAAATGTATCTAAAATTATCTATAGAAGAGATTGCTTTGCATACAACTATCACAATCTATACATAATCTAGCCTATTTTAGGCTGGTTGCCTGTATTATCATAATAAGAATAAATAGTTTGAATTAATATTCTGCAGCACTGCCATGATACAAATATTTTTACTTAACCCTCTAATAAAAATCACAAACCCAAAATAACTGACGTAAGGTAAAAAACCCCAAAATAAGGGAGTTAAGCAAAACTTAGAGAAGAAAGAAAGTACTGAAATTTTGCAGCTGTAATGAGGAAAAACAGATGATAAAGTCTTGTGGCAGCTGTGCACTTCAGATAATATGCTACAGAGATGTATGAATTAGCTCAGAGTCATCGATCTAGAGAGAAAAAAATGTGCTCACCCCAGGGACATTTATGTCATAATCGTTCATAAACCAGGAAAGAGTCTAGACAGGCAGCTATATGAAGGGTCTCCGTTCAGAAAATTTACATGAAAGTAATTATTAGAAAAAAAGGGATGTGATGCTTTTCATGTAGATCTGGTTCATATCATATAATTAACAATAATGATGTTCTGTACGTTGTGCATACAAAGTGTCATCCTTTTGCTATGCATAGAATTTTGAGGCTGTGCCATATCATCCAGAAAATTCACATCATCCAGTGCTGTACAAAACAAAAAGGCTGTATAAGTAGCTAATCTTTTTCTACATTTGCATTTTCAAACCTATAGAGATGATAACACATGGTTTACAGTTCTTAAGACTCTAGAAATAAAGATATATTAAATGTCCCATGTGGTAAAACTAATCAAATAAAACCAGGGAATACTGAGGCTGCCACCTTAATTTTCTGGAAAGATCCTGCTTAGAAAAGTTGCACTAGACTTATTCCTCAGGGGAAGTCCTTGAAATTATTGTGTATTTGATCTGTTGATTAGTCAGTCAAGGAATAAACATACCCTATAGGCAAATGAAGTTGATCTACTATGACATTTCTTCCAAGGAGATCTCAAAGCATGACTTCAGTGTATAAAACTGAAGGTAAACTGTAAAGGATTGGCTGCATGGATTGACTGCATGGATATTCTGCAGCTGCCACGGATTAACTGCAGCTGGAGCTGGTGAGTATTTATTTGGATGATGTAGCTGTTTTACAAAACTGCTAACTCACAGAAGCGTAGCTTTTCACAATGTTAGGTTAGGGTTTATGGTGTTTTTAGGGTACTTCTCTCAGTCCTAGAATGAGTGTCTAATTTCATTGCAGACTGCAAGGAAGGGGGTAGGCTATATCAATGGGTCTTGGTTTTGGACACCACTTTTAGTGGCAAGCTTATGCTTTTGCTGTTTCTGGTTGGAATATTCCTACTTCACACACTAGCTCAGGAAACTTGAGGTGTAGCTTATTTTGAGGTAGGTTTCAAATCTCTTCTTTTACTAAATGCATATATTTTTGTATTAAAATTGAAATAACTTAATGAGAATTATGTCTCTATTATCTCTTGCTTAAGTCACTTCCATAAGTATTTGACTTCAGTTTGACTTCAGTTTTATTAGTCATGCTCTTGTGCCACCCTGTATTTCCCATTGCCCCCTAAATACATTCTCCCAAAAAACCTTGTCACAAAGAATTTTACAGGTCAGCTAAGTTCAATAGTGACTGGAATGTTTTCAGATTATTAAAAAAAAGCATTTCTGAAAAAGAAGTTCTACCTTTGAAACCAGGTTTCAATAAAAATCCTGAAAATCTTTCTCAGGACCCTTTCTGTTCTTAGCTGAGCTATAACAAAACTTTTGCAAGTTCATCTTGCATCAGAGCTTTTTAATGTTTTTATTTGCTATTGTAGGTAACATTACTAAAATAAAATTGTTCTCCCAATAGGTAATAGAAATGCTTAATCCCTGATTCTTTTGTCTCACAGCTGATTCAATTGATTTCATGTTGTATATTTAGCTTTTTATTCTATCCAGAATATATATAGTCTTATATAGTATTTAAAATTGTAAAAATAAGAAGATATTCTATTTTTGCAATAGAATCAGAAAATAGATTTCAAAACCTCTGAAATTCTCAGTTGAGCACAGTTAAGTGACAAGACTAAAAAATAACTTCAAGATAACAATTCTGTTTGGAAACAATAAGACCATAAACACCATGTCAAACACTTCAAATTTTCCAGCTCAAGGAAGACGGCCTCTGTTACCTGTAAGGTTGAGATTTTATTTCAAATATAATAAATAATTAAAATGTTAGAGCTAGAAAAACCCAGGGGGAAATTTTAGCACTTCTGTAAATAGGGGCATTTTATTGGTCCATTATTTTTATCAACACTGATGATAGAAATGAGATATAAATTTGATACTCTTCATTTAATATATCTTCCCACTAAAAATATAAATAAATACATTCTAACTTGGCCATTTAGGCAGTTGAGAACTGAAAGGTTAATGGCAGCATGAGGTAATTTACTGTGACCTAATCCGTATTACATCTGTATCTGTTGCTTTTTCCAGTCATCAATATCTGGTGGTTTGCATAGCTGTCAAAAAGCCCCATAGCTCTAAACATTTTACAGGCTTTACCAGAAAAGTATGATTCATTTTGTCAAGGCAATTTGGAGTTCAGTATATGGAGTCTATTGAGAACAATTTCTTCCCCTACCTTCTTTGCAAATAAAAACCAATACATTAATTATGTTTAAAATTTTGCATTCAAATGATTGAAAACCTTCTGATAAGCCATAGTCAGAAAATACATATTCAATTGTGTTTGATAAAGACTTTAGTTTAGCATCCTACTGCTTCCACCAATGAACTTAGGTACTCAGTGTCTGGAGTTATGAGATAATTTTTGTAATGATTTGGTGTGATTCAATGGTGTATGGATTTTTGTGATTCAGTGTTGTCTGCTTGTCAAGTTTACTTTGAAAGTTTAGATGACTTTGGGACCTCTGTCCTTGTTGAAAAGCAACTGTATTCTACTAGTCAAATGTCTGAAAGTCTAGCAATGTAAATATTTTTCTGAGATGGATCATATTTTCCTGGAAATTGTATGTTCATTAATAAGTAATCTTTTTCTATCCATGGATGAAAAATGCTTATGCTATTCTACTGAGGAACCTTGTAATTTAGTAGAGTAGGAATGGATTAATCTCGGAATACTTCAAAATGAACACCCTAAATCCAGTTATGTAAATCTAAATATTTTTCCAGCTATGTTTTTGTTTGTTTGCTGTGGGGGGGGTCGTGGGGTTTTTTTGGGGTTTTTTTGGTGGTTTTTTTTTTTTTTTTTTTTTTTTGTTTTGTTTTAAATTTTTCTTTCTTTTTTTCTTGAGAATCAACATTTTCCTCAGAAATTGTCCTTTTCAGCTTTGTTGAAAAATTCCAAATAAATTTGATATTTACTTAGAATAAGTTATGCAGATGACTAGGTATTGATAAATTTGGAAATACCAAAAATGGCTTGTTAAACTTATAGTTTAACAAGTTATTCTCTGGGGAGCTAGGATATCTTTGTTATAATATTTATAGAGCCTGACATAGTGAAGCAGGATGAAGGTATGTAAAATGTCACAGACCCTCACCAATAGAAGTTAACTAGATAATTTGCTAAGGAAAAAGCTACTGGTTCTGAGTGCTTTAATTAAGTTCACTGATGAACATCTGGTATTGATCTTGGTGTGAATGATGGAGGGAAAACAGCAGAACAAAGACAGGACTTCCTTGATGACAAGGTATTAGCAAAGAAAATGATTACAGAACAAAAGCTGGCTTAATTTACAACAAGCTAAGATTTCAAGGAAGATAGACAGTTAACTTTGTTTTAAAAACACAGTAAATTTCCTTGCTCTAGCTTAAAAATAAATGATTCTTTGGCATTAAGTAGGGTTACTGATCACAGCCCATGAACATTCATATGTGTGTATGTCCAGTCCTAATAAAGTCTGAGATTAAATAAAATTCTGGCGGGCAGAACTTGACAAACCTACTGAAAATATGAGATGAACATGAAATCTTATTGCCAGAATGTCAAAGGGATAAGACATGTCCTGAAAGAGTATCCATAAAGATACAATGATTCTGAAACATAAAATATAAGCTAAGTGTATTATATATGTGTGTGTATATATATATAATGCACTGGCTTTAGGTGTGTAACTGTGTAACTGTATATGTTTTTTAGATTTATTTGTTAAAATAGTATTATCTGACAGGTTAAAAATAACTTTAATCCAAACTATACATTATCTGTCTCAGTTAACCTTGTTTTCTTGGTTTGGAAAGACAGGTATCTGCCACGGAAAGCTGGAGTTTCCCTTAGAATGGGGAATGTAAACCCCTCACCCCCACCAAATTATAATTTTGCAATTAAGGGCTTTCAGGAAAAAATTTGGGAATAGGAATAATAGTTCTTTACTAGGAATATTAACAATACAAATGTAGTGAAGACAAAGCCACCCAACTAACCAACCAAACAAACAAACCACAATTTTTGGAGAACCCTGACAGAGTCAGAGGTACAACCTGACACCCTGTTGGTCAGGATGTTGGAAGCAGTCCAAAAGTGAGTCCTCCTGGAGTGGCAGATATGGTTCTAGTGAAGCAGAGATGATCTTGTAGACCAAGGGTCCAGTGAATGGTGAGAAGAGGTCCAGTGATGGTGAGAAGGGGTCCAGTCTTCCTCCAGGAATCGGGTGAAGCCGGATACCTTGTGTTCCTGTGTCTCAGTTTTATCCAGGTAGGAATGGTTGGCTCCCTCCACTGGGTGGAGCATCTCACAATGGAATGTGGATGTACTGCTTTGGGGAGTCTTAATGGCCCATTGTGAAAAGAGATAAGAAACACTGCCCCACCTGGTTTTAACAGTTGGCCCATCATCAAAAGGCATCTGCTCCCCCTCCTCCCAGAGTTACAAGAGAAAAGCATCTCCCCAGCTGCTTTCAGCAAGTGAAATAGAATACACGTTTTTGGTTCCACAACCCAAGACACTTGTATTTAACTCGAAGACTTGGAAATGTAAACCTGACAAATATTTAATTACATGAAATATATGAAGATTGTGCATTGAAAGAACTGAGAATTAATTGAACATTTAATGAATAAATAGGTTTGTACAAATTTCTAGCAGTGCAACTTGCAGAGATCTTAATAAATGTAGAGTACATGGCTTCCTAAGGAAAAAAAAAAAAAAAAAAAGCGTTATATAAAAATTGTAGCTAGCAAAGGATTTGTATTTGGTTTGGGTTTGTTTTCTGGTTTTTTTTGGGGAGGGAGGTTGCAGTTATGGATGGTTCTTTTATTTCTTGCAGTTCTTGGAATCAGTCTTCTTATAAAGTTGGAATTTCAATACACTATAGATTGAAATGTAATTCCACATCGTGTAATTTTCATGTAAAAACGTGTTGATTACTCAAATTTCTCAGTAAGCAGAGGGAAGTAAAACATCTGCTATTTATTTAAATTAATATGCATTTATCGGATAACACTGCCAGTATGTTCAACACCATTCACTACACAAGAGATCTGAGAGTCAGACTGGTGCAATGTAACAGGAAAAATGTTTAATCTGTTTGCAAAAATGAATTTAAAGAATGATGCTTCAGCTGAGTGAAAAATTTACATGAAGAATGTTTAATTAGTATCTCTTTAATCATTCATTCTGAGTACTAGAATTTACCTTAGAGGACATATGAACAAGATTGAAGAACCTTCCTAAATGGGTATGAATTTAAAAATCAAAACTCTACTGCAGTCAAATCCTTCTAGAAAATGAAGGTTCTTCTTTTCTGCTCACTTGTATTGATTTTGAACTGAGTTACTTAATTTTAAGGGTATACACTCAGTCTTATTTCTTCTTAAGATAACTGCTTTAAAAATAAAATCAAAAAAGTTAATGAATGGGAACATGGACAGTAATTGTTCTTTCCTTAATATAAGGTGAAAAAAAGAAAGAGTATTCTTTTCCAGGTGATATTCAAAATAAGGAAATGTTGGAATTGGTCTAGTTAAAGGAGTACTAAGAGAAGAAGATAAAAAAATCTAATTCCACGTATACTTTTCAGCTTCCTTTCTGACTCAAAACTAAAAGTTGTCTATAACAATTCACTCAAAACCTAATAAATCTAAAACCTCCCAGAGATTAAAGTATTAAAAAAGAATAAATACAAATAGCTACTACAGCCCACTCTGTTTTCAAATACCTTATGATTTTACTAGAGTGTTTATAAAAATAGCATCCCACCTACATCATACATGGCCATAAACAATTTGTTCTTGATTCAGGCACCACATCTCCAGAAGAGCTCCCTCTCCATTAATATTAAAGGAAGAAGAGACAGCTGTGACTGTTCAGTCTAAACTACCATGGAAAACAGAAACAGCACTATATAGAAAGAGACAGTTGAGTGAATAACTTGCTGTAAATTATGTATATGATTAAGTTAGTCCTTTATTCTCCTTGTGGCTTCTCTATAAATAGATTGTGATTTCCTCCCATTTATTTTTCATTAGATTTCCCTCTGTAAATATCATCAAAAAAGTCTTATTCAATGTATTTACACAGATTATTGAAAATGCAATCAGTGTTGCTTCTATTTTTCCTCATGACTCAAGGGGATTTTATTCCTTTCATTCTTGCTGTCTTCATTTCAGGAATAACAACTGGTAGATGATACAGCTCTCCATATGAGTCTCTCAATCTGCGCTTCCCTAAAAGGCAAGTTGGGTGGAAATACATTTCCTATTTTAGTGAATTTAAGCTTACTGACTTGCGGGCTTGTTTTTCTTAGTTACTCAGGGAAGAAATCCACCAATCATCCAGAGACCCATGTATCACAGAATGCAAGTTGCTGGTATTTTCCCCTTAATGTCTATGTTTGGTGGTCCTGCATGGTTGGCCTTCATATTTATTTGGTTTCCCATTTCTTCCCTAGGGGAAAGATAAATCAAGTCAGAGGCCTTGAAACTCTTCGTTCCAAGTGTTTTAAGGAGCAGGCTAAGAATACATAAGGCACATTGTTCTCATTTTTCTGTAGTTCTATGTGACTCCAAATACTGCAGGACAAGCACATGGCTTGTTAAGGAACAAGAAGGCTTGAGCTGATATAAATAAGTCCTGGCCAATAAACAAAAAAGGGTGGTAAAATTTACAGGTAAAAGAAAAGCTACAGTAGAGCACCACAAAGGAAAAAGTCCACTTATGTGTGTGTGTTTTCCTTTCCTGGGGATCAACACTCCTTAATCACCAATAAGAGATGCCCTCAGTTAATTAAGGATGGCTTGCTGACGGATCTCGGGCACTCTTGTTGATGAAGTGTTTTCATTGAACAGTACATCTTGTAGCTGTCTCTGTGGAAAATTGTACCAGACTATTATTAAATTTTTCATAACTACTTGGTGAATAAAACACCAGTCAAAAAGGATAAAAAAAGCACTAAAATGGGCAGAACAGTATCAGGCATATATAATGGTTAGGTAAACCACAAGCAAGTAGGGATAGAGAGATGTAGACAAGACCATACAAACCTGATGGCTTTAATCCAATCTCCTAAAAGTATTTGAATTTAAAAACACTTTTTCAGAGAGTGTATGGAGTTTGTACTCCAGGTTATTTGTAGGAGAGAGGAAAGGGGAGGGGGTGGATTCTGTGAGAAGCTGGTAGAAGCTTCCCCCATATCTGGCAGAGCCAATGACAGATGGCTCCAGGATGTAGCCACTGCTGGCCAAGGCCAAGCCCATCAGCAATGGTAGTACTCCCTCTCTGATAACATACTTAAGGAGGGAAAAAAAAAAAAAAAAAAAAGTGATTGTGGCCAGAGAAGTGACCACTTCTCTTTTCATATATGAAATTTCTTTATTACTTCACATTCACATATGTGAAAGGAACAGGTCTGCAGGTGCAAAGGCCAGCTTAGAAGGAGAAGGTTCTCCAGGTGCCACAGCAAATATTCCCCTGCAGCCTGTGGAAATTTGTGGGGGAGCAGGGATGCACCTGCAGCCTGTGGAGGAGCTCCATGCCAGAGCAGATGGGTGCATGAATAGAGGTTGTGACCCGATGAGAAGCCCACACTGGGAGCAGGCTTCTGGCAGGACTGTGGACCCATGGAGAGAGGCTAGAGACCCATGGACTGAAGAGTGAGGGATGGGGCAGTCTATTTTTGAAGGACTGCACCTCATGGGAGGGACCCACACTGAAGCAGGGGAAGGACTCAGCTTCTCGAGGAGGAAGCAGCAGCAGAAACAATGTGTGATAAACTGTAATCTCCATTTCCTGTCTCCTTGTGCTGCTGCATGGAGGAGAAAGCAGAGAATCAGAAATAAAGCGTTTTAAGGATTTTTCTTCTCATTATCCTGCTCTGATTTTGACTTGTAATAAATTCAACTAGAGGGTAAGGTGAGGAACAAGAGATTTAGAGGGGAAGCCACACAAGGATGGTTGAGGTCACTTGACTTGTTCAGCCTAGAGAAGAGGAAGCTGAGGGGAGACCTCGATGTGGCCTTACAACTTCTTTGTGAGGAGAACAGGAGGGGCAGGCACTGATCTCTTCTCTATGGTGACCAGTGATGGGATCCAAGGGATTGTCCTGAAATTGTGTCAGGGGAGGTTAAGGTTGGATATTAGGAAAGAGTAAAATTTTAAATTTTCACCCTGGAGGTGAAGGGTATGCTGGGAAGTGGTCACAGCACCAAGCCTGTCAGAGTTCAAGAAACATTTGAATAATACTCTCAAGTGCTTGGCAGGATTCTTGGGGTTGTCTTGCGCAGGGCTAGGAGTTGGACTTTGATGATCTTTTTGGACACCTTCCAACTCAGGATATTCTACAATTATACAATTCTAACTAATTTCTCCAAATCTGTTCTGCCTGTAACAATATCAAGTGAGTGATCCCTCCCTCTCATTATCTTAACTCATAAACTTTTCCTCATATTTTATCTCCCCTGCCTAGATGAGGAGGGGGGAGCGATAGAGCTGCTTTGGTGAGTATCTGGCCTAAAAAAAAACAAAAACAAAAACAAACACAAACAAACAAGCAAACAACCCCCCAACAAACCAAAAAAACAACAACACACCGCCANAAAAACCAAAAAAACAACAACAACCCCCCCCCCATACATACATAGATAGATATATATATATATAAGGTCAGGCCAGAAGACTGGAGACAAGAAACTCAAGACTTGAAGGCTTTAAAGGATCAATAGCTGATCTTGGGCTCCTAATGCAATGTTTTTTTTGGGGGGGAAATGGACATTATGACATTTAATTATATAAACAGGAATATAGTTAATAAAGGGAGAAAGTACAAGGAAATCAAATTTTTAAAATATCTGTTTTGTCATCTCTTTGAAAAAGAGGTATTTCTTAAGCAAGTTATTCTCTGGTCCTCCCATAACAGTTCAACCTAAAGGCTTGAACTCATACTGTTGACTAAAGAGAGATCAAGATTTGGCATTGTGAGCCTTTCCAATTTTTGGAGAAAGACTAAAATCAAGAGGTAGAAAGTAAAGATAAGTGATAATAGTGCAAAAAAAAATCTTATCAGAACAGATATCATGCAATATTGAATGCAAACCAACAGGAATTATGAGAAAGATTTCCCATAATTTCAATGGCTTCTGAAACTTCTCCTAAGAGACATAAATGGATAGCTACATATCTCTAGTATACTCAAGCTGTATGTTCATTTATTTGAACTTAAATGGTTTTTGGACCAAATTGAAAAGTCTTGTTCTGTATTAACAAGTACTTTGGTTTGCATTATTCAGACAGCTGTAAGGGGAAAGCAGTGTTCACTGGGTAACAAGGAAGAATATAATTAGATGCAATCATTACTCTGAAGTTTAATGACTCTTATAAAATAATGAACAATCTCAATGTCATGTGCCATGCTTTAAATAATTGATTGCTTAATAGCATTTTGATGGGAATGTAGTTCCCAAAGAGTATTCTTGATTGCATTTTAGTGTTGATAAGTAATAGTGAGGGATGTATCTCCACAGACTTATGTATTCATTTCATCTCAGATATGTATGAAATACTTGGCTAAAGAAAAGTAAAAAGGACATGTTGAAAATCCAGTTTTATATGTTACCTTATTGCATAATTTCAAAAGTTTAGAGACTAGATAATTTTAATGATATCCTCAGATGGTTATCTATACCTTTTATCTTTCAGTCTTTTGCTTTCAAGAAAAAAAGAAGTGTACAGAAAAAAAGAACAGGAATAGGCTGTAAAAATTTTTAGCTGTAGTAGATACCTTTTGTTTTCTTATGTCTTAAGTAGTACTGAGGTTTTTTTGCCTGTTTAAAGACATGACAATCAATTTGAGACTGTTTCTTGAGAAAAGAATATTTGAGTTATTTCAATGTAATGCAGTCATCAGACCATATGGAAAACATTAATTTAGTACCTCTTTTTTCTCTCATTTTTCTTCTTTTCACATGCCACAATTCATCTAATATTAATATATTATATGTGTTCTATATCAGTAAAACACTCGTGAAAATTCTCTTCTTAGCAGATTTTTCATACCCTCATAATTCAATGTTACTCTTCACAAAAGTGTGGGAGGTTATGAACCTGCATTAATTAAATTGTGCAACAGGCATCAAAATGAAATTTTTAAATGTAATGCAAGTCAGTTAAAGGAAGAAAGAAACAAAAACAATACCAAAAAGGCATATATTTTCTGGGGTTTTTTTTGTGTCAAGTAATATAATTAAACAAGTTTAAAACTCAGTGATAAACATACTCAACTACTATTATTTTGTGTATTTTAAAGCTATTACATTCTCTATGCTGTTTTTAAGATGTTTTCCCTGCATCAGTTGAGGTAAATACTACATATACAAATGTAGAGGAGACATTCAGACAGAAACCTGGAATAGAAATGTTCACAGAAGTATGCTCTGAATAATTTTGCAGTGTAATTTTCTTAATCTGCATTTTTACGCTTAGTTTGTTGCATTTATTTCTTGGTGGCAGCACATTATACCATGATGGCTAGAGTTCTGTGTTTGAAATCAATCATAAGTTTCAAAATATGGTACAAGCCAAACAGAACTTGAAAATTACCCTAGGGTACCTGCGGAAGGAAAGTGGAGGAGAAAATATTTCCATGTGTCACCTCTCGGGGTGGTTCTTGAGGAAACTGCTTCTTAAGTCTATAGTGAGAGCAAATAGCCATTACCAGCAGCACTGGATGTTTGGATAGCATCACTCTGGGGGAAATCTACAGGTCTTATATAGCCATAAAAGATTGGTGTTCTCATTAGAGATAGGTGTGAAAATACAGAAATGATTGATTGCTACCAGGATACCACAGGTAAGATTTGCCAGTAAAATTCTTAGAAAAAACAGAATCTTCTACACAGATTCTGGACTGAAAACTGAAATAGAAATTTTCTGCATCCCATTTAAAATGTTAAAGTTGTACTTGTTTATTTTTCTCCCTTCCCATGAATTTTTTCATGATTTTTTAAAGAATTCTGGCATACAGTGAGAACTATTGTTAATTTGAAGATTCAGTGGGGGTTTCTTGTCATATATTCAGACAACACATATATTCAGGCAATCCTTCCATGATGGGGTGGTGAGTTTTCCTCTACTTTTTTTTTTTTTTTTT
>VWYO01015483.1:125027-154912 GCA_013400275.1 Rhadina sibilatrix | reverse complement strand
TTTTTTTTTTTTTTTTTTAATGGAAAGTGAATTGTAGTATATTTGAAGATGTGAGATGAAATCAAAATATGCCTGAGGGGAAAAGTTTATCTTTCCCATGACCATTCCTAAGGGTTCAGAATATCCTAATTCAAAACCATTTTCAATATAACCAAATGTTTATAAAGAAATGACCACTCTTTTTCAAAATGATTCATAAAACCACAAAGTATAAGTTTGGGGGAAAAAAACACATACCAAAAAAAACCAACACAAAACCAAACTGCATCGTACTTCATAAAAACTTCATAATGATACTTTCAGTACCCCTATTTCAATGAGCTGTTTCCAGGAAGAGAGAAAAATAAATGCACTTTTCTAGATGCCTGATGTGCTCCTGAACGATAATTTTGTATTCACTTCTCAGTTAATAATTATTTGATTATTTGATAATTAAGTTAATAATTATTTGATTATTTATTCCTTACAATGAATAAAATCAAGACTATATCACCCCATGATGCATTCAGCTAGATAATACAATTTTTCAAAAAAAGATGTGTGAAGCTAGGTTTCCAAATATTTTTTTAGATAGTGACATGTGGGTTTTAATACTAACAAATACCAAGAATTCAGCAACCTTCTGCAAGAATTTATATGAGCTGTTAAATGCTCAGTATTTTGGACAATCTGGCTTACAAATTTCATGTCTAATTTTAGTTTTGGAGCTTGTTTTAAGTCAGTGATTAAGAAAAAGGTGATGATTGATATGTTGCATTGCATAGATATGTATTTCATCCTTAATTGTCCCAAAGTAATTTTTTCAGGTTTTTTATTCTTTTTCCTGATGCAGTTGTGAAGAGACATTTTGCTGTTACCCTTAGAGCTTGAAATATTTGAAAGGAAAGCAAAAAATAGGTTGAGCTTCCAAACTAGAGAATGTCGATTCATTTATGAAGGAATTTCTGATGCCAGATTTGCAGTCATATTCCATTTTACCATCATACTGTATATCATTGCCTTAATCTTGTAAGAACCAACAACTTCCAGGTGTTAAGTACTTTTTGCCCTTGTGACATCAATAGGACTTGGCATAAGTAAGACAATTTCAAATATATCTTAAATATGAAAGCTGTACCTAGATATTTCAATAGAAGTCTGGTGCTTTACTTCAAATTTTGAGATTTTGGCTGGATTACTTTCCTGAAAAATCAAAGGTATGCTTAAATCATATGCACAATTTATGCTGGAGTGCCTTCTGATGTATACCAGGGCACTGAACCACTGCCCACAGTGATTTATTAATTGTTATTCTATTTGATTTTGTGAAAACAAACTAACACCAGAGCGCCATGTTCTAAAGAAAATATTGAGGGAAAATGACAAGAAATTACATTGAGCAGTGCTCTGGGAAATGAGGAAGAGGCAAGAAAAGAGCTTCATACACTGATCTTTGAGAAGCAGAAGCCAGTAATGCAACATTACAAAGCTGCTAAACCTCAATTGGGTAGAAAGGTGTTTCATTCTTAGCCAGACATTGCCACCTACCTGTAGGATTGATAGCACTCGTACCTTAATACCGCAATTAGTTTAAGAGTTAGCTTACTATTGACTGGCAGCATGAAAGCAGGAGTTCTAGAGAAACCTAACTCTCCCGGAACAGGCATCATGACTGAGTCTGCTATGACTGACTCAGTGAGGACTGGTTGCACCTTTCCCCTTCAAATATCTTCAAACCCAAGTCTTTCAATGCTTTCTTTTTATATTAGTCTTGTGTAATGGGAAAACCTTAAGGAGCATCAGAGAGGAAGGAATACATCTTCAATTGAGTGGGAATTCTTTTTGTACCTGCCACAGACTGAGACCTTCCTCATCGCGAGACCATCTTCGTAGCCATGAAGGTGGAGAGGAAACTTTTCATACCTGAATTCAAATCTTCCTTATGTCTCTATGTATTCAGTTGGAAATCATAACTTTATGATTAATAGTTCTTGTTAAATATGACAAACAATGAGTTTAAAAGGGACCCCTATGCCAGGGCTGTTGTACATTATTGTCAGCTGTGCTACATTTGCACAAGGATTGTGCAAATGCAGCAGTTCAAAGTTTCAACATTGTTTCAAAGAAAAGCTCCTGACCATATCCATTAACTCTGCTTTGGTTTACACTTATGTGTTAATTGGTTCTCCTTCCAAGGCAAATGAGAACATGTGGTCTACAAAGCACACTTAGGAATGTGGACAAGCTGTCCATAGGAATCAACCAGAGAAAGCCTTATGATGATTTTTGCTTCTAAAAGCTAAAAATCCCTGACTAATCACTATTTCCCTGCATAGGCATGCTACAACTGACCTGCAGTATCTGCTTTTTGTCCATCTAAAAGGAACAGGGTAGGTAAAACTGTCAGACTGCTCTCACTGTGCCTTCATTTAACACTGATGGGGACTGCTCTCATTTCCTTCTCTTTCCATTAGCTCTCTGAGATGTGTGTGTATGAGTGTGCTTTGCTGCTTTTGACTATAAATTAAGAAAGACTGCTACCTCCATTTTAATAATGTATTGGATTTAAAGTTAATGGAAAAAATAAGCAACTGAAAGTAATGCAATTCATCTATGAGAAATATGAACAATTTCAGCAGTGTGTTAACCTTCTCTAGACAGTTATAAGTGTCTATTTTTATCACTCATACCTTCTCCATTGCTATAATTCAATGAGATATTCTATAAGGGGAAATTTTAGTGTTCAAAATGGTCAAAGCCATACAGAGAAATAAATTGTCTATCTGTGTTTTTGTCCTTACATATGTGGGTAGCTTATCTAGAATTATAAAATCCCTGCTGTGCAATAACTGATCCCACATAAGAATTGTAAGTTGTTGGAAATCATGGCATTGAAGGAAATAATAAAAGTTGTAATTCATATTTTCAATATCCATTATTTAAATATACATACTACACCCACTTCAGTACAAGGTAGACATTTTCTGATTTAAAATAAGGGGTATAGCATCCTCAGAAGACAAGATAATAAATACAAAATGAAGAAAAAAAATCCTCATTATTTGTCTTAGTGCCTGTATTCATAAGACTGTTAATTGTCTTATGAATAAGACAAAATCCTTGACATTTTTCTATATTATACAGCTCTCAACACACTGTCAGCAAAACAACCCCACATGCAACAAAGCAAAAAGCCTACACAAGAAAATAAAATATTTATGGATAACCAATCTGAAGAAAATTTCATAAACTTAAAATGTCCAGTCAAAGTATTGTCTGAGAAAAATAGATAACTATTACTGGAAGAGGATTCAAACACGTGAGACCAATACAAAATTCTGAAAATTATTTAACTTCAGGAGCTAGATATGTCTAAGAGTAGAATAAGAAGACCAAGGTATAATATTATGGTTTTTAATAAATGAGGCAGGAGGGCACTAAAATAGATACAAAATTCACATTAATTCCTTCTTGTAGTGGGACGGAGTCTATAGGGAATGTCAGTTATTGTAGCCAAAATGGTTGTATTTTTCCATGTTATATAGACTTCAATGTATTGTTAGTCCAAAAAACTACCAAGAAATACAAATCAGTGAGACTTCGTAGCAGTACAGCTTATCAAATTCTACATGGTGAGGGGACAAACAATAAGGAACAGCCCTTGATTCATCTTAGCTGGTGCCAGTCAGTGCAACATGGGGAGGGGAAAAAAAAAGAACCAGATCTTCAAAAACAGTATGCCAAATAATTTGGTTGGTTTGTTGGTTGGTAGGGTTTTTTGAGAAAACACTCTTCCTCTTAATTTAATGCATCCACCAGTGCCATCATTATATTTTACAAGAGGACAGTGTGTGTCGGTGTGCATCCCTGGTACCTTAATACATAGCATTGATTACCATAACATTTTTCAGTGAATATTTGTGTTAAAAGCTGATTGGCATATTTTACTGAATTGCGATAATTTAGTAATTTCAAAATCCAAATCTTCTTAGCTCCAGGATGGATTCCACCTATCTTGGAATTCAAATAAAAGTTAACCATTGTAATTTAACTTTGGAAATGAAGGAAGATGCAAATATGTGAAGTGTCTTGGTGCAAAACTCTAATGAAACAAAGTACAAGCTAGGTTTCTGAAGAATTCTCCAGGTTACCACCGGAAGTTACACCAGATTTTAAGAATATGGCAAATCCTTCCTTTGCATAGAAGCAGAGCAAGTCCTACAGTAAGTAAATGTCAGTGCTTATAGTAATAGGCAGAACATACACAAAAGTGACTTAGCTCAGCAAGCCAAGCACTCCAGAGCAGAAAGACAGACAAAGCAGGAATCTTGACCCAGAAATCCCCCCCCTTTCTCCATAGTATGAATGAATAAAAAATTACTAGCAGAAATGGTGGTAATAACAAAAATACTTGGTATTTGTCTTATTAATTTCTTAAAAATAACCTCTTTCAAAGGCATCAAAATCTTCAATGGGAGGATAAAAACGTCCTAACACTTCTTTAAAAAGACTGAACCGAAAGTAGAATTGGGAAGAATACTCTCAACTTACAACTCCAAGACAAAAGACACTTTCAAATCAATTATGGAAGAGAATCCAAAATTTTTTTTCTTTTTTCTTTTTTTTTTTTTATGAGTAGGCCTTTGTATATTTTTATATTAATAGTTTTACTGAATAGATTTACTGAATCAGGGGATGCTGAACAGTTAACATGATTTTTGAGTTCTCCAATTATTGATAAGGAAGTCACAATGAGTTACTGCTGCTGTGATGAAAAAAGAAGAAAAAATACCTTGGATAAGATGACCAAGAAAAGTAAGATTTAACTTTCCCCCCTGACAGAACAGGTTTGTGAGGAGGTACAGTGCTCTGTCTCTCAACAGGGAGACATTAGATTCTGTAAGTATATCAGGAAATAGAAGATTTCTTTAGCCCTTTAGATTCTGATTGGACAAAATTAATTCCAAATGCTTTTTTATGTATTTAGAACTAGTAACAATGGGCTGCTGTTTTGGCGCACTGACATAGCTCATGAGCTCATTGATTCAGGATCAGATTATATTGTTGATTTTGCTCCTTTCAGAGAATCACGTGTTTTGTAAATATTTTAATAAGGCGCAAGAGATATTTACTGACAACTGCATTAATATTGCATGTTAAAGTAGGGAGCCAGTGACATTGGTACATTGTAAACCTGAAAACAGTAAATGTAGGATAATATAGATCAATCTTTGAAAAAAATTTCCAAGAGTGTAGCAGAGAACATTTTTGATTCTTACCAGTTTATAGTGCAAGTTGCAACAATGGAAGTCACGATTTGCTAACTCTTCTTGCAAGAATGGAAGGTATTACCTTGAATATATTATCTTTATAACAAAAAAGGGAATTGTTTATATATCAATGTATAGATCTTTCTCTGGAATAAAAATGCCCTGTGCAAAGGGACTGAGAGAAATTTTATCATAAAATGAGATTTTACCATGCAGATTTAACATTCTGCATTATATTGATCTGCTATCCATTTGAAGCATTTTCATTGCCTTTATTTAATATATACGTGTTATAAATTTCCATATGTTTCTGACTTGAATTCTTCCCTTGAAAAAGTTGTATCTTTACCCTTTGTCCCTTTTATCTATCAAATCTTCTAAAAAATATGGAAACTGTGAAATTAATCTCATTCTTAAAAGATGATTCCGCACCCCTGGAAGCATTCAAGGTCAAACTGGATGTAGTGCATCAACCTGATCAAGTGACAGACATTGCTGCTGACAGCAGGAGTGTTAGAGTAGGTGATCTTTACGGTCCCTTCCAATCCAAGTCGTTCTATGGGGCTGTGGTAAGGGCTGTAACGTTTCCCCTAATGGGTTTAGTACGTGCCACATATATCTCACATATTGCACAACAGACTGTCGAATGCCAGCAACCCTGGCTTGCAGGTCAAGCTGCACTCCTCTGCTGCTCACACTGTGCAGATTCTCAGTTGTATGTCATGGCCTATTTCACAGCTGGTAGAAGTCAGCAGAATTAGTCTGTGTTGGATCACAGACTGGTGATAAGATCCCTTACTGTTCATCTGACACTAACACTGCCTCTGAATTTTGATAATCCTCTTTCCATTTCCATTTCCATTCCTCTGTCCATTTCGTGTCTTAAAGAAGAGAGTACAACAAAGTTGCAACAAGGAACAGATGAGGGAGTGCTATTTAACAGACAACTATGATGTTGTTGCTTCATGGATAACACTGAAATTGCAACAGAGAGTCTGAACCACAGCTGCTTTATTAAGTAATTTCTGATTGCAACCACAGGAAGCCAAACAGCAAGCAATCACTCTGCCAGTCTTCAGTTTCAAATTTTCTTTATTACTGTACTTAGAAATTTACATTAGCAGCCAAAATTTGCCAAAACCTCTGGAAACACTCCCATTCAAGCTGCTTCTATGGGAAAGAAATTTCAGGCTTCAGACTAACCATCAGGATTTGATTTTGTATTTGCATCATTTGTCATTTTGCCAGAAATATATATTAGAAAGGTATCCAAGGTAATACTTATTGAATGCTCTGTGTAGATTGAAAAGCAGGAAAAGAGTTTATTTATTGCACCCTAGTTTTACACAATACTCGTGATACAAAGTCATATAAACCCTACTGCATATCTTGTGGTGGGCAGCCATCCAAAAAAAGTGGATGTCAACTATAGTTGCTAAAGCGAGTTTTGGCAAGCAGAAGTGCAGTGGCTTGTCAGAATGCTCTTTGCTTAGCCTTTGTGCAAGGTTGGTGATGTCTATTCCTGTGAAAACAGGAATCTTGGTGCTTGCTGGTTCCTGGAAAATTATCTGAAAAGGAGCAGGCAGAATCAAGAGCAATTCCATCTACTGCCACTACACCTTTATTAAGTGCATGCTGCATAGTTTTGAAAAAGTCTGATGACCTCGGACTTAAAAGAAATAACAGACCACTACTCCACTTTTTTAACTACTTGGGACAAAATCTGAGCTACAGTGCAACAAGCTTGCATGTGCAACTGCATCCTACAAAATGGAGGAACATGTTAATCCAATCATTTTGAATCTCAGAAAAAGTTTTATAATAATGAGGTAAGAGAATATTGTTGTTGGGTAATACAAACTTTTTTATTTTCAATTTCTTTTTTATAATGCGCTTGATGAGGTGACAGATTTGTGTTACCTCATCTAATGCCTTATTCTTTCTTTTAAGACCTCTGGACATCACAGAATGCTGTTGCTTTTCTTGCAAACTGTTATATTATATATGAATTTCATTGTATAGACAGGATGCAAAAAATAATTTGTTTATATATGAATAAAAAAAACCTCAAACAAAATCACCTTAAATAATTCTTTTTCTTGTCTGTTTCTGAAGCATGACATTCACTTTTTTGCCAGAATATGATCTTGAATCGTACTGCATTAGTTTTGCATAAATCAGATTTTTGATTTCACAGAACATGGGTAATCTCCTAAATACCAAGAGAATATCTGAAATATCAGAACACTTCTCAGGTGAGCTTCTTTATAAATATTTTCTGTGTTTTGGTTCTTATTTGTTTTTGTTTGGTTTGGATGAAGGTTCCCTCCACAGGTTTGATTTTTGGTGGGTTTGTTTGTTTGTTTTTGGTTTATTTTGTTTTGGTTGGTTGGTTTGGTTGTTTTCTTTTTTCTTTTTTCTCTTTTTTCTTTTTTCTCTTTTTTCTTTTTTCTCTTTTTTCTTTTTTCTCTTTTTTCTTTTTTCTCTTTTTTCTTTTTTCTCTTTTTTCTTTTTTCTCTTTTTTCTTTTTTCTCTTTTTTCTTTTTTCTCTTTTTTCTTTTTTCTCTTTTTTCTTTTTTCTCTTTTTTCTTTTTTCTCTTTTTTCTTTTTTCTCTTTTTTCTTTTTTCTCTTTTTTCTTTTTTCTTTTTTTTTATGAAAGCTGGATTTATCTAGTGGTCAATATCTCTCGTGATCTTGATATCAGGTCTTGGCTAACCTATAAAAATTGCTAAGATTTTCAATAATTTAATTAGGAGCTCTGGAGGTCATCTACTACAGTGTTCTGTTTGAAGAGGGACTGTTGCTAATATCAGGCCAGATCAGCAATGACTGTGTGCAGCAGAGCTCTGAAAATCTCCAAGAGCAGAAGTTCCTTGACCTCCCTAGGCAACAAGTTCCAATGGTGTGTCATGCAGGCTATTTTGCTGCCCTATTAATAAATTTTTTTCAAGCCTTAAATGTCAAAGACATCATTTATGGCAACTTTGTTTTGTTATGTTGTTTGGTGCTACTATGAAGGGTGTAGTTCTGTTGCCTTTGCAGCTGCCCTTCAAATGGCTGTAGAGATTTACTAGATTTCCTCTCACTCTTCTCTTTTCTCTGTTGAAAAACATCCCTCATCCTCCCTTCACAGTACATGTACTCTGGGTCCCTGCTCATCACAGAAGAGCTCTGCTGAACTTCTCTAATTCCTCCATATTCTTCTTGAGCTAGATGGAAGACAAAACTGTATGCCATACTCTGTGCATAGCCTCATCAATGCCAGGTAGAGAGTAGTAGCAGCATTTCTTGATTTTTCAGCCATATTCCTCTCAACACAAACCAATGCACCATTTGTCTCTCACGCAGTGATACTGCACTGTTCCCTCTGGGGATAACTATAATCTTTAAGCTCTGTGGTGGATTGACCCTGCCTGGATATCAGGTACCCAACAAAACCACTCTATCATCCTGACGGGATAGAAAATATAGCAAAAGGTTTGTGAGTTGAGATAAGGATTAGGAGAGCTCATTCACCAAATATCATTACAGAAAAAGCAAACTAAACTTGGTGATATTAACTGAATTTATTACCAACAAAATCAGAGCAGGATAATGAGAAGTAAAATAAATTTTAAAAACAGCTTTCCCCTATGTGAGAGACTGGAGGAGATTGCTGGCTTAAAGCATTTCAGGTGCATATGTGGGGACAGGGGCAAGTCAAGTCTGCCCTTGCTGTGGCGATGCAGTACTCCATACACCCCACCCCTAGACACCTTCCATCCCAGGCCAGCAGCTGCCGCCAATCACTGCCCCACGGAACATAATGTTGCACACCCCAACCCTGGACATCTAACCTGGCTCCTGAGAGGCCAAGTGACTGGAATTCCCACCTGGGGGAAGGGCCTTGGAAAGCCAAACTATACTTTAGCCAAAGCATGAGGTGAGCACATCTTGACCCTACCTTCCCTTGGATGTTATATTACCTGGAATACTGCTGGTTCCTGCCAGGAGCCTACAAGCACAGGCTTCCCATGGGACCACAGCCTCCTTTCAGTCGTCCATCACTGTGGCAGAAGTCTCCTATTGACTTCTATAGACTTCAAGGGTGCAGCTGCTTCACCATCGTCTTCACCACAGGCTGCAGGGGAATCTCCGGTTCCTGGAGCACCCCTCCACCTCTTTCTTCATTGACCTTGGTGTTTGCAGAGTTTTCCTTTCACATACTCTTTGTCCAAAACTACACCTGCATATTAACTTTTTTTCCTTTCTTACATATGTTGTCACAGAGGTGTTACTATCATTCCTGATTGGCTTGGCCTTGGCCAGCAGGGTGTCCATTCTAGTGCCAGATGGTGTTGGCTCTACCAGACATGGGGGAAGCTTCTGGCAGCTTTTCACAGAACTCACCCCTACATCCCCCCGTTATCAAGATCTGGTCATGGGAACACAATAAAAGCTCTTCCCAGAAGTGACGTTATTTGGTAGTTAGCTCCTAGTCTGTAAAAATGTGTAGAATTTTCCATCATAGTTTCCGACTTCAAACTTTGTCTTAACACAAATCAGGAAGGGTTTGTCGACCCCACTCCTCAAATTTCTTTAATTCCCTCTGGTCTGAAATTCTGGGCCAACAACTCCCCTCAGTTTATAGTCATCTACAAATTTGCATGTGGGTATCCTCTATGCCATTACCCAAGTGACAGATGGAGATGTTGAATAAAAATGGGACAAAAAATTGGCTTCTAGCAGCCTCTAATGGCTGCAGGCTATCAGCCAAAATTTAGCCAACAATCACTACTATTTGTGCCTGGTGGAACAGCGAATTTTCAATTAATCTAGTGGCTCATTTTTCCAAATCCAGGAATTTTCAAATGCGAATGCTGTTAAAGTTTTACTAATAACAAGGTAGAATATGTCTACCAAGATCTCCTCATCAACATAACAATTTGTTTCATAGTGGAAAAATTTTGTTTTGTCAAGCTCTTTATAAATCTGTGCCAACTACTCCTGAAACACTTATCTTTCATATGCTTGGAATGGAATATAAGAGTAAATGTTTTATGACCTTTTTAGGGTCTGATAGGATGCTGATTTCTTGGATCTGTTATGGGCTACTTTGCCTTTTCTAAAGGCAAAACTGTCTCAACATTAGAAATTTTTTGTAATTTTTACTGGTCAGTCAAAATTCCCCAACATCATCGTAGTTCTTTGCAGATGAAAGACAGTTGAATTCAAAAATCACAGTAGTCAGGTCTTTCAGCCCTTTTGTGTGAAACCCATTTTGTTCCAGGGATTTGAGTGTATCCAGGGTGCCTGAGTCTGTTGTGTCCCAGCTGTTTATTGTCCGATACATTCCCATCTTTTCCCAGCTCATTCTTCTGTGAAAAAGATTGTTAATAATCTCAGAATCTTGAATAGCTACTATTCATTACTTCCTTTTGTGAACCTCTCATGATTTTTGAGACTCTTGAATCAGAAAATGTGAGGTAAATGTCTCTAAAGAGAGTACTTAACTGGAACCAAGTATATCAGACCTGCTACTACCTGCTACAGTCACATTATATGCTAGTCTCTCTCAAAAAAAGGAAACAGTAGATCTCCAATGATGTACAGGTGAGAGATGAAAGAACAGGAAGGTGCCAAAAATCTATTTTTTTAGGAAAACAGCTGTTTTTAATCCAAGGAATTTGCTAGTGGTGGACAGGGGAATGATATATGTGAATACACAACAAAAGTCAGTAGTTGTTTTAGTATGAGAACTCCTCTTATTTTCAGAAAGTATTTACATTTGGACTAATTTAAAATTAATATATTTATTTCAAGCTTGGTATCAATAAAATTTAATAAGAGAAAAAAAGCCAAAAAAGACCTTTTCAAGCTTGAATCTCTGTCATTGATTAGAAAGACATGAGTAATAAAGAGAATTAGGAATGGTCTTTTTCAAAGATGAAAGCGTTATATGTAGGAAAACTTCTAATAGGCATAGCTGTAAGCATATGGAGAAGCAGACTGTTCTGGTTCTCTACTACAGATATGTACATTAACACATGGAAGACACTTCAAGATGAATATATATTTGCTGATTCAATGCACTGAATTATATGGAATGTCATATAATATATAATCATTAGTGATTGATTGTTTTGCATAAATATCGAAAATCAGAAAGTGACCTTTCCATTTCTTGTTATGCTTAGAATTGCCATTAGAGCTGTTGATTTTAATTCAGAAAATATATTACATACAGTTTCCAAGAAATAAAATGCTCATTACCAAGTTCTCCTTATTGTTGTCTGAGATATCTTTCTGTCTTTGGTAACTCAGCCTCATTAAATCATATCACAAAGAAGAAAATGATCATAAAATGTGAATTCAGAATATAGGAAACACTGAGTGGGAATAGAAAGCAGTGCAATAACGTTGTGGCAAATTAGAAGTTATTTCAGTGGCTCTTCTCTGATTTTCCGATTAAAATTCGTCAGGTTTACTAACAAATTGGATTACTTGTTATCCAATCCATCCATTACTTGCTCCCTCTCAATCCATGTACAGGAAATAGAGTTTAATTTAATGCTGTTATTAGAGGTGAAAATCATTTATAAATTAAACTTAATGGTAAATTGACTTTAGCCTAAAGAATATGTATCAGAAAATTATATTTGCTGGATTTTGTTTTCTGTGGCTGATCATAAATACTGAGTGATCATTTCAAACCCTGAAAATAAGTTGAAAGGAATCTTAGAAGTTTTAAATAAATAAAGGTAGCAATTTACAAAATCATTGTATCTACTTACTTCTGAAAGAATATGATTTTCTCCCAATTATTGGAAGTTAGTTATAAAAGAATTTTTTATTATATTTGTTATTTAATTGCTAATTTTGAACACAATATTTAAAATACATTAATTTAGTTTCGGATCACTGTTAAAAATAATTGTTAAGGTCATAAAAGGCATTCTATATTCAAACAGTTCAAGTTTTGTGAAGAACAAGATCACTAAATATGGCAAAATTTCCCCTGTCTTCAGTAGAGCCATGGCTTTGCAATACATGGTACAGTATGTACAGTAATGTGAAATAGAGGCAGTTGCATATTTTGCACTGTCATACCACTTGGTACTGTTGCTAAGGGTAGACCATACAGTAGTCATTTGAGTACTGAATCTTCTACAGAGTGAAGAAAATTGATGAGAGGTATCAGGAAAGAGTATCAGAGAATTTTATAAACTGCTACAAGTTTACCTTTCCAGGTGACATAGGCCTTTCCAAAGGTAATATTGATGGGGGAAAATAGCTTTCTACAGGATTTTTTGCTTAGTACAGAGTTTAAATGTGATATGCCAAGGTTTGTGAAGTAATTGTGTGTGCATACCTGGTCGTAATTGTGAAGTATGCAGACTCTTGTCTGGCTTGTCTCTGTGTCAAAAATTTGGGAGATTTGGGAGATTCAGGATTCTTACTATCCCATATATTATAAAATCCCATAAATTATAATTTTTCTGTGGTAAGCCTTCAAGTGTAAAAGCTTGAAATTCACTTTCTAGGAGTATCCACGCAAGAGTTCATCCAGCCCTAGAAATTACTCAACTCACTTTGTAGTAGTAGGCATTTGGAGTAGACATAAAATTCTTGCTTTCTTGGGAAACAAATCTATTTCAGTTCAAGCATGAATGTTAATACATTAATTTGAATACTGTGCTTCATATCTGAAAAACTAATTTGTTAGAGGATTAAAAAATATTTAGAACATTACATGGAATGTATCTGTATATATAGAATTCCAGAAACTGAATCATAGGATTGTGCAATGTAAACCTTGTGTGTTAGCAATGAAGTGAGATTAGTTCAAATATAATGATTCAAACTGAGGACATATCTAAGTTATGCAACATTCATGTACTTTCTAAGCAGTAGTTCAGAGACCTGTTCATCACAAAGATGCTTTGTTATTAGTCACCTAAGATGACTTACACATTAAATCAGATTTGGCTTGATTCAAATCAGTACTTTCAAAAGTGGTTTTATAATGTCCCAGTCCAGAGGTCCTTTCTGCATTTGAAAAGTTATGCACTTTGGATTGGAATAAAGGAATGTTGATGAAATGTTACAAGCAAATAAATTTTTTCAGTCTGTATTGACCAAGGAGAGTTTGTGTTGACATAAAACTTATAAGAACATGGCCATATTAGAACATGTCAAAAATTTATCTAGTCCAGTATTCAATAATAGGAAAAAAACAATAGTGAATACAGCCAGTATAATCCCCTAGTGATACTTCCCCAAATAAACCCTTTCAGAAATCAGCAATTAATCTGAAGTTTTAGTATTTTCCATGCTGAAGACTGTATCTTCGTGTTTAACTGTATTTGACAGAATATTCTTCCATGGATATGCCTAATCCTTCCTAAATCTATGTTTTGGCATTCACAATATCCTATGAAAAAGACTTCCATATTTTTATCATACCTTGCACTTTTGTTTTGTTTTATTTTGTTTTAAAACTGCTCAGCCTAATTTTTATTTATAGAAGATTATGATGAGTATCCAAATCATCCAATCCAAATTAATTCATAGTCAAGAACAATAAATAGCTCTTGCATTAAATTTGTAGTAACAGATCTTGTACAGTGTCAATTTCTGACAAGATAAAGCTATGTTTTTTGCTGCTGAAAATTGTTATTCATATAGCTGCCATATTAAGATATGTCATTGAAACTGCAAGAGAAGTAAGGGGGGGGAACATCTGTCCTTTAAAATCTCAAAACAGGCTAGAACATACTAAAAAAAATGGGAATTAAATTTTGTAGTCAAGAAACAAATTCCAATATTTCACATTTGCTGATCTTTCTATTTATATGTATTATCCCAAGTCTCTTAAAAGGAAAAAAAAAAAAAAAAAAAAAAAAAAAGCAAACCCAAACAATTCTTTGAGGTGGGTGCAAAAAATTTTCCTTTAGCACTGAAGGATCATTTTTCACTGTGTTGCAGGGAGGTCCTTCTTTCTCACCCTTTCTTGGTTGCAAAACAGAGGATTTGTATTTGTCAAAATTATACAGCTTAAGTTAATTACCAAAAATAATCTAAACCAGATTTCACAGTCACAGAATGGGAAAGGTTGTAAAGGGACCACAATGGGTCATGTGGTCCGACCTCCCTGCTCAGCAGGGTCACCCTAAAGCACATGGCACAGGATTGCATCCAGATGCTTCTTGAATGTCTCTGCTGAGGGAGACTCGACAGCCTCTCTGGGCATTCTGTGCCAATACTCACTCACCCATGCAGTAGAGAAATTCTTTCTCATTTCCAGGTGGAACTTCCTGTGCATCAGTTTCTGCCCATTGCCTCTTGTACTAGTCTTGTAACCACCAGGTAAAGCCTGACTCCATTCCTAGGACAGTACGGGTCCAGCAATCTGCAGAAGAGGAGCATATCAAGAGAAGATATTAATCAGCACTCAGCAGCTGGTGCTGATAGAATAGGACATGCAGGACACCCAGAGGTGTGTCAAAGTGACCACATGGGACGACTAGAGCTGGTCCTACAACAGCAAAGTTATATCAGAACTACAACAGAACATGCATTGACACCCGTTCCCCACCCAGGATGACCTAGCTTTGACCAAGACACAGCTCCAGAGGAAGGACAAGGTTGAGCAAGTACCAGGATGACAGAGATGTCTGTAGTTTCTCCTGCCTCAGGGCTAACAGCAGTGGGTTGTACACCCTAAGAGTCACAAAGCTGTCAAGTAAAAGCTGTGGGAGAAAATGATGTAACATGGTGTAACAAGAGAATTTGAGTACGTAGTGTAGCATCAGGGAGGAGAAGGACATAGAAAGGATCTTTGCAGAGATCTCGCAAGTGCAAAAAAAAAAAAAAAAAAAAATTTCAAATCCATATTACATGGAAAGACAGATAGCTTCAGGTTATATTTAAATGACAAGATACAGATTCACCAGAAGTTGGAGGCCTTAAATAGACATTCAGAATGGAAGAGTACATAAAGTATATGGAAAAATGAAAGAATGGTATAGAACATAGGAGGCTCTTAGGGACAGTATGATGTGGGAAACTATCACACTTTCCCAAACAAAGCTGTGCATCTGTGTGCTTGTCCTAAGCACCAGTTCATGAATATGTGCATCATTGAAAACAAAGAATTAAATTTGGAAGTTCTTGTGCACTAAGAAATATATAATCTTACTGGGTTCACTGAGACATAATAATACATTGGTAGATATGGGCTTTTTGAGAAAGGCAGATCTGGAAGACAGGATGGAGGTTTTGGAGAAGCACTTGACTGTGTAGAGTTTTTCTCTGGGAGGAGTAACAAGATAGCTGGAATCAGACAGGTTAAAAAATGGAAACTAACAAGAGAGAAACATTTCCCTAGACTACTTCCCTGCAACATTCCCTACAGAGGACCTGAAGAGGAAGAAACAGATGAAGACTTCTTTATAGATCATAGAGGAAGAACTCTCATGGTTAAAGGCTTTGGTACTCATGAGAAATTTTCTCTTGGTATCTGCTTGATGTGCAGGGCACAAGCAAGGACACAAAAGTTTGGCAAGCCAGGTAGGATACATGCTCTGCAGGACCTGCTCTTTATAAACCAGGAAAAATACTCAGGGTTTTGGAGACTAGTGGAAGCTTCCATTGTGTTTTTGATCTTAAAGTTTAAAATTCTGAGATACAGGGGATCTTGGTAAGGGCTGGACAGAGTCCTAGGCAACCTGTCCTAGCTGACCCTGCTTCAGCAGGAGAGGTCAGACTTGACAATATAAAGATGTTACAGCAAACTTCAAATTGCCTGTGATTCTGTGAAAATGAATAGCAGCAGAGCTGACCTATGCTTTTTTGTGGAAATACTTGGAGACTCTCTTAGGAGGTAGCTCTGAAGAACAAAAGTGCCCAGTAGAGTTGGATGATTGTCAAGAATCAACTCTTCAGGGCACAAGAATTCTCCACCCTTTTGTACAGGAAGGCAAACAAGTGTAGTAGAAAGAGCAACATGGATGAAGAGAGAATTCTGAACTGAAGCAATATAAAACTATTTTTGAATACACAATGAGACAGCTCTAGATGGGACAATAGGACCCTAATGGGACAATACAGCAAGCCAAGACTACTGAAGAGGCTGCTTTGTGTTACTAGAGGTGTTCTTCATGGGGAAATAGGTGATGCTATTTAATGTCTTTCACTCACAGGTAGAATGACTAGATGAAAAGTACCTTCAGTAAGTTTATGGATGATACCAAATGGGGAGCAGTACTTGAGGTGCTGGAGGAGAAAGTGACCATCCAAAGTGATATCAGTGTGCTGGGGAAAATGGACTAACAGACACCCCATGAAATTTAACAATTATTGGAGTGGAACAAGCCCTTGCAAGAGAAAGGGCCTAATTGGCTTGAAAGCAGCTTTGAGGGAAATGCTCTGGAAGTCCTGGTGGCCACGAGTGGATCCTGAGTCAGCAGTGCTCACTTGCGGCTGTGAGGGCTAACTGCTCACTGAGCAGCTTCAGTGAGACCACAGACAGCAAGGTGAGAGAAGGGATTATCCCCAGAGGAATTATCCCAATCTATTTGGCATCTGAAGCCAGGTTTTGAGTGCTTTGGAATTTAGACTCCCTAGCACAAGAAAGGCATTCACAAACTGGAGAACAACTGGCAGAGTTACAAAGATGGCTGGAGAGTGGAATCATAGAACGGTTTAGGTGGGAAAATACCTTTAAGATCATCAGTTCAACCATTAACTCAACACTAAATCCACCACTAAACCATGTCCCTCAGGGCTGCATCCACACTTCTGTTAAATACCTCCAGGAAAGATGGCCCAACGTCCTCCCTTGACAGCCTGTTCCAGTGCCTGAAAACCCTTCTGAGAAGAGTTTGAGAAAATAAGTTCTTTCTTTCTTCTTTTCAGTCTGAGGAAGTAAGGTTAGTGCAGTCTTGCTGTTACGTTCAACTACCTAATAGATTGTTATAAAGAAGATGAAGACATGTTCCTCTCAGAAGTACACAGAGAAAATAAAAGGTTGGGCAAGATCCGGAGCAATCTGATCAAACATTGAACTTAGTCCTGATGTCAGTGGGGCCTTGGATTAGAGGGACTCCAGGGATACGTTCCAATCTAATTTATTCAGTGATCTTAAATTATAGAAAACAATATCTATTGAACAGATCTTAAGTTTCAATGATTCCTCTTACAGCAACAAGGGCAGAAAAGTTAACATTTAAGAACACAAAGCATGTTAGCAATTTTTTCTTTCTTTAATCATGTTTTTGCTTCTAGACTTTTCCAGCTGTGATGTTATGTGCTTATCTAAAGGTTTCAGTTCCCTTAAACCATACTACACATAAAATTCCAAGAGTTAAATTTGTCTTTCAGAAAGGAAATTGTGTTCCTTGGAGGGTCAGTTCTACTGAATATCTCTAAACTCACATAAAATATATTTCTGCAAGATGGAGCTTTTTAAACCTTTAGATCTGTATGCATTGTCTAGTTGGACTTGGCACAACTTATACCTCATAAAACCATAACAGTGTTATTTCAATTTTTCCTATGCAGTATGTGTGAATGTGTTCTATTTCTTGGTAAAATTCTTTTTTTCCATTCTGCTCTGTGGGACATGACTGTGGAATAAATATTAGTTTAACTCTACAATGTAAAGGAGAAAATGATAAAAACAGACCAGCAATAAGCTATAACAATCACTGTAATGTGTTTTATGCTTTCAAATTGCTCCTGGTTTATCAGCCAGTGAAGTTATGGATAGAATAATATCTGCTGTTTTCAGTGTTGTACTCTATATGCAGGTACTGCTCAGATGAAGAACATACACTGAAGAACAGACACTTACTAGAATGAGAAGTTGCACATAAAAATATCTCAGAATACCTCTTGCCATTTAACCAAATAACTATGAACAATTAATCAATATTCAGAGTATTGGTTAAAATCCAGGCTAACTTGGACTCTTTCTTTTTTCCAGTGAATATTATAGGTGCATTAGCAATATAGAACTAGGAGAATGCATCAGATACCCTCTGTGATGACAACATATACAATTATGCCAAATTATGCCAATTCTCAGGCATGTAATTGCCTAAACCCTACTTTTGTGTTATTTGAACTTGAGACAGTTACAGCAAGAGAAAAATCTTTGTGTCTTTCAGGTTTTGAAACTATTCTGAGTCCTGCTTCAACACACAGCCCTCTCAGGTAATGATTATTTTGTGCGTTTGTCATGAAAAAAAGGGATATGTTTGTTCTTTCACATTTATTTTTCCTTTTATTTATTTTCTGCTTCTGCCCTTTATGTTCACTTCCCTCCCTGCTTTTTTTCCTGGTATTCTATTATCTAGCTCAAGTTTGTTTCTGTTTTTAAGAGGAAAGCATACAATAAAACATGCTTTAATTCCTTTTATCTTTATTGGACTGAAAGAAACGGAGGAGAAGAGGAAGTGGTTGACATGCTAACATTTATTTAGTATTCAGGTCATTACTACTAAATGAGTTTTAAAAAGACAAATCCCAAAGCCTTAAGCCCTTATGAATTAAAATGGAGAAAATAGTATAATAATATATTCCACTGTCATGGTAAAAAAAAAAAAATAAACAAAATGGTTTCTATATTGTCATCCAAAAATGGAACCAGGATTTTACTCTATGTTATTGCAAGACTAATATATGCAAGTGTTATTATATTTGAATCTTGCAAAAAGGTAATAGCTATGATTGTATAGCAAAATTTCACCTTCATTCAGACAACACTGTAATAAGATACATTTCACATGACACACAATGGCGATAATCTAAAATCTAAACAGCATCACTGGACAGTGAAAATTTGTCTGGTACTTAGTAGATGGGAACAAAATACTCATTAGGGATTCTGCCAGATGTATCTGTGATCACTTCATTGTGTATTGTTTGGAAAAGAAATCTTCTCATAATTTATGCATTTATTGATCCAGAAAGTTTTATTTCAGGAATATTGTCATGGCTGTTTTAATAACTGGAATTAACTCCATGTCAGTGTTTTCACAGCCTGGACGTGATTTAATTTGCATTATACTAAACTTGCTAAGATTGCATTGACCTAATGTATATTTTACATCCATACCTCCAGAATCAGTGAAAGTTCAGCCCTAGAATATTTTTGTTGTCATAGCTTTCCATAAAAAAAAAGCCCCAAAACAACAACAACAACAACAGCAACAAAAACACAACAAAAACCCCCCAAAACCAAACAAAAATCCCAAAACCAAACAAAAATCCCAAAAACAAACAAAAATCAATCAATCAAACAAACAAACAAACCACACCAAAAAAACCCTAAGATGGGAACATATGCTAGGAATAAGAAAAATGAAGTGATAGAAATGTGATAGAGTACAAAACAGTGAAGGGGAGGAAAGTTTGCAGGGATGGGGAAAGCAGCTTCCAGCTAAACAGAAAAGGGATATAATTTATAATATATAATTAACCTCTGGGATTCCTTCCTTCAGGAGGAGTGGCACAGCCTATTAGAGGTTGAGACTGTAGCTGACTTTAAATGAATCAGACATTTACATGAGCCAAGGGACCAGCCATAAAATTAACCATAGGCTATTCCTTTCTCTGTTATCATTCTGACAAAGACAGAGTTTCAGTGATTCTGAGCATAAGCAGTCATCCAAGAGTGAGAGTTAAAGAATGCATTTCTTCTGAGGAAAGGTTGTTCTTGTTCTTCAATTTTTCTTAGAGTTTCCCTTGAGGCATGAAGTAGTGGCCAGTTGCAGAGGGGGGATATTGGAATTTTCAGACTCAATGTCTCAGGTTCAATAGTTTTTCTTGTTATATGACATATTTTCCATAAACCACCCAAGAGTGGTTTATATTTGCATGGTGAAAACACCATGCAAACCCTGCCACCTGAATCACTGCATTTGTAAAACAGCCTGCATATCTAATAGCTAAAAAGAACTCTGCAGTGCTAATAGTACACATACCAGTACTCTGGGGCTGTGCTTTGCCGTGACTAGCTCCTTTAGGTGAGAAGGCACATTGTGCAGGGTGAAAGGGTCAGCTGGGTCTGGAAATGGCTGTGTGAATTACTTCATAAATAGTCTTCTGGCATGAGAAAATGAAAGACTCCAGGAACTCCCTGTAACAGATAGGAAACCAATTTGAGTAAAAGCTGCAAGTGGAACTGAACTCTGACAGGTGTATGTTTTGTTACAGACTGCCTCCTGTAGTTGTTTTTGTACAGCACAGTAGCAGCAAGAAAAGGAAAGGATGAAAAAGGCTTAAGGTGTGCAGCATGCAGGCTTTAAGTGATGCCTGGAAATTGGAATTTTTAAATTATCAGTGAGTGAAGAGAGATGGAAATGGAGTAAGAATTTGAAGTTTAAAAAGTGTGCTAGAACCTTGCTGTTAGGTCAAATCCCGTTTAGCAAACATTAAAATGATTTGGACAACTCCTGATCCATCCTCCTTAGTAGCCAGAGATGTCCTTAGAGCACTTGCCTGCAGTGTCTTGCCTCTCCACCCCACTGAACCACTGCAAGCAAAAAGGACAGCAAAAAGACTGTGGTGTGGAGTGGTAAAGAGGTGCTGGTGCCAGTATGCCAGGGTATAAGCTCAAACAAGATTCCAGACTGCACTCCACAGCTCCTGCCCACTGGTCCTTTCCCAAGGTCCCTTCCCTTGTGCCCAGTCCTACCACTGCTCGCTCCAACACTCAGTTCTCTGAGGATAAGCATACATGAGATATACATATCTGCATAATTAGGTGTATTGTGTGACAATTTTAAAATTGAAGTTACTGTGCTGTTGAGTCAATGATGAGCCTTAGCTTAGCTGTCACTTTAACAGCCTAGTAACTTTGGTTTTATTTCAGCAAATGAGTCATTTACTGACCACTCTCTCTCTGCCTTGGCAAATTATTCTTCACTGAGTTTCAGATAGCAATATATAAAATTTCACTCACCTATATCACACATTTTTGTCTGAGTAAGCCATTTGACTTCTGTCACTATCAGTGGAAAGAAAGTAACTGTTAGAGTGATATCTATTTCTGTTAAAAAACGTAAATCTAAAGCAGAGTGGGTGATTCACAAGCAGAAAAGCTTATTTTCCCTCCATTGACTATAAAAGTATTCTAGATAGCTAACACAGAGTCCCCTTCAGGTACTGAAAGACTGCAATTAGGTTTCCTCAAAGCCTTCACTTCTCCAGCATGGGAGGAATGTAACAAATTGCACTGGACAAATGAGAGGGATAGGGTTTTTTTTCTGGCTGAGAATGTACTCTACAAGATACTAGACTGATTAGAGTCCAAATATGCTTTTCCTTTTGAGAACAGGATTTTGTTTATGTAGTGGACCTAGTTATTACCATTAGTATTCTACTGATGAGTGGTACAGTGAGAAAACTCCTCTTTCCATTTACATGGGAGAAGGTATTTTTCTGAAATATTTTGTCATAAGAACTGGTATATTTTCTCTTGATGATGTATTTCAGAGGATTTCTTTACAAGTTCTGTGATAAAGCCTTGGTTTTATCATCAATAAAATAAGGATATCAATACTTTCTTCCTTAAAAGACTGAGTTTGTTGAAATACTACACTATAGTATAATGTGGAGATTATAAATTTGGGGTTTAAAAATCCATCAATATAATCTATCCATCTAATTCATACTGGTGCGTCTCAAGATGAAATACTCTGTAGATGGAAAACAATTAGTACAGAATATCAAACCACTGCATCTAGCTCCTGATTACATGCTTACTGTAAAGGCTTCAACAGAGCTAATTATGAACAGGAAAAATCTATAAGGGAGCTCAAAGGTCTAGCTTGAAATAATCTACCAATCAGTGCAAGTTCTCTGAAAAACATTAATCAAAGAGGTACTTTCTTCAATAAGTTGATATGAAAATGAATTTAACAAATAAGTAGGAATACCAATGATGAAATCAGAAAGTTCTTTGTTATTGCAAATAATTTTGAAAATTTCATCAAATATTTTTGGTATTGACATTTTTTGTTAGTCTCTGAATTGCCTCCTGACAGCAGTCATGGGCTATGCTCACAGTCACTTTGGAAGAATATAGGGAACTGACCCCGTCACCAGCTCATTCGGAAATTACTGACTTGGTTAACTAACCTTTCCTACTGTCTCCTAGATGGATACTGACACATTGTTTTCTAGTCCACTGCAGAGTAGGATGACACAGTCCCATTTAGAAATTCCATCTTCATCACAATTCTTATTAGAAGAAATACGATAAAACCTCATAAACTCTCCAAAGAGCTCATAAAATACAGCCTGGATTTTGTTGATAATCCTGTGACTGCTCTGCTGCAAGCTAACCTGCTTCAGATGTGAGGAAGTAAGGCTAAATCTAACAATCTTTTAAGGAATTAAACCACAGCTGTCCAACTGCATATTGCTAAGACTCTTACCCACTCTACTAGTGGCTGCTCCTCTCATTCTAGCCCTGCAATGTGAAATTCTGAATTTCCACATTGCAGTGATCTGAGTTTCATCTTGAACAACTGAAATGTATTCAGACTGAGGCTTCATAATTTCCAATACCAGCAAAAAGCCCAAGAGCAAAGCCTCTGGTCCCCACAAGATAAAATTCCTTATTTTTTATTAAGTGAAGTCTTCACATGTAAGAATAATTATGTACTGGAGATGATGCAGTTTTCAGCACTGTAAATACTAAAAACAGGTTATAAAACTATCTGACTACCATAATACAGTTAAAATCAATTTTGACTTTGGAGAGATTTGAGAAATTCCCAGCATCTTCCAACAACCCTTTCTATTATTCTGTGACTAAAGAATAGCCAAACTTTGACATTTTAGGTTTCAGTCTAAACTATCTTAAATCATAAGATCCAAATATCTTACATTTTAAGAAAATGTGTACACCAATATTATTGCATATAATCTTTTTTAAGTGCAAGGAAAATCATCTCCAAAAAATGAGTGAAATTAACATTTTTATTTTCTTATCACTGAAGAAATAGTATGAGTATTGAGATATTCAAGCAACATTTCTTAGATTTATGTGATTTTGAAAGAATTCATTAATGTTCATGGGCACTGTCTGATTTAAAACTCATCCAAACATGATGTAACTTCTATGACATAATGTGACATGTGACTGTAATAACAGCTGTGACACATGAATATGTCCACTATGCAGTTACCACATCAGCCTTTTCACAGAAGAAAAGCTTTCTCAGTGGTATTTGGCTGTGGTTCAAATTTGAATCTCTCTACTATTGTCATTGTTCTGCATTCCCACAGATTTGATATAATACTAATAATCTTGTTATAAAATTTTTCTCTTCTTTTTCCCCCTTTCAAAACACTAAGACACAACCAGCACAACAACAACAAAAAAAAATCCTAAATCAAAATTTTCAAAATCGGGAAGAAAGGAGGCATCTGCATGCATGTCAGGTAAACAGAATGACAACATAACCCAGTAAAAAGGGGGAGGAAGAACAGAGAGATGAAAGACCATATAAATTTAAACAGGAATGGGATAAATTAGCCTTTGACCTAAGATGGCAACAGTCACAGAGAAGATCTTGCACTTCTACTATGTTGTTCATAATTTTGACTTTGTTGTTCAGCTACATTTATAATGAAATTTTATCTTACTGTATTTTAATTCTTGTATGAGGAAATGTTAAAATATATATAATCAATGAATCAATATTCTCATTTTTTTTAATGTATGTTGAGAAATGATAAGAAGACCCATTCACTAATTTCTTCTGCAGTTTGGAAAATAGTAATAAAAGGGTGTTTATTCACATCTAAGTGGCTTTCCAAGTGATAGAGCTGACTGAAATTTCAAGTTAGGCATTGTAGAGTGAGATAATATCCCATGATGATTGCCTTCATTTCTGTCATCCATTCAAAGAACTTTTAACAGTTTTTAACAGTGTGTGTGACAACACTGGCAGAGGAATGGTTGCCCAAAGTTTTTGTCCTTGAAATTTTGATTGTTAAAAAAAAAAAAAAAAAGAGCCAAATATCAACGGTTTTCCACTAAAATGTAATGGAAAACAAAACAATGGCTGAATGGCCTCTTTTTACAGTGTATGTTTTTGACAGTTAGTATTGCTATTATTACAATACCATCTAGGTGTATTCAGTGATATATTTAGATATATTCAAGATCCAGTTTCTCAAGATTCTCAAGCCTTTGCTCTAGAGATCTTTCAGTCTAAATGCTTGCATTTTCCTCCAATATTCTGTGGCTATACTCTGTCATGCTGCTGCAAAACTAAGCTACCAGGGTTTAGCTGATGCCTGAAAATTTGTATTTAAAATTACATTGTTGTTATATCATTATAACTTACTGTGTAGAAAGGTTCCCAATAAGGTAAAGGGTGGTGGAGAAGAAGGAGGACAGTTAGAAAGGAATTTTCCCAATTTACCAGAGATCACTTCTGTTATATTTAGTCTGAAAGGGAAGTGTATGTTGGGTGAAGCAGGACTGGCTGCAGCAAGGCTGGTGTGCAGTGTCTGCTGGGACCAGTGACCTCACAGGTCCTCTGACATGAGCTGTAGTAAATCAAAGTAATGCAAGACTATGACATGAAGATTGTGGTTTCAATCTGGATTCCTTGCTTCTGACAAAGGGGCTACTTTTGTCTGTCTACTGCCTATCTACTCCTCTATCACTTTAGTAAAGTTGCCATCACTTCTAACTCTTTCCCAGTAATTAAAGAGTCAGCCTTGAAAGAGCCTTGATTCTCTCCTGTGCCAAAAATTGTGGAAACAGTTTTGACAATTTATTCTTTTATGATTTCTTTTGTCAATGTGTATCTTAAAAGTTGCTGGTAATTTTCTCTATTATCAGACCTCATTTAATAGATAGATAGATAGATAAATAGATAGATAGATAGATACAGATATATATAACAAAAGTCTTATCATGTTTAGTCATTTCATCAAGTCACTGTAGCAGGAATTAAGAGGTAGCAGGCTTTAGCTGGGATAGAGTTAATTTTTTTCCAGGTAAGGTGGTACAGTGTTCTGTTTTGGACTTTATATGGGAAAAATGTTGATGCCACACTGATCATAGAATTGTTTAGGTTGGAAAAGACTTCTAAAATTATCAAGGCCAACCATTGTTTTACGTTTGAGTTGTTGTTCAGTAGCACTTACCCTTTTTAATTTCCATGCTCTGCCAATGAGAAGGTGCACGAGAAGCTGGAAGGGAGCATGGTCAGCACAGGTGACCCAAAACAGCTGAAAGGACATTCCAAACCATAGAACTTTATGTTCAGTGTAGAAATGGGAGAGCTAATCCCTGATCAGTAATGGACTGGATCAGTGGGTGGTGAACAGTTTTACTGTGCCTCGTTATTCCTGCTCCCCTTTCTGTTATCTCCCTTTACACCATTATTATTATTATCATTATAATTTTCTTCTCTCAACCCATGGATTTTATCTGTTTCAGATCCTTCTCCCATCCCACCTGTGGCAGGGGCTACTGAGTGATTTCTATGATCTCAGAAAGCAAAGGGTTAATAAAAAGAGACACAGACTATTTATTTTTGTGTTTCTATTTTTACCTGATCCTATGATTATCTGATGTTTGCCTCATAATTTTGAATGGTTTAAATTGGCAATGATTTCAATACATATAAATCTTTACAATTTCAAAATATTCTGGTTTCCAAAGTATTTTTCCAGACAGCTTGTTTTGATCTTTAGTCAAAATGTTTATTTGCTCATCTGTTTCACTATCATGTGTAATCAGTAGTAAAAAATGTCACAAATGTTTTCTCATTCCTTTATTTTTGTGTATGATCAGATTATTAGATTTTTATAAAAAGTAACATTACCTGTGTTTATTTGCTTGATAGATTATCATTTCTGCTGTGTGAGAATGGGAGAATTCCAAGAGATTTAGATGCTCTGTTAAGGTGAGCTTGTTATAAATCTGCATTTTTGGTTGTTTAAAAGATGTTGATGCTTTTCATATGAACTCTTGGCCAGCTGAACTTCCTCTTTGAAAAAAAGAAAATATATAGCCAATAAAATTTGCCTTGTTCTTGATACTCCCTAATTTCCTCACTTTGGTGGAAACAGGTCTTAGTTTAATGGAAACCATCACATCAGAGTGGGGCACTTACATGTACATGGCATCTGAATTGTGTGAAAATGATGAGAGACAAGATACCTTTTTCTTCTCTTTCCTCACCTGTATCCAAGACACCAAATGAGAGGCAGGTGCACCACGTCATTCGTGGCCTTTTTTGTGTTCAAGTAATAGTTATCATGGTGAAGGTACTGTAACAGTCTCAAGAAACTAGACATTTTACAGCAAAATAAAAGAGACAAATTTAAATCACTTTCAGGAATGGTCTAGACATCAGGATATTCAGAGCATGTATGGAATTAGTTGCTTAGACAGAGCTTGATCACAGCTGTATGCAAAAGGCCATATTTTAAGGCAGTCTGAGACAGTTAATAGCCGACCAAAGCACAGGATTTTTGCCTTATTTTGACTTATAATACTTCCTTTTCTTTCAGCTTATCCTATTCCTTAACTACAGCAACAGACTCTCTATTGACCTGCACACTATAGTTATATCATACTATGACAGGGAACAAAAGATTATTTCTAAATACCTATAAAGTGTCTACAGTGTTAACTAGAGTCAACTCTCAGTAATATTCTTTTTATGAAATCAGACGTGACTGCTCTGTGCAGCCATCTTCAGGAAGATATATCCATCTGTTAAAATTTCAATACTTCATAGCATTTAATTAATAAAAATCTTATTTTGTTCAACAAAAATATCTAAAAACCCCAATATTGAAAGAACGTATTCTTGAGGAAATAACAAATGGTTCAGCTCACTGACTTCTCATGCATTTTTCGATGGTAAATCATTGTCAAAAGATTGTTTTTCTTTTGCCAGCTAATAGACTAAAGTCATTTTCAAAAAAGAACTTTTATGTTTTTACTAAAAATAACTATGAAATATTTAGTCAAAAATGGAGTTATTAAGTCAGAGGATCTTAGTTTGGGAGTGTTAAAAATGGGATTCGATAAACTATGAAGTCAGCAATGTAATGTCAAGTCTTGTTCTAACAAACAGTTTAAAGTGATAATATATTAATAGGGCATGTTGTATCTTCACCATCATTTATAATTTAACAATCTAATGGCACCTTGCAGATGTAGTCATAAATGGCAAACTATTTTCTTGTCTAGATTTTTCTTTTGCATTTCAACATAAAATTGTTTTAAAAATATTTAAAAGTACCTTTTGCTGTTGCTAGGCTAAGGGGCTAACACATAAAACAGTAATATGCATAGTATAAATTAAAATATATTCCAAGATTTTGAATTTTATATTGCATTGTGCAATAAGCAAAAGATACCGAGCAGAATAGTTTGCCAGAACTAGACAGCAAGTAGGCAAAAACTGTCCTCATTGGTATAGGGGTGTAGATTTCTATATTATGATATTTGTAATAAGCTGGAGTTTTTCTTTTTGTGTATGTGTGTGTCTGTGTGTCTGTGAGAAATATTTTTTCTTTTTAGACCCAGTCTCAAGGGAAGAACACATTGCAGCATGTGAATAGTTTTTCTCTTACACTAACGCATTGGTGGTTATCTTTGCACTGGGTTTTCCTGTTGTGAACACACTAAATTAAATCCTTCTGTGGGAATACAGTTTCTCCAGCATTTTCAGTAATCAAAAGCTGATGTACCAAGGCACTGGGTATATACATACATATATGTGTGTATACACACACATATTTATAAATGTATGTATGTAGGTGCCTTTGAGCTGGGGGGCTGCAGGGTATGGTGAGGGGGAACTGGAGCTGCTCTGGGTCCATCACAGCCAGTTCCAGACAGTCCCGATGCACCCACCATGGCTCAGCCCCTAGTTGATGTGGAGGCACCTGTAGAAAAATGTCTTGAAAAAAGCTGGTAAACACTGGGAAAAATGAACAGCAAGGCAGGAAGTGAAGGAGGTGCTCCATGACAGGGCAGCAATTCCTCAATGGAGTTGCTGACCATGGAGAACATTGATGTGAGACATGTAAGAGTGGCCTGACAAGAAGAAGAGAATTGCTGAACGAATGAAGAAGAAAATGTCTGCTGAAAGTACTGACAGAAACACTGGGAACTGGGAACCTGACAACCAAGCCTTGGAGTCAGAGACACCCTTGAAAATTTCAGCTGCCTTCTTCAAAGTGCATCTAGGGTACTTAGAAACCTGTGTTATCCTGAGATACCACTGAGAAGGGAAAAGACAACTGTAATGACAACTTATTGCCTGAGAAGATAGAAAACAGTCTAGGAAAACAAAAGGGGATTGAAAGTACAGGAGATAGCATTGCCTATTAACTGTTACAAGTGAAATTAATAACATCGAAGCAGGCTGTTTAAAGATGTCCTACATCCTTGTATGACTCCATGTTATAAGAGGGATCTTATTTTTTCTTTTTACAAAATAGAACCTCTCTCTCTCTCATACTTCTCCTTCCCTGTGCAGGCTGAGTCCTGCAAAACCGCTGCATGAGACCTTGGACTCCCATGGGGATCACCTGGCTAACTTGACTGTCGCAAATATCACATCTGAGGTGAGAGTCTGCCCGTAATCTTATTGGTCCTTTTTTGGGCCCACTATTGGCCCTTCCACTTCTGGGATGGGTGGATTGCTATTTGCAATTTGTTTGGTATGGTTTAGCCCCTTCTGAAATCTGTCTAAATAAACCCCAAACCTCCAAACTCAGAATTGAAAATTAAAACTATGCTAAGTTTGATCACTCAGGAATAGCTTGATATTTGAAAGTTTTAAGCAAGTAAAGTAGCTTCTGTAAAAATGGTTTAATAAATATATGTTATCTTAACATACAGTATTGCCTAGATTGTTAAATGTATGCCGGAGAAAGGAAATGAAGGCAAAACATAGGCTGAGGGTTTTATATATATTTTTTGGTCAAGGGACTTACTTTCCATTCAGTCGAATGAAGTAAAAATGGAAAAAACTCATCACAGTACTTTGCTCCATAGCATTCAATAGTCTATGTGAATGTTAAAGTGTCAGCATTTTTAGAGACAGGGAAGTAAGAAACAGTAAAAAACATTTGCTTTCATCTGCATATCAGTATTTAAGTAACAGCCTAGAGGTCTAAGTGACCTGTATGCAATCAAACTCCCTTGACCTTGTATGAAAGGCATCAAAGCACAATTGAGACCCTTGAAGAAGAAGAAATGTTAAAAACAAGTACTGCAGTTAAAAGCCTGTAATAGGCTCCCAGGCATATCTGAGAAACTTCAGACCTGCACATATTTATTTGAGATGAGAATCTGAGACACTTAACTGATTTCAGAAGCAAATTTTAGGAGTATTAGGTCGAAAGTTAAATGTCTTGAATGTTAAATTGCTTCTTAGATCTTTGGTAATGTTACAAAATATTAGGATTCTTTGTAGAATAGCGAAACTTATCCCAGGTGTTAGGTTTTGCTTGAACCTAATTTAAATTCCTCTACATCTGAGCATAAACTGGGAATGCAGTATAATAAAAAAAATATGTTGGCTTTTTTTTTCCTTTCTTGCCTTTTTTTTTTTTTTTTTTTTTTTTTTATAAAATTTTTTATTTTTTTT
>VWYO01015483.1:113037-124997 GCA_013400275.1 Rhadina sibilatrix | reverse complement strand
GTAAGAATGTCATTGCTTTTTATATTGATCAGATTCAAAAATAAAAAAGTCAGTGCACAAGCTGGTTAGACCACAACAGTAAAATTTGTTTTTAGTTAAGAAAATAAGTGCCAAGATGTGAATACCAAAAAAAAAAAAAAAAAAAAAAAAAAAAAAAAAAAAAAAAAAAAAAAAAAAGAAAGGCGTGAAAGGACTAAAAGTTGTACAACAGTAATTACCAAGATATCCTTACTCAAAAGTGAAAAGACTTATGCAATGAAGGATCCTTAATTTTTGTGCAACTAGTTTTAAAAACATCTCCTACATGCTGTCTTCAAAAATGCCTGGGAAATTATGATTTAGTTGGAGGGAAGCTGTGATAGAGATGAGCACTTAAATGAACTAACTTCAGTCTCAGTTTAAATGGAACTTAATGCTTTCACTAAAAAATACTGTTTTGTGCAGAACTCTTTTCTTTTAAAAACCTGCTAATCACATCCATATCATTACTTTACTGTGCCTACTGTCTTCTTTCCAGCTCCCAATATATAGTTTTCCCTATTTTTTTTTCTGCCATTCCTCTTTAATCTCATTCTTTCCCTAGAAAGCGCAAGCCCAAGCTTGCAAGCCTTAGCTGACATTTCAAGTCCAGAATTTTCAAGTGGGTTAAAATTTTAAGATTATTTTGCCTATCTTTATCTAGCAGAAGCATTTTTCAGTATTCCATTAGTTATTTCCATTCACTCCCAAATTTATTCTATTGTCTATACTGTACTAATTTCTGACGGCAATCAGAATCTTACTAATACTGACTGGGTGTTTGAGTGAATCAACACAAGCCTTATCTTTACTCTAAAAGACTTTAAAAACAAATTGGGCCAATTTCCATTTGGATGAAAAGATTTAATATGATAATAAAAGATTACGGTGTTGGCTGAAATAAATCTTGTAATTTCCAAAATTTTTGCTTTGTCATGTAAATTTTTCTTTTAGGATCCTTTCAGCCTTCACTATTCTGCCTAATTTAAATAAGACAGAATTATGTTGACTGAACCAAATACTTCCGTGTTTAGGGTCTTTGCATCCTAAGACACCAATTGGTCGATGTTTTCTTCCTGAAGCTGAAATGTTATGTAACTGAGCTGGTAGAAGAACCCAAGGGAAATGACAGCCACAAAAATGGAAGGTAATAATAGACTTAGTTTATGTCAGTTTACGTCCAAAATGTATTTAATATGCACAGCACAGAACATAACATTTCACAACAGCCAAAGAGCATATTCCTGTTTCTAAACTCAAGGATTAATTTCTTTCTATCCACATTTTGGATTATAAACGTAGAGACATTTTTAATATACACAAATGTATAAATGCCACAAAATTATTTAGACCATTATAAACTGGAGATACAGGAGTGTTTTAAGATACATCTGTTAAGTAGAGACAGTTTATCTGAGCTGCCAACTATCAAATTTCTGGAAAAGAGTAACAGGCCTATGAAGATGTGGCTCTAAGAACCCAAACCACTGTTATTTTGATGCTAATAGTTAAGTGAACTTTCTAGGTATTGTTACCAGACTATTTTACCTGTTTTTCTGTAGAAACAATGCTTATGCACTCATGTTGCTCTTAAAGTGTGTATTCAGTAAAGTGTGAAGTCTTCTGCCAGTTTCTGTTCCCATGTGGGAGAGAGGTAGGAAATTCAAACATTAAAAAAAAAACAAAAAAAACCAAACCAAACCAAACCAAACCAAACAAAAAACCACAAAAAACCCCACAAACAAACAAACAAACAAACAAACAAACAAACAAACACTTTCAAGTTTTGGGCAACTAGATAATTAAATAAAGGAAAGAAATGTTATTAAGGCTCCCATAGTGGGGAAAAATTGTAGCGTGAGCTGACACTGGGGAGTTCAGATACATTGCAGCTAGAGACCTACGTGAGAAAAGTTTAAACTGTAATTCATACTGTATTAAAATCTCAATAAATAAATTCATCTTAAGATTTATTTATTTATTTATTCAAGGAAATACTTCTTAATTCATTGATAGAATGATATTTAAGGTAAGCTTTGGACTCAGATATCATTACTTTGATTTATACTTATGCCTTGTATTAGTTTATTATGTAAAAATATTTAATTTTCAGCATTTTATTTCTTTTTTCCTTTCATTATTCTTCATTTCTATCCTATCTTTTACTTTGCTCTGAATATGCCTGAGACAGCTTTGTCTGCTCTAGGTGGGAAAATGCCCTCCCACACCTAGGCTAGAAGGAGATGTTTTGAGGTTCAGTTGCTCTATATCTGTGTTGAAACTGCCATGACCTATTCAGTGACTGTAGAATCAAATAACTGGAGAAACAGCAAGAGTAAGCTTAAGTTTTTGTTAGTGAGGACTGGGCAGAGTTAGGAAACCTTTTCAGAAGTGCTTAGCTTCCCTTTCTGCCTAGTATTGTGTTACATTCCTTTTGGGAATGGTCTTTCCCTTGAAACCCCCCCAGAGATTGTAACCCTTGGTCTGACCCTACCTTTCCCTTATCTCTGACCTAAGGCTCTGTGCCAGCCATCCCACCCCAGACAGAGACTAGATAAAAACCCCTGCTCCTCCATGTTCTTCCTCTTTGCCCTTGGGATCGCCTTCATGGAATAAAGCCTTGGAACTTATCCCTGAGGTAAGGAGCCTCTTTTGGATCTTTTCCCTATCCTGAAGCCTACCCCACCCAAAGCCCCCCAAACCTGAGCTAGCATCGCAGGCAGGGGGGCAGAGAGGGGGGGTTAAAACTTCAGTATTGTACCCCACATACTACATCTTCTCCAATCTTGAAAAATAACAGCACTAAGATACTTTTCACAAGGGTTCAAGGACATGGGGCTTGCTTCTTCTTTCAGTGCATTGTAATGAAAACTGTTAGGTCTCAGAGGGCACCAAAAGGCTGTAGGTATGCTGAACTTCACTTGGGACTTGCCTATGGATTTGTGGGCTGCATTTAAGCTACAGTCTCAACATCCTCACCTTCCCAAATGATGCTGTAAGTACACATGTTCTGCTACCTACAGTTCTGCCCTCCTGCCTGGACTTGTAGGGTGGAGCTTGGACTCAGCTGACATATAGTCTTATGTGAGGCATAAGACTATATGTCACTATATGTCCTGCCTCCAGTCCAGTCTCCTGCCATTTTTGACTGGTCTTCCTGGGCAGGCTGACTCGTTGCCTTGTCTTATCCTGGATTTGTCATTTGGATCTGTCGATGCCACCACCCCTGACCAGGACCATTGACTGCAGCCTGTGGAAGCATCCCTGCCCAGCCTGAAGTGCTGAGGTAATCATGGTTTCTGGCTCATCTCTGTCTGAGAGCAGCCCCATTCCTGCTGCTCCCTGACAGCTGGAATAATTTTTCTGAAAAAAAAAATAATTTTTAAACTAAACATATATAAATTAAATACCCAAGCATACTTTTTTGTTAATCTATTAATGCTAGTAGCAGTTTCACTAAAATATTTAGTGTAAGCGCTTAGGTATTAAAAGAAATAATTAGTGAGTATGTGCTCTGGGATTTTAGTTTTTTATGTTATTGAAATACTCTAATTGATAGCAATGGAGCAAAAAGAAGCAGCTGTTCAAACTATGAACTTTTCCTATATCTGTTATGAAGGTTTAAAACAGCCAGCCAGATTGCTTGTGCAAGTGTTTTGAATAAAATCATCAGTATGTGCTAGGACAAGCCTCTCCTAACATCTGTCAAAGAAACAGTACAATATAATTTAGAAATGAAGTGCTAACCTAGTGCAATATTTACTTTCACATGGCATCTGATGCATAGTTCTGTCATGAAGAAAAATGGGTATTAAAATATCAATTCAGATAGGACTCAGTTTGGCTTATTTAAACTTCAGGTTGATTAATATGTGAATGTGAAAGTGATTGATACAGTGGGTTCCATGAAAAATTCAACAAGGCTTCCTCCAGTAGCCATATTACTTTCCAGTATCTAGAAGAACATAATCCTTAATAAGACAGGTGAAAAAAAATTTCCACTTTCTTCTGTTTTACTTTCAGGGGAACTAAGATAAAATTGAGACTGGGTCTCATTTCTGCATTGATTGGGAGTCTGTTAGTTACGGGTTCATTGACTCGGATATCCTGCTGTATCAGACCAAATTGTTTGGGATCTAAATCTACAATCTAGGGTAGAAATGAATATTCTATGGCTTATGTAAGTGAGAAAACAAAGTGTTGCATGATCTGGGGCCAGAGTCACTGAGATACCCACATTAAGAACATGCAAATATTTGAAAATCAAGTTCATATATACTGTTTGCCATGATCTTGTTCTTGACTCTTCCCCTTCTCCACCTCCTTCTTTTCAAATTTAAACTGTCTTCACTTGGCTAGGATGCAAAGCAGAAGTGCTGAAATATCTAATCTTGTAAATCTTCCAGCCCAGCTGTGGAGAATCAAGTGGCTTTAGACAGTTGGAATACAGTTCAAAAGAGCATCCTCAGTTTTTGGTGTTTTTCCAAGTGTTGAGAAACTTTCTGGTTTACCCATCACTCTTTGTAATGTATTAGAAAGTAAACACATTCTGTCAATGCATAAAAATTTTATGAAATTATATCTGCATCTGACCTGCTGTCCACTTGTAGGGATGACTCTGACTAGCTTCAGTGGGAGTTTCATATAGAGAATGACTTCGTCGTCATACATCTGTACTGCAAACAAGATAATATGTATTAATGTGTATGTTTTCTCTCTGGAATCAATTACAAGTGAGAAAAGAAAACTGTGAATTTAATAACTTTCCCATGGACTGAAATTGTTCAACTACTTCATCCATCTATGCAAAGCAATTCTAGAAGTAAGCATAGTAGAAGCAAAATTTTAAGATTTGGTCAAATGATGTATGCCCTTTGTCATATGATATTTAAAACTAGAGGAAGGAGGGAAGGGTAAAAAAGCTGTTACAGCCTTCATTACAGAACGTGGTAGAGGATGAGAGAACAATATTCTGAGACTGCCCTAGAAACAAGGCGTAAGAATGGCAACCAAGTTTGTGAAAGACAGTTAGACAGACTTTCCTGTCTGGGGCAGTGGGAGAACAATTACTTCTTTCATCCTGATTCTAAGCATATATTGAAAACACCGAGAAAGGTGATTGCCATGGGTGCTATGGCTCTATGATGCTGTGCAAAAGCACCTTACTCTCTTGCATATGTTTTCTCCAATTTCATCTATGATGTTTCATCTTGATCATACCATTTTTCCTCTATCCTATCTTTTAAAAGCAGAATTGAATGAGCCTATTCTTGAGCCTCTTTGCATTCCATGATTTGTCTGCATGTGGAAATTGAAGAATGAATTACAAGTAGATTGTAGTGATTCAAAGTTTCTGTTTTTAAATGTTTTTGTTAAAGCTAATTCCAAGTTTCATCACCAAAACTTACTAAATATGAAAGTTTGACAAGCTATACTATTTAGAACTATTATGTTCTAAACAACATAATAGGTTTTAATATCAAATGTAATTAAAAAGAACAGTTTAGAAATAGCTTAAACTGCTCAATAAGGTACAGGATGATTCACATATGGAAACACTTTTTTTCCCTTAAGCATAAAGTAGAATTTTAGAAATAGTGTTTTCTTGCTATTAAATTTATTTCTATTTCTTTTCAAAACGTGTTTTTATTTGATCAATTTCTTATCTATGAGGTGATTGAAAGAAACTTTTCCTTTGCTAGACCTGAAATGTGGTCGTGGTCTGAATTTAAATTTAGATAACTCTTTGCAGGAGTTTACAAAGAGCACCTCTCCTCAAAACTAAAATCATATTTGCATAGTAGATAGCTAGTACTTGCATCAAATTGTACAAAAATGTTTAGTCCTGTTCACAAAATTACAAAGTACAAAGTTAGATGTTATTTCGATTTTTTTGTCCTTGGATACTTACATTACAGCTTACTGCTAAAGATATGTCAGTAAGTAAAAAGTAGCACAAAATATGTTTTTAAAAGGTACTTGGATTGCCAGGCTTTCATAGTGTATTACTGAGTAATTGAAACAAATCATTAAATGGATCAGGAGCTAAGCCTGTGGGAAGGGAGAGATGTTGGCACAGACTTACTTTAATTTAATTCAATTCTGTTAAAGTATTTTATTGAACCTGTAAGTGACATTTATAATCAATGACAAACTTACAGACTGAGAGGCTCTTTTTTGAGTGGATTGATTAACTTTCAGTGGAGTATGTATGAAGTATTTATAGTTTGAACATGATCTGTTAACCTGGAATTTTGGTTAAAATGATGAGACACTTCAAACTGACATATCCATAGTTGATAGATCTATAGAATATCATGACAGAAAGATGACTTGACTGGTCTATTTTTAATGCTCTGATGTAGTTAATCAGCTGGAGAGGACAATATTGTTCAGTGATGACGCTTAAGATGACACCTCTTTTTGGCTGTTAGAAGTCAATTTTATTGTTGCTGTTGTGCTGTTCATCCAGATCAGCTTGAACTTCTGGCTTGCATAACACAAAACATGTTTAAATCTTAAAATGTACTTTGTTTGCGTGTTGCACTCTTATTTTTAACTTCTCTTATGTATTCCCAGAAAAATAAGACAGTAAACAGATTTTTCCCTCCTATGCTCCCTCTGGCCCATGTGATTACTTACCTTAGATTCACTGAAGAAGAAGCATCCAGAACTCTTCATCTACAGTTTTTTTAATTATTAATCAGATATACTAAAGTGATTTTCTTAAAAGGAGAACAGAGAACCTATTGTAAATGAATTGCATATTGTTCATTTTTTATTTTCTTGTGTATCATTTTATATTTGACATTAATTTCATGTTTAATCATATATATGAATACATAAGACAGGATGGATATTTTCAAACTAATTTAAAAAGAGATTTAGAATACAAAGGTGTATCTTGAAATTCCATTATGCTATTTTAAAGACGTTTTTCAGGTTTGAATTGAGATTTTAGACCTGAATATGTTTATGAAAAAAAAAACAAAACGAACAAAAACAAACCAACATAGATTTATCCTCATTGCAGAAGCTAAGATAATATTCTAATAAAACATATCTATTTTTAAAGTGGTTGGGTTTGAAATGTATTTTATTGATTTTGGTGAATAAAACTGGATATCGCTTGCAATGAACAGCAACAAATAGCTAGGAAAAGCAGTCTATGAAATTCTCATAAATGTATTGTCTGATGACCCCAATTTTTATTTTATAATTGCCTATGAAATAGATTCTTTTTCTTTTTTTCATAGGATAAGATTAAAGTACATTTATTATGATCTGCTACAATAATCTAAATGAAGCAAGACTGAATCTTTATTTCTTTAGAATGAAAATAAAACTGAATGTCTTTCCAGTTGTCTAAGATATAGAACTATTTGAAAAGTTCTTCATAACACTCCTTGTGAATTTGAAAGTAAATGAATCAAGGCACAGAAATATTACTAGTCATATGTTGTTCAAGAACCAATTGAAACTACAGAAAAATACAAATATCAGTGGGGGTGAATAACAGGTCGCTTCCTCGAAGAAATAAATTCAGATAGCTGTTACTCTTCAATGAAAATTACCAGTCCATTATTATCAAACAATTACCTGGAAACACAGCTGTCATGTTTATGCTTTCATTTAAAAGAGCTAAATTCTCATGTGGGGGAGACACCACAGTACAGTCATTAATTGACTGCTCAGGATACTGTCTATTTTTGATATGCAGAGAAATAGCTTGAGCCTGCATCTCTGGCCCTCTGTATGTTCTTGTAGCTGCTACATTTTCTGCTGGCTGTTGGGATTCTATGATGAACTTTTATGAATGCGTCCTGTTGAAGCACTTTTGTTGACATAAGTAATTAAATGTTCAGTAGACCTCAGTGATTTTGTCTGACTTTGGCTTGAGATACAGGGTATTCTGTTATATGTTATATCCATTCTGAACAGTACGTAAAAAAAAAGAAAAAAAAAAATTGTAAGGCTCAGCAATATTGTGCCTGATAAAGAGATGATTTCCCATACCAATTCAGAATTAGAATAATTTAAAATGATAAATAATTTCTTAAAGTTTTTCTGTGTACATACTTATATAATTACTCAAGAATAGACAAGATAGAGGTATTTCTCATTAAAGGGAAATACTGCTGTGCATAACCTGCCATATCTTAACAAAATACCTTTTTTTTTTTTTTTTTTTTTTTTTTTTTTCTCCTTGACTTTTTCCTCCCCNTTTTTTTTTTTTTTACCTCCTGACCTTTTCCTCACCTTTGGATTTTTCTGAACTGTTTTCTCATTTCCACTTGAGTAAACCTTTAGCTTTTTCTGCCTTTAAAACATTCTTCTCAAACTTGCAAAGCAGGAGGTTAATCTCAGTGTGAGATGTGTTTTCAGCTTCTTTACACAAAGTAAGATTCAGTTCTTTTTAGTAGTCTTACAGGATTAAAAGCTCACAGCTTTGGAAACTGCTCCAAAAGTGAGCTAAACGAGAAAACAGCACAAGGTAACTCAGTGGATTTATCTAAACAGCTTTCCTCCTTTGAAAGGATTTAATTTTGCTTCAAACATAAATGAGAAGTGTTTGAAACATCCAAGGTCCCAGGGGAGCAGAAAAAGTAAAGACTAAAACTAATATATCTTTTGATACTGTTGGCAGTGTGTGCAAGAACAATGCCAGGAATGATTGTGTTTGGAGACTGAATCAACCTTTCATCACGAGAAAGGCTTGCAGTTTATTGGTATTATGCTTCTAGGGAGCCACAACTAAAAGGTATAACATCATGATGTAATTAGCCAAGGAATAAAAGAAGATTATCAGTCAATCTTGTTTCACATGTTTACATCTAAAACAAATATCATTCACTGAATTTAAATTAATAAATTAAGTAATGGTCTGCTACAAGGCTGAATTGTTTTCATTTTGAAGCAGGACAGGTACACACCACCTTACCCTTAAAAATAAAAATCATGTTGTATAATAAACCGCTTTGGGTGTATCTTTTACAAGTAGTTTATCTTCTGCTGCATTCAGTTCCCAGCAGACAAGAGGTTTTTTTGCTTTTAGAATCTAATTTTCTTATAATCACAAATTAATTTAAGAAAGGTCTCTAACAGCGGAAGCATCTGAAAGCATTAATTTATCTTGCTCTGAATTCTATCACAGAGATTGAATATGTCTTAAGAAGGCCAGACTCAACAAGATGATAGTATGTTTCTGTAGCTCAAGCCTTTGACATAATGTTGACAGTATGCAGAGTAAGCAGTCCCCAGGAGTCCACTTTTTATTACGACATGCAGAGAACTCTAAGGAAGAGATAAGACACAGAACTGTTCTTGCTTGCTAATTTGAAATTATTTCTCTTTGGAAGCCTGTGAAATGGGAGGCATAGTTTTATTTTTCGTTACAGTCAGAATCTACCAACTATCAGTTTGAATATTTTAGTGATGTCTTTCATTTTCCTTATATGCAGTAGAATGAGCATCTCACAAATACTCACAGATCTTTCATCCCCACAAACAAAATGCTATTCATGATTCATTTCAGCAGCTCTACTTTTCTCCCCCTGAAGTTGTATTTATACAATTATAATTGTAGAAAAGAGAAATAAAAAAAGAGAAGAAAAAGGGGCAATGTTTAAGATTCTGAAAGGGAAAATTGATTAATTATGACAAATGTCTATGGACCAATATTTTGCCCAAGCTCAAATGCAGATGAATATTCAAATCATTTAGAAAGTTTATTCCTAGATTATTTTGCGATTAGTGGCATCAATTAAATCAAGTCTAAGAACCACGACACTATAGTGTAATTTCATTTTTGTCATGACAGAATTTGACAGAATATATGGTATATGTTAGTTTGACAAAACAATTGAAAGTGATTAAGCTGAGTAACCAAAGAATCACTCTAATTCCAGACTTATCAATTCAAGCAAGTAGGACTACGCATTTCTTGCCTTCAAGAAGCCAGCCCTCTAGAAAATAAGGGAAGCTTTCTACTAACCCAGCTGTTCCATTGGTTTGAGATTAGAGAATGAAAATAAGATAGAAATTTATTTAAAACATTAATGATACAAGAATAATTAAAGTTGATATCTCAGACAAAGGGGACATGCTGTAGAACAGGACTTCAGAGAGGATATTAAAACCAGCAAAGAGGGGTCCGAGAAGTCAAGAAATTTAGAGGAGTCAGACCCTACAGAAAAAATTAAAAGCAAAACCTCCTTAAGTATAGAAATTGATAAAACAACACGAAAACCTACAGTGAAGCAGCAATGCATTACAGGAAAAGGAAGATAAAAATTATAATCTCTCAGTGCTCCTAAAAATAGATGAATACTTTGCAAAAGATTTGTAAGGAAATGTCCATCATTACTGCAGGCAAAAGTGATGAATTGAAAGCTACACATAACAGTGAAAACTCAAAGAAAATAATGTGCTCATGCTATTAAAGTCAAGTAATCTACATCACAAAAATTTCCAAGAACTGAGAGAAATTTGCAAATATGAAATATCTGGAAAATTGATTCAGACCATGTCTCAACATAAGAATCTTGCTCTCTGACTATAAAAGAGAAGTGATGGGAAAAGAAGTGGGTTAGAGGGAACAGATTTGCCTGAGCTCAATATGATACAATATTCCTTGATAATGAAAAAAAGTAAGTGAATTGAGATAAAATGCAAGCTTAATTTACAAAAACAAATTGAGCCACAGAAAACATTTTTCATTGAAGAAAAGGCATACACTAGAAGAACTGAAAAGAAAATATTTTTCCAAATCAGGTTCCTTTTAGCAAAGTACCAAAAATGAGTCAGCAATTTACATCAGCAAAAGCGCATCAGCAGCTTTTACAAAACAAGTGGCGGTGGAAGGTTAAATAAGGATGGGAAACACCTAGCACTTTTAAAATAATGCATATTTTTTGCTAGCTGAGGATGTCTGTGTTAGTACTCCAAATGAAAAAGAAAAAAATGGTGTGGATATTCAGACTGGGAATAACAGTGTGACTTGCACTGATAATTTAACTTTGGTAAATGTAATAATAGAATTAGAATTTATTACTTTCCTTATAAGATAAATTCAATTTATCCATCTAAAGAACTTTTAGCTTAAGAAAGCATGGCTAAATTGTCTTATGTATCTAACACAAAGAAACCTTACTTGTGACTTAGGCTCTGTCCAGTACAAAAAATAAATCATACCATAGGCAGTTCTGGTAGATTGGATGATCCCTTCTCATGCCTATGCTTCAATTTCAGTCAGAAAATGTCAGATCTGAGACAAACAAAATCTTCTCATGGAAACGTTTCCCCCCACTCCCACTCCCGGAAATGTCTCTAATCTCTAATGAATTTATTTTACTTTATTGTATTTCTTAAGTGAGTAAGACATCAACAGGTAAGTTTTTAGGTCCCTTGCACAGAAGGCCAGTATTTTAAATTTCTCCTTCTCCTGATTTGAACTTGATTTTTTTCACTTGCCATCCTAAGTGGAAACCATCAGGCTGTTGGCTGTTGAAGATAATTATACAACTCACTCTATGTACACATATTGGAATTAGACTGAAAAAGCAAGCAAACAAAATATAGAAAATTTTAATGTTGCCTCTACTCAGAAGAGAAAAAATAATGTTTAGGCTGGATTATTAGTCAGATCTTACTACAGTCTCTACTATCATTTCCTCTTGTTAAAGACTACAGTATGGTTCATTTTCTACATTCCTCTTATAAAGTAAGCTTACATCCTTCCTAAAGGATAGACTGTGATGTTTAGTTGTTTTATTCACACAGCATATTTCGAGAAGTATGTCTAATAAAGACATATCCTCTCCCAATCATCTGGTCTATTTAGATAGTGGTAGTTCATTAAATTGATGCTGGGAAAACCTATGCCATTGGGACTCTTTTCTGTTCCTGGGCAGGGATTTAGTGCCTGCTCACTTTTTTTTTTT
>VWYO01015483.1:91040-112997 GCA_013400275.1 Rhadina sibilatrix | reverse complement strand
TTTTTTTTTTTTTTGTTAATTAAGATCCATATCTAAGCCCAAACGAAATGTTAATAGAAAATTGCTTACTCAGTATAAGAAGGGAAAACAGAAAGAAAATAAAGAAATAAAAAGAAGTACTCTTGCACCAAAGCAAACTGTAAATCTAAGAAAAGTATTTATAGAGTTTGTCATTGGATGTCTTTACATTGATTAGAACTGCAGTTTGGGTTAAATAGGAAGAAATAAGAAAATCATCTTGTATTAAGCATGGTCTGAAATATTTACCTTCTAGAATCCAGATAAGTAGGTCTGAATGCTTAAAAGCTGATCTCTTTTTCTTTCTCACAATAGAAATTTGGTACACTTGGATTGAAAAAATAAAATACAACTATTAATTAGCACTTCAGGGGGACGATATGAAATTAGCCTATCTGGATCTTTTGTTTGTTTCATTATTAAAATTCTGTTAATATCTTTTGAATATTTTTGTGATTAACTTATATGTGGAGAAGTTTGAAAAAATATAATTGGCTTTTCGCATAGGATTTCAGAAAGTACTGAGACTTTCAACTACTATGGGAACTCTGATCTGATGAAACAATTTCCATCTAATAGCTTCTAGAAATAGATGTTAATACCAGGGGAAAAATAACAAGACTAATTTAAAAAAATTTTTTTGTTGTATCTATACTGTGGTGCAGCTGTCTTCAGGTCTTGGATCAGGACTTGTCTGTTCTTCAGCATCTGTGCTAAAGTGTTCAGCTTGAGCACAGAGCTTATTTCTTCCCCCATGCTCAAGTGTTCAGCTTCACAATTCAGTTGGATGTTCTTGCAGATCAGAGGCAGAGCATGATGGAACATGGAAGAAGGGAGTTTATGTTCAAGTGGAGGCTTGAACTTCCCAATCCAGCAGTCCAGAGTTCTGCACTGCACCCAGGGACCAGGCACACTGAAATCAATGCTCAGTAGTGTTTCTGAAGAAGTAGTTCCAATCTGTCTGGTGTCCTCTCTTGCAAGAGATCAGAAAGAAAAAAAGGGGTGGGGGGAAAAAAAAAAGTGCAGCCTGCACCATTAACCATCTAAAAAAGAAGAACACATGTCTTGAAAAGGAAGACAAATGTCTCAAAAGAGTGAATATTTTTAAATTAGCTCCTAAGAAAATGCAAGAAAATTTATTTTTCTTTCCTCATTCATTCTTCCACAGTGACCATTTTCTCTTGTGAAAAGCTTTACTGATATTGTTTAGAGATTTTTACTCTTCATATTTTCATCCTTTAATGACCTTGCAGTATTCTTTTAATATCTCATTATCATGAACATCACATTTTGTTTCTCTAGTTCCCATTCTGATTATTTGTCTGAATATCCCCCATGTATGAAATTCTCTGATCACCTCAATTCTATACATTGTAATTTTTAAATTAGCTGATGGCAATATTTCACATGACTGCACATGAGCTGTTCAGCATTGGATATGGTGATTTTTTTTTTAGCACAACCTCATGCAGGACATTTAACAAATGTATTTTCTCATCCGGAATAAAGCTAATATGATTCCTAACATCTGTACTCGCTCAGGTGAGTGCCATCATTTATTTATTTTATTTTTTAATGAAGATGGGTCTCTTTTCCAAATATCGCATCAGCCCAAGTCATGTCATTGTGATCTTTTAAGCAACTGTTAAGGTAATGAAAATCTGCTTTCTATGCTGCCAACTCTGCACAGATGCTATGGACAAATACTTTGGGAGTAGAAAAAAATGTCATTCAAATTGCTGAAAAATCATATCTGCAGTGCAGTGAGGTGTTGAAACTTCACAGGATAACTGCTGAAATAGCATGTGTAAGAGGTTCAGGAAACACAGACAAGTAGACTATTATATTCTTTTCTTCTATTGACTTCTAAAATCTTTCTTCTGATCCCTTTTCTCTAAAGTACCTCACTGATTAAAAAATGAATGAGATATTTTTAGTAGGCAGCAAACTAAATTCCAAGTTGCAAACCCATGGAAACTCTAGATGTACTTGTTTAACTTTTTTTTTTTCCTCCCAAGTCTCTGACCTATTTTAGCAAAGAGCTGTGAATTTGTAGTCCTTGATATTTATAGCTGTCTTCTACAAAACTTCATTCAAGGTAACTCATTGCTTCTTGAACAAGAGCATTCCACTTCAGCAGCCAGAACAGACTGTATTCTCTGCAATCAAAGATAACTTACTACTGCACCACACTCAAGTGTTTCATATCTGACAAGAGCAAAGAAATGTGAACCATAGATTTGGTGTATATGATCAATGTCCCACAAAAATTTCTGAATGCAATAAAAAATTATTCTATAGAAAACACAGATATTTTGCATCAAGAGAAGGAAATGATGAGCAAAACAGCGCAGAAGGACAAGAAGAGGCCAGTTCAACTTTCTAAGAATACATACTGAATTTTATAAATATTTTAAGATTATTTTTAGAGAACAAAATGGATGCAAAGACAGTCAACACACAAAACAATTCTTAGGAAAAGATGTCATCTTTAAACTCTTTACAAAGCTCGTGTGGGCTGTACATATTAGCATCATCTATCAAGAGAGCTTGTAAACTGCTGGGTGAAGTGGCTGTCTCCAGTGGCACCAGGTATACACAGAGGGAATTCCTAAACCAGGCTTACCTCAACCCAGCTGGAGTTAAGTGTGACAGAAATGGACAGCTCAGGGGCCTGATGAATCCATGGACTGAAGGGAGTGAGGGGGCCCTTTGGCAGGTAAAGATCCAGCAGAGAGAGAAACCGAACACGGCCCTGCTTCGGCTGCCATGGCTCAGACAGGGAGCTGGTATCACAGATGTGCCTCCAGGGTAGGAGTGGCTGTGTCACACAGACACCACTGATAGTCAGCAAGGCTCCCTCTCATGCAGCTGCGTGTTCGAAATACGTTTGAACTGAAAAGGTTCACAGGGAATGTGCTCCATTACTTTGTCAGGCTGAATGTAAAACACACTATGACTAACACCACAGAAGATCCTTTAAAAACATAAATCTGCTGGGAATCTATTTTTCCAAGTACTTTTAATAGAGATGATGTTTGTCTAAAAATATACAAATTATTTTACTCAGAAATTCAAAAAAAAGGTTTTTCATCAGGTCAGAATAATGGTATTCTTATACCAATAATTCAGTTTTATGCATTATCCTCCCTGCTGTTCAGTGACAAAAATCATGTTCTGAAGCAGTTAGAAATTGGTAACACTGTAAACTTTTGACCTTAATTCCCAAGTAAGACGCTGAGCTACACAGCCTGATCAGTTGCAAGTTTCATGGCACTTACGTCTCATATTAAATGCAACTTGCCGTGAGGAAGAGGCAGGAAAAGGGAGGTAGGTCATAACTGGTAGTTTCACTGAGTATTTTTTAAATATCTGTGGTGACTGTGATAACACAACAGTGTTGTTTCAGGTAACTGTTCAGAGATTAAACTTAGGTAGATGGAACATCCTTATCCCACTGCAGAATACTTCAGTATATTTCTGTCAGAACATAGTGATGGACAGGCTCATCGCTGAACACAATCAGCTTTAAAATGGTTTTACATTGAAAAAAGGTTCAATATTTTCAGCTGCTGGCCCAATATTCTGTCAGGAGAAAATGTTAGCACCTTCTGTCACCTCCTGTATAACTTTAAGCACAGGAACTCGGTATAAGCATTTCCACAACTGACAGCTTCTTTTGGATTCAAGGCTCTGTATCCAAATCCCGACAGGATATAGCTTCTATAATGATATCCAATTAGTGGTTGCAGTTCTTCCATGTGTTGGATCTGATGCAGGCTTGTTTGCACTGTCCTGGAATGGTGTGTATTTCAAGTATGCACTGTGCTGGAACAGTTTTCTGCTTTTGCCTGTGGAGATTCTGCACTTGTTAGAACAGGAGATATATTGTAATTAGGAGTCCTCCCTTTTACTGAGTAGAAAAAAATGTATACATTAATATTCTAACCAAGAGACATTCTTGCTTTTACTCCAAATCTTGAGCATATGTATGTGAAACATGACATTCCCTGCTCAGAACAATTCTCTTGAAACCTCATCAGGAATAATGTAAGGTACTTGAATATATTATACTTGGAGCTCCTTCATCCTAAGATTATAGTAAAGAGTATGTAATATGCCTTTAGATAGCCACTGGAGGTAATCTATTCCACATTCAAGAGTTTTGTTATGTTTATAAAGGCAAAGATTTCAGGTCAAGACTGAGGAAAAAAAATTCCTAGGAATTTTTGTCCAGCTTGAAACAATTTAAAGACCCTGATTTTTAAAAGATAACAACTTGAAAGGTGTTTCAGTATATACCCCATAAAAAGGAGCACCTAAAGCCATTTGAAAAAAAACAACTTGGCATTGGTCTCTAAAGTGAAAAATTTTTAAATCAGACGACAAACTGAAAAAAAAAATATAAACTCTCAGGTACAATGACTGTCTTAAGAAATATTTATTTATTCATTTATTTCACAGCCATGTCTGAATATTAATGCTCTTGTTTTGTAAAATACCTTGGACTGTGTTTTAAAAATACAGCAACATTATAATTAACTTTGATATGTATAAATGAGGTTCTAATGTTAGTATTTTAATTTAGCTCCTTATTTTCTTATAAAATGTGCCTTAATGCAGACTTTTTGCCTTACTTTCATGGGCTTTTGTTCATTTTCAAAAGTTAAAGGGTTGGAAAAGAGAAAACAATTCTAAGGGGGAAAAAAGGCAAATAGACAAACCCTTTCCTGAAATATTAACAATTTTTAAAGATATTCTAAAGAGACCTGGAAGAAAAGCCTTTTGTCCCAATTAAATAATTACCTAATTGAAACAACATTGCAGAAATTGGTTTAAATATCTTTATAACTCCTTCACATTTAGAATAAAATAATATTTAATGTCATTTAATGTCTTGTATTCAAGTCTATCCTGCTAATTGTGAAGGTCTCAGCCACAAGTAAAAAACCCTCTATGGCTGCTATTGCAAATACAATTTATCAAAGTAAATACTAACATATACTTGTAGATCCTCATTAGAAGTGAATTAAGTTTAATTCCTTTTAAGTAACTTTAAAACTGAATAAGAATATTTCGTAAATAGTTAATTGACTTAACTTAGCCACTCTGAAATTCATTAATTTTTGTGACTTCTTCTGTTAAAACAATCATCATGAAAAGTGTCAGGATGCAACTAACACTGACATTGTCTCTGTTCTTGATTTCAGTTATTACGTGGAGAAAAATACAAACTCTTGTCAGGATAAAGCTGTGCATTGGGTAGCTCTGCAGTCATAAGATATATGGTACATACTGAAAAGTGGATAAAGTGTATTTTGACTTTGAATAATGTCAAGTATTCCTCATAATGTAGTAATTTATATATATATATATAATTTGAAGAGCATTAAATATCATTGTATTCAGGTAATAGAATACATGCACATGGACACAGTGATTTTTTCAGAGAACTGAGGCTGACAACAGTGGTGACAACATGATGATTCCCTAGGAATGTGATTTATGAGCCTGTGGTACATGAATTCTAAGGGCAGTTGATTCAGCTGTTGTCTGAAAAGATTTACTCTCACAGAAGGACAGGTGGCCTCTGAACTTCCATCCTTTAACAGCTTGTGCTTGAAAAGGATATTTTTCAAGTGCACCTGCGCATAAGCCCTAATTCAAAAGGCATGCTGAGCTGCTGCATTACTTGATAGATGCTGTTCATGTTTCCTCCTCTGTTCCTTTTGATTTAACAAAGGTTTGGTGCTGCAGGTATTTGCAGATACATTTTGCTGATTACTTTCTTCCTTCAAGAGGAAGGGTCATTCTACAATGACAAGACAGAACACATAATCTTCACAGCAGCTCAACCTGTACTAAAACAACAGGTAATTGTTGTATCCCAAGGAAATCACAGAAACTGTGATTTCACACTAAAACTTTACAGGAAATGGACACTTCCAACCACTAAACCAAATAAATCCCAGTATCATTACTCCAACCAATCCCAAAACCAGGGGAGGGCAATGGAAAAGAGGGAAGCACTTTTCCCAAGCCTCGAGCTGATTGCCCCTGGAGAATACTCTAATGCATAAGGTGTTGGGCTATTCTCCCCTCTGACCAATTTAGTTCAGAGCTATAGAACTCATCTGTATCTGTGACAGAGAGACACCTTAAAATGACAGCTGAAAATGAAACAAGCTCTTTTTCTAGTTGGAAAACATATTGAGCATAACAACTATATTGCTAAGGAAGAAAACAAGAGAAAAGCAGAATAGGGGAGACAAAATATGTAAAGCAAGAACTTCTGCTTTATGCTCCCTTTAATGAGTTCTCTCATTTACAGATGATATTTCTGTTCAATGAACTAAATATGAAATGTCTAATGTTATATGTTCTTGCCTATCAAGCACAAAAAGTCACAACAAACTCATATCTTTTTAAAACATTATATAATAATTCAAATGGTATTATAGGGGATGGGACAGAAAGGGTGAATTAATGTCATTTTCATTTTCAAAACCAACACAAAAAAAATCCATAAAAGACAATACAGTGTTTAAGCAGAGTAGATCTTCCTTGTTGACTTCTAAAGTCTGTAAAGAGAAACAAATAGGTAGCTGATTTGATAGACATCTTTGGCTCATTTTCAGAAGAAAACATAATTGCATAATAAGATCATGTATTGAATCCTGTAAACCTGTGACAGACAGTATAGAGAGCAGAATCAAGCTCCTGTCTAGATTTGCCCATATATAGATAATTTCTGTCATTTTTCTTCAATGACTTTATAGCTTTAGCAAACAGTGTTTCAATTTGCTTTTTAAGTAGATGCTGTGTAAAGAGGGGTGAAAAAAAAAACAAACAATTATTCCAAACAGAGAGGAGGCTTTACCAGAATTAATATGTTTAACATGATGAGATTCTGTGAAAACAACTTGGTGTGTAGTGGTTAAAACCAAAATCCCTCTATTTGCCCTAATGTATTGCCCATAGTAAACCAATGATTGTTATTTCACTGATGAAGACACATATTGTGCACTACTGAGGACTGACAAAATCATCACAAAGGATTTCCTCTTGGACAATGAGTCCATGCCTACACTAGAAGGCACCAGGTGTGCCCAGGAGTGCTCATTGGTTCTCGGGCCAGCTGGCTGTGAGTAGCCCATTGCAGTACTAAAAACTCGTTGTGCTACTAAAAACTACCCTGGCCCTCACAACAGTGTGAGTGCATTCAAGCTGCTTGCTGGGAATGGTCTTTGCAATGTAGCTGTATTTGGCAGTTGCTGGGAGAATAGCGGCTGACATGGGCCAGAAGTCTGCTAAGGACCATGCTTTTAATTTAAAACTACAGATGGTCATATTCCAGTGCTAGACGACATTTCTAGTCTCTATTGAATTTATTAGTACAAATGCAGCCTTTAGATCTCCAGCCATAATTCAGTACTCAATACCAAAGTTCTCCATGAGAGAATTCAGCTATACAGAAATGATGCTGGATTCCTAAAGCTATTTCAATAAAACGGTATATTTGTCTTGGAAAAGCAAAAGAACATGCAGATGTCAATCACTCAGAATCCAATTTTCAGTAAGGAATATATGTGGATATTCCACTGTATTTGCAAAGACTCTTATATTTTTGTTTTCCCAGTTAATGTCTCTTTTCTAAAAAATCAAAATACTTTTCCCCCCCAAATATCCTTTCTATGCTGAAAAGTAAACATCTCTGTAAAATATATACATGTGAAATATTGAACGAGGACACACAGACACACTCCAGCCCATACACACACTTACATGTATACTTCTTCTCTAAATGAAAAGTATATTTTACTATTGACCATAGTGGTGAGAGAATTTGCATTTCTGTATTAGGTTCATTTTATTGTTTCTTTGTTTGTTTTTTTAATGAGAACTGTGCCAAAATGTTAGTTCTTCAGCTCTTTCCACACCATACACCCATGTCACCACAGTCTCAGAAGTTTCCTGCATATTTTGTGGATTTTTCTTCAACAATGCTTGATTTTATCAGTCAGAGAAATCACTTAAAATATACTGAACTTTAAAACATTTATTCTATTTAATTAGTGGTAAATTTCAAAAGGGTGAACAAAACCCACTTCTGTTTAAGATCCAATAAACTTAATGGTAAAAGTAGGAAATAAAATTTGAAAATATTTTAAAAGTTGCCTATAAAATTATATCAGAAAAATAAGGAGAAATTTATAAATATTCTTCTTGTGAAACTATTTTACTTTAAAATTATTGAAAGGTTTTCCTTTTCTCATTCTTAAAAGTGGTTAGATTTTTAATTTCTATCACAAATGCTGTTAACATCTTCAAACCTTGAATTTTTATGATGTTATTCAAGTTCATGTGAGGAGTAATACTTGTGTTTCTGTTTGTGTCATGGATTTAAGAACAATAAAATTAATCAAGTTTCAACTACCCAAAATTACTACAATGCTGTAGATCTTACTTGTGTATTTCAGCAGGTGAGAACAGGATAATTTGGAAAATTAACACAACTTTCTAGGTTTTTACCTACACAAATAATGTAAACCAGTGCTTGTGGTACATTAGTATTTGGAATGCTTTGTTAGGTATAAAATCTATCAGGTAATTCTGACTCTGTGATGTGTATTGCATTTGCTAGTCAAATTAATTCATAATTCAATAGACACTGTACAGAGTTTTCAACAGTTTTGTCTTGTGTGAGAAAAGTAGTTATTTTTCAAATTTCAACGTATGGTGTTTTCCAAAATGTCTAAGCATGTGGGCTGAAATATGAATGTATCATCCATATAAATTATACAGTGTGGTGTACTAATACTAAGGAATGAATGTTACAGTTTTCTGGGTGTATTAAAAATAACACTTTGAGGTTCTGATACAGACCTACATGAAGGCAGTGAATTGTTGCAGTGTGTTTTTATTCCCAGTGGCTTGTTCCGTTCCCCCTGTATTGTTGTATCCTCCCACCTAGTTGCCCATCTTGTCCTAGACCTGCCCCCTGACACAGAGTGTTCCATGTCCCTGGTCCCGTCAATCCCTGAGCTGTCAATCTCCTTGTACCAGCTGGCTTGCACCAGCCCCTTGCTTTGGGAAATCCCCTGTTCCTCAAAGCCCCATTGGTTTGCCTGAACTCTTCCCCCTCCCCCTGTGCCTTCTCATTGCTTTAAGTATTGTAAACCCTGCCTTGTGCTCCTCCCCAGTCCTTTGTCCTTTCCCAATTGGACAATAATTTGTAGCCTCCCCTGGAACGTCCCCTGTATAAAAGTCCCTGCACACCAGGGTTCAGGGTCTTTCGTCCCTGGACCCTCTTTGGAAATAAACCTCCTTGGAAGCCATATGAAAGATGTCATCCTTGCTTCTGCCTGCACCTCAGTACATAGTGCCATAGAGCCTATGCCCAGCTGCATCTGGGATCACTTCTGAGAACAGCCCGCTCTCAATGCGTTGTCGGGAGCTAGCGGGTGAATCCGGCACTGCGTCAGTGAATAATTGTCAGTGTGGCATTTTGAAATTTTTTTGTGCTTTTTTTAACCTAAATTTAATTAAATGCAAGAAGTAATTTACTTTTTTTCTTCAGTTAGTAAAAATACTTTAAAACAAAACCCAACATAACTGTTTTAGTCATTATTTACTGTTTTACTCTGGTTGCCATTATAGTTCAAATGTTAGAATTTTACACAAGGGAAATACGTCAGAAGAGAACAACAGAGTCATAAAAACAAAGCACTATGTAAAATAAGCAAGCTCCAAATTAAACATCTCTTGATAGTTAGCATAAAAGTTCTTAACCTTTGGAGTCTGAAATTATGACAGTTAACATTTTGGGGAGGGCTTCTTAATATATGTTTGGCAACAGAATGACCTATTTTCATAGCATTCCTAGTGCAAAATATATGTCTGTGGTGTTTTTGGTCCAAATCCAGACTTCAGATTTCATGATTCAACTTTCAACACCTCTCAATGTAATAAATCATAATAGGCAGTGAGGAATTTACTTATAATGCATAAAACCAAAACCCTAACCCATGGAGACACCACAGAAATCTGAAGTTTCCACATCTGAGGAGCAAAACAAATATTTCTTAGATTGCAAATTCATGTTAGCAAATAGTGTGTTAGTAACACTAAAACAAAAACGCCCTGTTGTACAATGAAGTCCATTGAGCTCTTTTCACTATAGCTAAATTTGGCAGGTTAATATGAAACAGTGATGAATCAATGCAAAAAAGTCTAAAATTACTCAAAATCTCAAAATTACTACAAACGTGCACCACAGGACTGTTTTGGGAAACTAAGAAACTTTTAAAGATTAGACTTTCTGAAGACACTATGTGGAAAAATATTAAAGTGAAACCCCTTTTATCATCAAAAGTAAAGTGATTTTTTTTTCTCTCAAAAATGTTGGTTCAAAGTGGGGAAAAATTAAGACAAGAAAAGAGATTTTTTATTGCAGAAGATGAGAATCCATAAAAAGGATGCAATATGTAGTGTCTTCTTGTCTTAGTTCAGTGCGTGAAGTGCTGTAAGGTACTGTTACAAAAGTAACTTTTGACTGCACAAATCATCTGGGAGACTGATGGGGACAAATTGCCTTGAAAATCATTGTCTTTTTTCAACATTAAATACTTACTCCTCAGAAGACATTTTCAACAGCAGTAAAGGAAGGAAAATGGTATGTACAGGGTCTCAGGAGAGAGATGTTAGGTAGAGGTTCGTGGTCCAGATACAAACTATTAAATATTTTAGTTAGAAGGTCTTTTTGGAGTGATGTTTGAAAGATAGAGAACAACCAGGAAGCTGTAACTTAGCATTTAGTATTTAGAGATAAACTTTTAGGCCATAAAGAGGTAGTTTACTGGTACTAATGTAAATCCAAACAGATTGAGAATAAATTATAAAGAATTTCAATTTTGTGGCTTTCTAAGTAATACTTAGTTGTAGCAAGCACAAAGATGTGAAAACAATTATTAAATGGGGACTGAATTACATAAATAAATTATTTATATAACTATAAATTATATAGTTTAAAAAGCAGAAAATAAGTTTTCACTCACAATAAAATGCAAACCAAACAACAATAATTACACAGTATTCAGCAGACAAACCTCTCTATTTAAATCTTGCTTTGAAAAGATTTTTGAAAAACATTTTGAAAGTAACATATTGTTTATACTTACTCATACTTCTCATTTATGTAAAACAAGTAAGCATCAGAAATATGCCTGTGTTGAGATGACATCTACAAGACAAAAGACAGACATTTACAAATGAAAGCTGTTCCCAGGGATGGGTATTTTCTTAAGGAACTTCCTTTAAAAAAAAAAGGCGGCACATTAGCTCGCTTTGTACCTTACCTACCATGCAGCTGCAAGTTGGAAAATGACAAAGCTGTCAGGTGAAAGTACCACACAGTTGCTCTTTCTCTTCCAATACAATTCTTTCCCAAATAGCTCCCTCACCCTGAATAAACCCTTTTGATGTGAGATCAAAATAAATCTCTGAAAGGACTCAACTGGGAACTTGAGATAAGGAAAAAGTGGTACTATTGTCCAGGTGTTATCTCAGAGCTAGGGGGAGGTTAACAAGCTGGGGGAGAAGAATCTATCACTGATAATGGACATAAAGAATGCTGAATTTATGGATCACAACTCAGCAACTGTGCTGAAAACAGCTTGGACTGGGGAAGAGGTAATTAATTCCAGCAAGGAGAGATAGTGACCAACTCACAGCCCCCTGACTCAAGAGAAAGACTGGGCATGGGACTAATAAGCAATAGAAGCAGGGGAATCATTTAACCAACACAACAAGAGAACAGTGTAGCCAATTACCATTAATTCCTTTAATTAGCTAACATGATAGTGATAAAATAGTGAAAATTTTGAACGGCATTGGGATCCCCACTGCTGAGAAGCCCAGGCTGAAGAAGAGCCAAAAGAATTCTGTTGGATGTATGGGTGGTGACTCTCTTCTTGATATCTCAAACTCTCACCTCCCATTGTCTTTTCTATTTCTTTATCTCTACCTCACATTTATTGTTAAATAAAATCCATGTAATTGACCCCAGAATATGATCTTGTTTGCACCTTAATTTGGGAAGAGGCATCTCTTACTAACCAAATCTTGTCACTGGGTCATGTGACCCAAAAGGGTCCTTGATTCTACCCACTTGATTGGGGAAAACTCCACAAACTGAGAGGTTTTGTATTTATAGGACAAATTGAAAGCTATTCATAGAGCTTTTGTTCTTTTTCTTGTAGCTTGCAAGTAGCTGAGGCCACCCTTCATTTTACAATTTTTTTGGTTTTCTGTTTGTTATGAAACTATCAGTTTAATAAATAATGTGGAGAGCTGCTTGAAATTGAATATCTTGGCAGCTTTTGATGTAGATCTCAGCAGTTACAGATTATTATTTATACAGTTTCATAGAAAACAGCTATTTTTTCTTCTGCAAACAAACCACTGATGCCTTAATAAAAGCAGGCAATATTTTAGCATAAATTTCATAAAAATTATGTGGACAATTTATGAGAGGGGTGAAACTCAGAGAGAGAGAGCACACATACCTCTTATAAATCCTTTATTATCCTGATAATCTTTGACATATTTTTTTAAATTATATTCTGGATTTCTGCATGGTGTAGTTTTATCCTTATAGAAAGTATTGCATTTGATGGTTGATGTTTGTAGAGAAGAATACCTAGATCTTTAAATGTATAAACAGATATATGGGTCACAAATTAAAAGAATATTGCTTCATAACTCCAATATTTGAAGACAAAGTGAGGAATGAAAATAATAATCCTCATGTACCTGTCAAAATTAATTAAAATCCAAAAATCTTACACTGATTTGAGACTTTCACTATCTGTCTTTGATTATTTGTTAATATGTCCATAACACAATATAACTATAAAAGGAACAAGAATGTCAAGGGATTTTGAAAACTAAGTTTGTGACCTTGAATGAGGAGGCTTTCTCCATAACAAGGACTGAAGACAAGGCTGAGAGTAAAAGGGAAACTGATGTTTGAGGAATCATGATAAACCAAAGTAAATTTGATTAAACCTAATTTTTTTTTTTTTTAGTTCACAACGTAGAGTTGAAAATTATTAATGTCCAAAGACAACATTATAAATGTAAATTTGTCGAGGATATTGTCATTACTGCTTATATGAATCCAGCAAATAAATGTGTTGTGGGGAAAAAAATGGGATATTTTCAAGCCACTGCATGTAACCTGAAATCTAACAGATTACTAAACAGTGACTGAAGGGACAGAACCCTGTTCAGCAATGAGACACGAAACCAAGACCAAGTCCACCAGGATTACCAAATTTTTTATGGTTTGGGTAATTTATGAGCATTAGTAAGCTGGTCCTACTTCAGTATCAATACCTTTCACTCCAAATCTAATTAATTGAGGCAAGCTTTGGGAAAATTGAACACAGGTCTTTACCAGGAGCTCCTGTTGAGGACTTTGCCCTCCTTTCTGGGAGGAATGTGATGTAGAAACTCTTTTCTACAACACTGTTGAGTTCTGCCTGAGTCTCCCTCTACATATTTCCTTCACACCCCAGAATATGATCTTGTTTCTTACCCTCAAAGCCTAGAGTAGTTCCCCTCAGTCTCAGAGGAAGCAAAAGGATACTTTGCCTTGCAGTCATCTTGTCTGGGCTTTGTCACACCTTCGCCATAAGTATTCACACGTTTTTAGATAATAGGCAGGGTGATAGGGACTTGGCAGAAGGACAGCAGTTAAAGTAAGGTAAAACAAGGTCAAGCCCAGTTAAGTCCTGAGCACCTGCACTGAGGAGCCCAAATGACGATAGAAAGCCTGTGACTATTGCCAATAATGACAAAGTAACATTCACTGGGGCTACAGACAAAATAATAATCACACTTTAAAATTACTTTATAGGAACTTTGGTTGATTCACTTTGAATGAGGACATAGAAGTTAATATTAGACCATATTTTGATACAGTTTAAATTACAATTTAAGTCATATGGGAGTATCACAATTAGCAGTGGAGGTTTGAAACCCAAGAAATAAAATTAAAGCATTCTTTAATTCTAAATGAAGGCACCATGAAGAGATTTCAAATAATTTCTGTAACAACTTTTCATTAAAATCCTTATTTAATAACATTAAAGTCTTCTTTTCCTGCCCCTCCAGAACAGGTCTAATAGTTAATATTCTCAACTGTGTTAAAGGCTGTTTGGAGGAAAGAACATCTAAGTATTCAAATTGCTTTTCTGAGAGAGAAGTTTTACCAAATTTACCATTCCACTGAGGCCTAGTGGAAGCCTACCATAACTGACTATGATTTTGTCAAGTGGATACTAGCTCCCCAAAAGGCAATAGATTTAGCATGCTGGAAAGGAACAGCTGCTTTTTAGTGGAGAGGAAGCCAGGCTGATTAAAGAATTACAAGAGAATCAGAATCTGAGATTGATTGCTGCCACTGATGCAAAACATCTAATATACAAGATTTAAAAAAACCCCTTCTGACAAGAACTAAGATGCATTAATTCTACAAAGTGATTAATGTAGACTGGTAGTATTAACAACCCATTTGTATGCTCCTTTAAGAAAATTAAATACATGATGGACTCCATCATAGCCAACATAAATTTACACTTTGAAAAACAAAAAGATGTTACATTTTGGTGTGTTACACTTTAAATGCCAAGATGCCTATTTCTTCTTCTGATTCATCTGTTGAAAATGAAGCTACTACTCATTTAAATATAAATCAGTGGAAAAGGTTGAACAAAAAAATCACTTTTTGAGGTCCTAATTGTTTCCATGCTTGGAATCTAGGAGGCAAATATCAAGTACCTAAGCAAATTTTCAATAGCCATTTTAGAAACAATATGGCACCCGAACTGGTCCTCAGCTGTTGCTGCAAAAGGACATCTTTATGTTATATACCCTTGTGCAGAAAACTCCGAGACACTTCAGGTGCCTGAATTGGCTCTAGAGAACTACTTTGAAGTAGATGAATTGTCATTTATATGTTCAGGCCAGACACACAGATTAAGTCAAATATAATTGTGCCTGAAAATATGAATTTACTTCCCTGTGTTTGAAAAGGTCCCTGGGTTCCTACTCTTGATGTAAGTGCATACACCAAAACATTTTATTGATGCCCTTTAGCAGATTGAGGTCGTATGTCCAACAGATCATTCTGAAGAGATGTAGTTTTAGTGACCATTCAAGAACTCCTACAGGGTATTTCAGTGTGTATCTAATGGGGATATTATATTTTGAGTCTATCTATGAAAGATTCATTATGGGTCCTATGAAAAATTGATTACGTTTTATGTGTTTTATGCGTTTGTAAAATTGGGACAAAAACAAAAAACCAAAAAAACAAAAAAAACAAAAAAAACCCAAACAACAACAACAACAACAAAAAAACAAAAACAACAAAAAAACACCAAAAAACAAAACAAAACACCAAACAAAAACAAACAAACAAACCCAAACAAACAGAAAAAAAAAACAAAACCCCAAACCAACCAAACACAATAAAAAACAACCAAGCAAGAAAAATCCAAAACAAAACAAAAGCCCAAGACTCCCCAAACTTATCAAAATCCACTTATAATTGAAATATTTGTTCAAGATGAGAGAAATTCACAGTTGTTGAGAAATTTCTTTGGATATCAAAACCTTTTTAACAAGGAATGGGAAAATTTATTCTCTCTTTTTAAAAAGTACTTCTATTGTTTATGTGTCTGAATCAAAGGTAACTTACATATATAATTTATTTTATCCTAATTAGGTAAGTATTTGAAGTATTCAAAGCAAATTTAGAATACTACTATAACTCAATGGGGGATACACTTCTTGACATTTAATATAATTTTAAAATTGTTCTTAGTTTAACAACAAACATTTGCAAGTGATTTTTCATAAAAAAATGAGGTCTTCAGGTCTCACTGGTGAAAATAAATCTATAAACTACAGTCTACTTGAAATTTGAGGGGTTTCATACCTTTTTTCTTTATGGAAAACACTACTTTTTTCATCTTAGACTGGGTCCAGGTAAACAGAATATAGGAAGCTTTATCAGCCTGTTGAGCCACTGTTGCTGAAACAGCACATACAGAGGAGAAAGACAGCATTTCAGCAACCCAGCAAGATAATTTAGAAAGAAACTTGGCCAAAGAATTACCTAGGGACCCTGTAGTAATGCTTACAGCTATAGCTTGGGTGTAAAACCTTTTCCTGTGTGTTTAAATGTAAACTCTAAGAGAAGCCAAGAATGGTCTTTCTCCTTAAGTAAATAGAAAATAAAACAGATGTACATAATATAAAACCTCTCTAGACACAAGAAGCAGGGGCAACTATTTGTTAGCGTCTTGAGTGAACAGAGAGGCCCTAATTTCTCTGAGCACTCCCAACCCCGCTCATGGTCCCAGGAGCCCCATTTCAGTTCAGGTCCAAGCAGAGGCATTGTTGTCTCCAGTCCAGAAGTGATCTACGTTGCACCAGCCACAATCCTGTCTCCAGTTCCTGCTCATTGGGCTACCAGTTTGCACCCTAGAGGAACGATGGACTTGATTTTTCCCTTCACCCTTTCTGGGTTTGCCATTAAACACTTTTGCCAGCCCCTACTGCTGCTGATAGTGCTCAGGGCCTGTGGGCCCCTGTTCTGATAGGAGAGGCACAGCCTGTGCACCTATGTTTTCTGCCTCATTTCCCTCTTGAAGCAGACCTGCACACAAGGATTAGGAGAAACTGTATAAATAGCCTGATCATCCTAAACTGTTCCTGTTTATTGCCAACACTTCGTTCTCATGATTGGCTGATGCAATATTTTGTCGATTATATATATATATATAATTGTGTATGTGCAGCAGAATCAATTCTGTTGTGTCAGGCAGAAGTAGAAACACACAATTAACTCAACAGATTCAATCAAAGCAGAAAACTTGGACAATTACTGCACTTAAGTGAGCCAGTGTAACTTATGAGTTTCTCTTAGGCCTGGTGAAAACTTGCTTGCATAAGGTCTTTCATTGAGATTTTAATTAATAACAGGTTGTGGTTAGATGTATAGACATTGAATTAAGGGAAAGTAAAATTGCTAAAATAGCAAAAGTTAGTGATGAAATCATAATTTCTACAAATAAAAAAAATGAAAAATTTAACATTTGTTGTTGGAAACCTATTATCTTTTATCTTGATCTTTAGACCTGCTTCACATACTTCAGTCATATCTAGACTTTTGTACTGTAACAAAGTACAATAGGTTCTTTCAGAATGTAGATGATTTACTTATGCTTTTTTGATGAGAATAAAGTTCAAACATATAATAGTGCAACCAGTGGAAGGTATTTAGAAATTCATAAAGACTTACAACTAGCTGGGGGGGGGGGTGCTCTCCATTTGCCNGTGTGGGGTGGGGTGCTCTCCATTTGCCTCTTGACATAATAGGAAAAATGTTGTTGTACATATCTTTATTTTGTATATATCTCTAGTTACCTTTGTGACCACTCCTGTTGCTTAAAACTACTAGGGTTAGAAAGAACACTTAGAAAAGTCCACTTGTAAATCCTATACATATCAATAGTAAATTGCTGAACATTTAAGGTTAAAGGTGGCCTCTAAGAGTCATCTGGTCTGATCATCCACTCTCCACCATCAATGTATTGGTTTTTATCCTATTTCTAAATTTTAATTTAAATAAAACAATCAAGGGGTGTAGTGTAGGGTTTGCATCCAAACAGCCCTTCATGAGTACCAGTTCGAGACTTCTCTAGCCTAGTAAGTTCTGTATCTAATGTGAGAGTTCTAGTCCTAGCTGTATTTTGAGAGGTGCTTAGTTCTGAGGACTCAATTAGAGCAGTTATCTTAAGACATTTCAACCCTAAAACTCAGGAAAAAAGAAAAATATTTGATGGCATTTTGGGTCTATCTTTAATTTTTGATGGTTTATACATTACTCCTATTTTGGCAGGTGTTCTGAGCAGTAATGGAAAGATTGGGAATAACATGCAAATTTCAAATATCAAGGGACAGACCTGGAAGAGATGCTTTGCTTATGGTTCCTGAGCAATTGCCAAAGATAATAAGTTATGGGTTTCTCAGGCCAAAAAAAGAAAGAGGACAGCAGGAAGTGACATGTACAGAGTAAATTAGTGTGAGAGATGGTTTCTGCTTGAGTGCTAGTTTCAGGGATACCCTGAGTCCCCAGACTCTGGGCACAGCATGAATGCACACAGAAGTGAAATTGTTGAAAACCACTTAAGCAGAATTGTTGATTTCACGGAAAAACAACATTCATGGTTATAAAGAATACAAGCAGAGAATTTAACTTTTGGGCATTTTGCCTCACCGTGCTTGCAATGTACCAATCCAGATAGCATTTTAGGAAAGAATCAGATATGTTATTTTGTTCTTAATTTTCTTTCAAAAAAAGGAGACAGAAAGATTTTTAGTGCCATATATATCCAATGGGCTGTTTTCTTTAGCCATCTGTTGTACGAAACCTCTGCATGCGAGAATTTCAGGCAAATTGTCCTTGCCATGTTCCTCTATGAATGAATTAGAAGCATTAGAAGCATTTTAGAGTAGGCTGATTATCCATGAACCTCCAGACTGGTAAGAGCCATAGTACCTATACCAAGTCCCATCACTGGGGTGCTTACCTGTATCCAAGACCAAATAAGGTCAGACTGAAAGAGAGTAAATGTATATATACTTCTTATGGCAGTAAACTATAGCACAGTAAACTGTGCACATAAGGAAAAAAACCACTCATTTTTTGCATCTAATTCCACTGCCCATATCTATCAAGGATCCTAGGGGTTTTTCAGGAAGTTTGTAGTATATGTACTGAACCAATGACAAGGGTTTGTTGTTGATTGTTGTTGATTGTTGTTGATTGTTGTTGTTTTTTGTTTGTTTTTCTGGGGTTTTTTGTTTGTTTGTTTGGGGTTTTTTGGTTTTTGTGTTTTTGGTTTTTTTTTTTTTTTTTTGTAGAAAACTACTTAGCTTTTCTTTTGAACACACAGATATTCCTATTTCAAGGGAATATTTTCAGGGGAGCAGTCTAGGAGACTACTACAAAATTTAGTGATGTCAGTTAAAGTCCCATCATTGACAATTATTAAAGATTTGGAAGAAGTTCTTATCATCTTAATCCATAAAATAATAAAAAACAGGGGAAAAAAGACTGGTTTTTGAAGAACTTGGACCAAAGGAAAGATTTTTGAAAGTTTTAAATTTCTATGTTTTCAGATTTGGCTTCCCCTCCACCCTCCTCCTGAAACTAAGCTGGACCAAAATTTGGAGCTTCTGGCAATCTTGAAACATGGAGTTCTTCATTGAAGTACATCCTCCTGGCCACTTTAGTGGCAATGAAACTGCAAGAATACCTTTTTTACTGAAGAAATTTTTTTTCAGTGGAGTGGCAGATACATGGTCAGTGTTTGTTCTTTGAGTAGACCTTTTAAAACCCAAGTGCTTGTGATTCTTTAAATGCCATAAAATCATCTTTACCACACATGCTGTCAAAAATAAATGACCCTTAAAACAAACCAATCCATGACACGTTTTAAACAAAGGCCTCAAAACTAATGCATTTACCTTAAAGAGTTTCACTAGAACATTTTTCAAGCAACCACTCAGAATCACTGTCATGTCAAGAAAATTGTCAGAAGATGAGAAGTGTATCTACTGTAAATACAGTTATTATTTCTCAGAAGACATCCATAATACATAAGATTTTATATGCCTTTTTGTCTTTATAGATTTTAAAAGTGTTTGGAGGCTATTTTCTAAAATGTAACAGTAATTGTACTTATAAAGATTACAGAAGCAGAGCATACATTCGTTCTTAGATTATATTTGACCTGTTTGGCCAAAATAATTAGATTGTCAACATGAAAAAATCTTGATAAAAGTCTAGGAAGATATAGAAATACTAGATATTCCTTACAGTTCACAATCCTTTGTTAACCCACAGACATTGACATGCCTCCTGAAGCACTATTAAAGTAAAATACACAGTTGACTTTTCTGAATAAAATTTTCTACATCAGAATTCTAATATTGAAGTTTCCCTAGTCAGGCACTAGAGTGACTAATAACTGGAATGTCTGTCTGTCTTCAGGCTTTTTTAATCTTACAAGATCTCAAAATTATCAGTGTGAAAGATGCCCTCTAATTGAAAGAACTGAGCAACTACTTTAATTTAAACTTTAAGTAAATGTGTCCTTCTTATTATTTATTTTGAATACAATATTCATGAAATAATTATTCAGGTAATATTTTTTAAAATAATTTTAAAAATATGAAATGAGCTGAAAGCATTTTAACAAAACAGTCTCACAACAGACATAAATATATGAAACCTGCAAGTTTCATTTCATTCTATTTTATCCACTTGTCTTTTACACTATGTATAAAAGATATTTTATCAAAAGTTATACTGACATAATTTTGTTACAATTACAAACCTATCAAAATCTTTTTTTATCCCCTATGCTTTCTGGTATACCATGCTTTGCTGAGCTTCCAGTTTTGACTGGGTTGTTTGTTGTAACCCTAACTGTCTTGGGTTGCAGTATGTAACCAAAAATGTGTATTCTATTTTCCATCTCTTGAAACTGGTTGGGAAGGTGTGTTTTTTTTTTTGTTTGTTTTTTTTTTTTTCCTTTATCTCTTGTAGAACCTATTCCTCATACCTCCAGGGGGGAGGGTGCCTTCTGACAATGGGCCAACCGTTAAAACCAGGTGGGGCAGTGTTCCTTATCTCTTCTACGACCCATCCTCCCTCCAGGAGGATATCTTCTACTAATGGGCCATTAAGGCTCACCACATGACTGGTACAATTACATCACCCTTTTGTGAGATGCTCCACCCAGTGGGTGGAGCCAAACATTTCTCCCTGAATAAAACCCGCAATTCAGAACAGCAGGCAGCCTGTTTTCCATTGAATTCCAGAGGAAGGCTGGACCTATCTCACTACCACTGGACCCTTTCTACAAGATCATCTCTATTCCAAGAGAACCACATCTCTTTCTCCAGGAGGATTTATTTGGACTGCTTCCAACACCCTGACCAACAGGGTGTCAGGTCATATTCTGACTCTTTCAGGGTTTCTAGGATTTTTGTTTGCTTGTTTTTTTGTACTAGTACATTTCTATTTTTAATATTCCTAGTAAAGAACTGTTATTTCTATATCTTTGCCTGAAAGCCCCTAATTGCAAAATTATAATAATTTAGAGGGAGGGGGTTTACATTCTCCATTTGAAAGGGAAACTCCAGCTTTCCCTGGCTAATACCTGTCTTTCCAAACCAAGATATTAACTTTTACTTTGGAAAGTTTAATTGTTTTATGCAAAGAAAAGAACCTCCACTGGGAGAGATGGTAGCACTTCAATGCAATGAAGACCTGGATTTTCATTCCAATAATTTAATTGCATCTACAGATCCAGCCAAAAGTAAACACTCAGTGGAATAAATGAATCTGTTTTTTTATTAGACCTACTTACTTGGTGTTCAGAGGTGGACATATATTTTCATTGGACTTTTTAGCTGGATTTTAGAAAGTTTTGAAAACATTTGTAATGCCAGATAATAGGCTCAGTCTATCAGCTTATTAATACAATATGGGAAGCACTTTAGAAAATTGCTATACCTCTATTTTTGGAGTGCAGTGCCATTACTTATGTCAAATTGTGTATCACTTGTATAAAAGGTGATTTAAAACATCTAAATTAATATTAATCTGATTGAAGTTTACCGACTAGGGGAACCTACTCAGGCTTAGTAAAATGGTTCTGATCTCAAATAAGTCTGTGGCACAGACTGTTTGCAATTTTTTTTTTTTTTTTTTATTTTCAGGTAGCAGACATTAGGGAGCAGACTGTCAAAACATCAGGAGTAACTAACTGTAAAAAAAAAAAAAAAAAAATT
>VWYO01015483.1:74049-91032 GCA_013400275.1 Rhadina sibilatrix | reverse complement strand
ACTGTAAAAAAAAAAAAAAAGTTACAGCAAAAGACCGCCAAAGAATACATAAACAGTTTGATCTCTATTTGATCCCATAAAAAGCTCTCATGTAGGTGAAAATCAACATATTGGTTTAATATGACTAAGGAAAGCATAGAGATAAAAATGGTTCCACTGGTGAGAATTACATTGTCTTTAATCATTAAGTGAAATATATTTTATTCATTTTTATACAAATCTAAGAGGATATTTTGAAAATTGACAGTGCAGAGCAGCCCATGTCTAGGAAAGGAACACTGCCTGATGGCAGCTCTATATTTTTCTGATTTTTTGCTATACATTGAAATAGCTGGTTGCTTGACAGTGGAAAAAGCTGGTTATGAAGTAGCTCTGGAGGTCATGCAGCTCTGTATATTTTGCCTGAGGGTATATGTACACCGCAGAGCAAAGAACTTGAGTTAGATCCAATTGAAGTTGCTCAGGAACTGGAGAAAGTGTAAAAAGCAATAAAGTTCAGCATTTTGTTGGGAATCAGATAATTAGTGCTGCCTTCAGATGGAGTCAATCAGCCTGGCTACTAACTACCAGGCTAATCCAGTTTTACTGTGGCCCACAGTTGTACCCATATCCTTGACTTCCCTGGGTAAATATGTTGGTTGAGCAGGTAATCTTTAACATAACACCAAATTTGTGCAGTACAGATATGGCCAAAAGAGTGATTTTAAGAAAAAAAACTTATAAACTATGTTAATAGGTAGAAGTGAATTAAGGAGCTAATTAAATGTCCTGGGATCATAAATATTTCCTTCTCGAGGCAGTATTACTAGTATAAAATAGCTCATGTCACCAAAGTCTCAGCAGTAGGACTGTTCAGGAGAGTGAATTTCTTTTAAAGATATAAGGCACCAGTTATTATATCAAATGCTTATTTTCACTAAAATGAAGTGAAAAGGCTGAGGCATTTGAGATAAAGAAATAAATCTGTGCTGAGTTTACACTAAAACACCTCCAAAAATCATGTAAATTAAGGGAACTAGGCACATGCAGTAACATTTGTCAAAAAAGAAGAGAATATTAATGCCCATGTAATTTTGGGACATTCCACCTGGAGTACTGTGTACAGTTCTGGTGCCCCTAACATCAGAAGGACATGGAACTGGTGGAACAAGTCCAAAGGAGACCCACAAAGTTGAAAAGAGGGCTGAAACACTCTCTGTGAAGACAGGCTGAGGAAGTTGGGGCTGTTCTATCCAGACAAGAGAAGGTTGCATGAATACTTCATAACAACATTCCAGTACCTGAAGGGAGCCTACAGGGAACCCAGAGAGGGATCGTTTGTCAGGAAATGTAGTCATAGGACAAGGAGTAATAGGTACAAATAAAAAGAGTGGAAATTTAGGTTAGATATTGGGAAAAAAAGTCTTTACTATGTAGGTAGTGGGACACTGGAACAGGTTACCCAGGAAGGCTGTGGATGCCCCAGCCCTGACAGTGTTCAAAGCCAGTTTGGATGAGGGCTGGTCTAGTGGGAGGCGTCACTGCCCATGGCAGACATACCACTTTATGAGTGATACTGTTTTCTTAGATTTTCTAAGGAGCTTTCAGGTAAATCTTACTGGCAGCAGATTGTTGCATAAACTGTAGATAAGCACTTTAAAGAAACTGTACTCATAAACCATAGGTAGTTGTTTAGATCTAATGTCAGCATACACTATTTGGCCTGTTACATTTTTAAGCTGAAACGCTGTACCACTTTCAAAAAAATCCAATTCTGTTAGTTACTTTGTTAACATAGGTGGAGTAAGATAATTTGCACTTGTTCTACTAAATAAAAATATGGAAGATGTATGTTCTGATCCATTTAAAACTGCACAAATATGGTGAAGTCAACAAACTTGATTTTTGCCACAACTATACCATGAGGGATAGTCCTCAATCATCTTGTTAGACACCAGTGACAATTTAAGTGAGAACAGCCATTTTGCCATTTTTAAACACTAGTTGTGCTATTTTGATCCATGTATAACTCTCAGTAATTAAATTCTTCCAGGCTGTGGCTCAAAGAAGATCAAGTGTCTCCTGGATATCTTTGCACTATCTCTACATTATGTAGCTCTACAGGAGAAGGAAGTGATCTGCAGAGATTGATTTGATCAGGACTTGGAAGAAATGAAGAGATGCTGCTTTTAGTTGCTAGACTTAATTCAGTCATGTTTTCTGTGCCTTGTGTAATCAAAGAGTTTCTTCCACTTACTGTGTAATACAGAACAAATCTCTGGTATAATCATCTCAGTTTTGCTTTTCCACTGATTACTCTGTACTTCCATCTGTTGAAAGGATGTTGTTGGGGAGGATGAAGCAAGAAGGTCCTGCAGAGAAGATTTATTAGTAAAAGACTCTAAAAGTATAAAACCTGTAAGAGATATAGAATTAAAAGCTAAATTTGAACTGTAAGATACTGAGCAGGAAAAGAGTAGTTAAGTCAGCTAAGCACAGAGCTGGGTAATTCAGTCACACCTCTGTCAGAACAAAAGGATGAGTAAGGGGTTGGACCCTCTCAGGTATCAGGGAAAAGGTGGTTTTTCAGGCTTTTAGTATGTAGATTTGTATGGTAATATAGTAGTCCCCATAGGCTGTATGTAAATCCTGTAGGTTTTTGTATCCTAAGGTGATTGGTTAGTGCTAGTTAGAATATTCATAATACAAAGGGTTAAAATGGAATGTAACAGGTAATTCGCTCTCTTACTTGGACGCTCTCTCTCTTGCTGCTTGGGCTCTTGTCCCTTTAGACTTCTCCTGTTGCTGCTCCCTCCCCTGGTTAGGCTGTCCCCCACGGCTAATAAACCACGTGTCTTGAGAGCACCCCAGTCTCAGGACATCTCTTTTTGGACTCAAACAACCACGCCGATCTCTACAGATGTAAATATTACAATCCTATAGTAGCCTTAAAACTTATTAATATTCTTCCATAACTCACTGGAAGTTTTTAAAAAGTGTATTTTTCTATTGGTTTAAAACCTATATTTACCCTAGTTCTCCACATATTTTTGTGGAGACAGATCTCTGGAGATATGAATCAAATTAAGAGTGAAACAAGTTCTCTGCATATTGTACATTTTCAGTATTTAGGACATTGACTGTAAAAACATGTTAAAAAACATGTTTTTATTTACAGTTTCTGATTGGTTTAATTTGTTTCTTGTTTAGTCACTGGCTGTTTAAATTTTTAAATACATGCTGTTAAATTTGGGAAACTGAAGTGAAATTCGGTCATTTTAAAGAATTTTCTGATCTTTAAGAGAAGCTCTTAAGAGGCTCAAACACTTCTCTTTACGTAGGCTAATAGGGCATTCATAAAAGAACTAGGGGAGGAAAAGAGGATAGGAGAAGGCCATGAAGACACAATTCTGAAATGCAATAAAGATGTAAGTAAATGAATAAAGAATTTCTGAATTCTTCTGTCTGCCATAAGTTGTCTATTTCCCATTTGCTGATGTGCAATAGTTCACAAGTTTAAAAGCTCCCAATTTTTGAAAAAAGTAAAGATAATGGACCTTTCTAAAAAATTTGTAATTTTTTAGAAAGACATAGCAATAATTGTCCAAGAAGCACAATTCATGCACAAATTTGATTGCTTGACTTACATTCTTTTTATGATTTTCAAATTATTTACTTAGCTGTCAATATTAAATTTAAAAATTCCATTCTTTGAAGCATGGTTTTTGTGATTTTAAAATTGCAGCCTGTAGTGTATTAAAGATAATTTAAAAATAGTCTTTTGTCAGTTATCTTGGATTTGCTTTAGATCATAAAACACTTGATGAATGTTTGGAGTTATTCCTAAAAAAACTTGGAAAATTCCCTCACAAAGCAATAACATGTTCATTACAACAAATTGGTAATTGTGGTCAAGCATGTAATGTATAAACAGTAATGTCTACTTAGATGTTAGTATGGAACCTGCTAAATAGTGTCTGTGTCAAGCTTTACCTACAGAAAATACCATTTTACATAACTGTAAAGAGTATGACAGCCTGTGTGAAAACAATAGATATTCTTCAAAAATAAGTAAACTGTGTAATGTATTTCAGAGTTATGAAATTATCAGCTTCATTTGGGCTGCACAGTAATAAAAGACTGCTTAAAAAGGCTGTTAGTAGGGAAATTACATTTATTCAACACATGTCCAGTATTTAGACTATTCTGGGTACTAGGATACTTGTCTGTATTGATGAAGGTAATTTCCCTGATCATTTATCTGTCAGATTAATACTTAGCATTTTTTACATTTAATATTATATAAAACTTCTGAGTTCAATGAAGCTGAAAACACCATTCCATATGCTCATGGGTTTATGAAACAGATGCATTCCTATATGGAAACTCTGGCCAATTGCACATGATTTAAAGAAGATAAGTACAGATCATATTTTTTGCTATATTTGTGCTCAGTCATGCTGGGATGAGGGACAAGAGACTTGATTGGTACAGAGTTTTGCAAAATAATACATGCTAATGTCATACTCTGTTTGGCCAGTTTACAGTGAACTGCTGCCTATGTATGATGCATAGTTATATCGGGAGATTATTGATGATGAGAAGGTTTTATCAGCACATCTGAACATAAAATATATGATCAGAGTTTAAAATAACAATTTGGATCTATTTCATTTAACAAAGGAAAATTGTTTCACCTTAATTCTAAAGTAATGTATGTTTAAAAAATAAAATTAAAACACAGTTTTTGAAAAATAGACTATCATAAAGTACAATTTCTAAACATGTTAAATGCCATTGGTAATTAATGATTATGAATCCAGTTCTCAATTTGTATTCTATCTGCCCCAAAATGGACATATACAGGCCAAATGAGGATGGACTGAATAGGTTCAGAATAGTATTTTTATTAAATACTAAATACATATATTACATATATTAAATAAATATATCAAACTACCCATTTTGTGGGATGTGTTCCCTTTTCTGCTTGGGAAGGGAAGAGTAGGGAAGCTGTGTTAAAATGGTACTAATCATTCTCTAAACAGGGTTTCTTAATGCAGTCTTTGACTCTGCCAAATCTGCATGGAGTCCCGGTGGGTCCTCTGAAGCAAGGCACACTCAACCAGAAAAATCTGAACCAGAGAGGTCCTGAAAGAGAGGAGAAATTAATGTTTCCAGTGACACGTGGTCACCTGTTGCTTTCTTCTGCTTTTCCTCCTGCCCGGCTAGCAGCTGCAGAAGAACTGACAACAAGTCTTTCTGAGTCCTGGAGGGGAGGTGAGGTACAGGAGCCTTACCAGCACTTTCAAGGAGGATTCTCTTGGCAGCATGTAGCAGCTGATGGCACCACACAGGCAGGCAAGACACGACACGGCTCCCGAGGGTGTTGATTAGACATTTGGGGGTTTATTTGGGGGTCCCACCCCAGGAGGGAACAGCATGGCTCCCACAGGAGAGAGGGGGAGGGAGAGAGGAGGGAAGAAGGGAGAGAGGGGGGAAGGAAGGAGCAAGAAGGAGAGGGGGCAAGAGAGGGAGCAAGCAAGAGGCCTTCTGTCCTCAGCTTAAAAGTGCTTTTCCAGTGAGGGGGCAGGCCCAAGGCTTGGACCAGTGGGATACTGAGGGTAGGAGGTGTTGGGTAACAATTGGGTTACAATGAATGGCAGCTTAGGGGGTGGTTTACAACAACTTGGTAATGAACCATACATTTTGGAGGAGAACAGAACCATTTAGGAAAAATGATCACCACAGTTACCTTTTGATATGTAGAGGGTTGGTTTCTATCCCTACAATTGTCATTCTTATAAGAATAAAATTTTGCCTCCATCCTTGGTTTTCCAGCATTGCAGTCTAAAATAACTGCTGCAATTTCTGTTGTATACATTCTTTGTTTCACAGAGAATACCACAGAGGAATCATCTGGCAGGCAGTAGAATATGCTTTGTCTTTTTGTTTGCTGATTTAAGAAAAAGCCCTGTAGTGTACCTCAACCCTTTACTGATATAACACCTCCTGAACTCAGATAAGAACACTTTTTTTTTTTTTAAACAGAAGAATAATTGACAAGTTCACCATTCTCATTTCTGTTCTGCTGCTGCCATACAACAATCTGTAATCTGAAAAAAATAAAAGGAACGTGCAAGCAGATAGCTGCTAAGGAATTCTAAGGAGTTCGTTCAGTTTTAATAGCAGTTTTGTGGAGGGGACTGATGCAAAGGGTAGCTCTTGTGTTCATGTTGATATAATTATGAGAGTCTGACATTGATTCCCCACTCCATAAAAAGCAGTGTTACTGTACTTAGTCTGCATTTCCCATTGTGAAAATCTGTGTGTTTGAATGAGATTTTTTTCTCACATCAAAAAGAGTTACAGAATTCTTCATGTGGTTTGTTAAAATAAGCCACAATCTATGAGGTTTTATTTTACAAATTTGTAGTAAAAAGACATTAATCAAGATCTAAATAATGAAATCTGCATCTCCTGTTTAGAAAATATATTTATTTATACTCCCACAATTAAAACCAAAACTCACAATTTGAAGATTTTTCCTTATTCTGTCTGGGTAAAAAAAAAAAAAAAAAATTATAATATAATGAAAATCATGACCTTATTAAGAATAAACTCATTACTGTGAAGGTTCTGGTTGACTCCACAAGCCTCCACAATCCAAAACTAAACATTTCCAAATACTAAGTTCATTATTATCCTTTTAAAAGAAGAAATCTTACTCTGTTAAGGAGTGTATTTTTAAGTATAGTGACTTCTTTAAAAACAAGAAGCAAACAAAACACTCTATTAATAAGATAAATAATAAAATGGAGTGAGGGTTTTATTCTCTTGCGTTACACAAACACACAGCTTTAAAGATATGTCCATGGGTTCTGGATGCTTGCTGCTTAGAATTTCTGTTGAACATTGTATGATGTTGATAGGCCCCCAAAGGTGCTCTTTTATATTTTAATAAATTCTATCTGGTATTTTTTTTTTCTATTTCCTTACTGATGACCCTACATATTTATTTAGTTTGCTTTATTTTCCCTCTTGTGATAACGTTGTTGTTTTTGGGGACAACGGGGCAGAGAAAATTTTTTTGTTGTTTTTTTACAGAGGGAATCATGATATTAAATCCTCCCCTCCCTCTCTCCCTCTCTCCCTCCCCCTTCCCCTCCCCCCTGCCAAGAATACAAAACAAAACAAAACCAAAAACATAGCGTCTTCTGAATTTTGCTCTCCAGCTCTGTCCATAGTCACTAGCTGGCCATGATAGTGTTATTCTTACAGAGGTTACTTGTTTCTGTAATTCTAGCTTTGTTATTCCTTTACTTTTTCTATTGAAAGATCTTTCCAAAAATTATACGGTGGTCATTCATTAGTCTTCATCTCTCTTTGGGGAAGTTTTCTGTTGGTGTTGGCTCTACATGTGCCTTTATAAAATTTTCCTCTTTTGTGAGTGTTGTGAGTATCTTCACTGCTCACAGCCCAGTTTACTGCCATTTCATTGTAGTGCCTTTTCCTACATGCAAAAAGCTATTCAGTCTTTCAACATCTGACAAATGGCACAAGCACCTAGGAGAGATCAAGTTTTACACTGTGACATGCTGCTAAATATTCTAAGAAATAGGCTTTCCAAAGCATGGAATCCTGTAAGCCTTTTATATTTTTCAAGGAACAGTTCTTTTTCCTTGGCTTATTTAGAAACTGGCTGATGAGTTTGCTGCACTATTGAACATAGAACTGCTTCTGGGACCATCTTGAGGATAGGTGGCTGGAGGCTGGTGACATCCCTTATATCATCCTGAATGGCTTTACCTTTCAGGTAATATTGTTATCTGAGGAATTTTTACATGATTTTGTATGGGAAATTAAGGCCCTACACAAATTCCACTGTTGAGATAGCATCCAGTTTAAAATGTAGATCTAACATATTATAGATAAACTATTCCTTGATCTTTGTTTTGGTTTTTTGGGGGTTTTTTTCCTCCCACTATGACACAAAAACTAAATCTATGTAGTCAGCAAATAGCATAAGACTAAAGCAGATAAAGTTCTCTTTCTTTGTAGTTTTAAAGGGACTTGGAGAAAACCCACAAAAACATAGCTACAAACAAAATATTGACCACATGGGTGCTTAAATTATAGCTTGAGTGGAAAGCATATTTATGTTTCCTTTCTAGGTTTCGCTCTGATCACCTTTCACAAGACAGCAAGATTAAGGCAATTGAATTGGCATCTGCTAAAGGGTTTACTCAGTTGTAAATAAACAGCAATAAGATAGTTGAACATATACCAACAAAAAACCCCAACTAACCGAAAGAAACACCACCCCCCCTCCCCCCGCCAAATCCTGTAAGTATATCTTTATTTAGGAACAAAGAATTAAAAAAAAAATATATTATTTACAATAGAAAAGGATATAGCTGAACACTGTGGATTACATATGATTTATATTCCAGTACTGTCAACATTACTGATCATGACTGAAAGCCGAAAAAAGACTATGACAGATTTAACTGCAAGCTGTTCCAACCAAAAGAAGAACAATGAGACAAAGATTTTCTTTTCTTGCATATAGTAGCTCATTCTAAAATTACACTGAGCTGACATAGAGTTAAGAATAATTGATATAAGAAACAGAGAAAGAAAAGCACTGTTGAGAGAACTGTACTTTGAGTGACTTGCTTCCAGAATATTTGGCATTTTTTTTTGTATTATTAACAAGTATTAATGTAACTTGAAATGCTGCATACAATGAGGTATGTGACTATTAACAACACATATATCCTTAAATATGGTAGATATATTTATATTTATTACTTATGTTATTGGCAATGTTTCCCACTGAAAATATTAATAAAATAAAATCAACTGTTATCAAACTGTTGTTCAGAAACAGTATTTTGGCAATACCTTAGAAGATGCTTTAAAGGACAAAATTTCTGTGCTTATCACAATAATTGCTTCCTATTTGGGCTGTCTCTCACAGAGTTATCTCCCAAATTATGTAGTAGTGAAAGACTACAAGTTAGTGTATCAGCCTTTTTTTTTTTCCTTTTTAAAACTGTGTGAAATCATGGGTCAGACAAAGTTTAAGGATTGCTTGAATTGCTACTAGAAATTAAAGTGTTTCCAAAGGACAGCTGGTTGTAAGTCCTATATATATTCTGCTCCCTGGTGCAGAGTTTTCCCTGTATATATACTTTCTAGGTGTAAATAAGCAATATATTTAACTATTATTTTTAATGGAAGCTATTATAGCTTTGGAACTTAAGAGAAATTAAATGTATAATTTCACTGTGGATAACACTAGCAAATCATCTGCCTCCCTGAAACTGCATTTACAAATTATTACCAATTTAGGGCAAGTGAAGGAGCTACTTAATGTTGACTTCTGTTATTTCTAAAAACCAACAAAATATTTCAAGTTTATAGGGGGTTATTATCAATCATTGTTTGTAGTAAAAATTCAAGTCCTTAATTTAAATTTCTGACACACTTGTTCCACAATCTGGAACTTAGCTTTATTTACACTGGACCACTTCTAACAGCTGCTGACACCATCTTCAATATGATGTAAATTAAGCTAACCTCTCAAAGACATATTACTGAAACTAATCCTAGGGAAAAAAAAAAAAAATACCAGGCTTTTGGGGGAGGTGGAGAGGATATGGGTTTTTTTGAGTCTAGATCAAAACTAGACTCCAAACTTATCCACTAACTTATCCAAACTTATAAACTAATCCAAAAACTAATAATGCCTCTATGATCCCTACAAAATTTGGAATTTTGCATAGAGAAAATTAACAAATGTGATATCAAATTAATTTTGATATGTAAAGCAAAGCATTTTTTAAGTATTTCCTTGTTTTTGATAAAGTTTACACAAAAGGAAACCCAGTCTCCATAGGGAAATATTTTCATCACAGTCCTATTGATATAAATGAGGCTAGAAGTAGAAGTAGAAAATCATTCCAAAGCACAAGGACCAGGGTCAAACTCTTGGGGCCTAACAACAGTTTCTACTAGAAACTGAGGTCTTATAATATGGAAAGAGAGGGAGACAAAACCGCAGATTATTAGTTGACCATAAGCTGCCAGTTCACTGTGTCTTGAAAAAATGCAAATTAGATATCTTAAAGTGCATCAAACATGGGTGTTGTTGAGCAGCGATAAGATTTTCGTGTTGAAAGATATTGATGAAGCATATACAGGACTGATCAGAGGGATAAAGATGAGGTAATAGAGAATGATTTTGTATAAGGTTGCTTAAATTTTTGCTTTCCCGTGGGAAACACAAAAGAGTGACAAGGAAGAATCTGAAAGTTTTTCCTGAGAGCTTACCTTCACACATCTAAATGGATCACGCAAATGTGATCTTGGATGGAATGAGACTGCAAGGACACTGAATGTCTGCTACTGTGGTTGTCTTTGCTTCTACTCAAAACTAAGAAGCACAGAAACAGGCTGTGAGTAGTGTTCCTGCATAACTTAGATATCATATAGATTTCTTTATTCGTGACAGAATTTTATGTGGGAGTTATGAAAGAAACAGATGTTCTGAAGATTAGCAAGGTCCACTGGAAACAATCACTTTGTAGTAATTCCTATGACAGAACACATACACAGACTTATCACTAAAGAACTCAGCAAACTACACATATCGACTCCAAAACTGAGACACTATTTTCTAGTTCATATATTATTTAGGGTATTAATTGTCCTGTGGAGAGGAAAAATTTGGAAGGTAGAAAAAAGAAGCACAGAATACAGACAGAAAGAGTAGTACAGAAGAGAAGGAATAGAATAAATATTTTTCTTCAAACTAGGTAAAATTTTGGATAATATAATGTATAGGGAACTTATCTGAAATAAAGGCATCAGTTCATTTTCTTTCAGTAAACAAACTTTTAAGCCAAGACTGCCCTGTTTCCAGAGCTCTAAAAAATCTTTTATAAAGCTATCATGTATCCATGCAATATTCATATAACAAAAGAGGCATACATGTAGTTAAGTTGCTCTGGGATGTGCCCAAATGGAGAAGAAATTCCTTTTCCACTTTTCTTAAATACAAAACTTATGTGAAAAGAGGAGAACATCACTTTCTTCTTATATGAGGGGAAAAATTACAGCTCACCACTTCTGCCCAGAATTGTGGGTGTCCCATTCCCAGAAGTGTTCAAAGCCACATTGGATGAAGCTCTGAGTAACCTGATCTACTGGAAGATGTCTCTGCCCACAGCAGATCTTTAAGGTCCCTGTCAACCCAAGATGCTCTGTGATTCTATGATCGCTTTGATTTTATTGCAAATTCTCTAGAAGTAGAAATTAATGTCAAAAAGTGGTTTGTTGCTGGGTTTTTTAATCCCATCTTGAAAATATTTTTTCCTTCCATTGAAAAAAACCCATAACAATGGAAATGTTTCTAGTCGCGTATATTCTAGACTGAAATGTATTTTTGACATCTTGGTTTTGTTACTAATATATAAACTTAGAAACTAAAAATGTGAGAAACTGAGGAGAGGACAGAGCAAATAAAAACAAACTGTAGAATCTATTGTCCCAGACTGAATGTCCAATATGGAACATATTCTGAAAAGAACTACAAAGAGCATACTTAGCTGTTTAGCTATGGAAAAAAATTACAGCCTTATGGAATACAAATACTGTGCTGAAAATGTATAATCTGGTCACATCTAATACTAGAAGTTATAGAGACACAATACACAACTGTATGAGTTCAAGGAATTGGGACTACTGAGGGGCCTGTGGTGGGTTTACCCCAGATCCAAATGCCCACCACAGCCACTCTATCCCTCCCCTCCTCAGATGGACAGAGGACAGAAGATGCAAGAAAGCGCTCCTTGGTTAAGGACTGGGAGAGATCACTCCCTGTCTTGGTCAACACAAATTGAATGAGGGAAAATCAATTTAATTTATTAGTAACCTAATCACATTAGGATTATGAAAAGTAAACCCAAATCTTAAAAGTAGCGTCACTGATCCAGCGTGGATCCCTCAGAGGATTACAGGTCTTGCCCAGCAAACCTGCAGGCTCCTCAATGGGTCAGAGAAGCTTTGTGCCTTCACCTGCTCTGGCGTAGAGTCCTTTCCATGGGCTGCAGATGAATATTTTCTTCCCCATGAACCTCCATGGGTTAAAGCAGGGCAATGGCCTCACAATAGTGTGCATCACAGAATGCAGGGGAATCTCTGTCCTCAGGCCTGGACCACCTCATCCTTCTCCTCCACCAACCTTGGTATCCAAAGGGCTGCTGTTCTCACATATGCTCACTGCCCTTTTCTCTGGCTACAATTGTTTCAATAGCATCTTTCCTGTTAAGTACATTATCCCACAGGTGCTACCAGCGTCTCTGGTGGGCTTGGCCTTGGCCAGTATAGGCCACCCAGGTCCATCTTGGAGCCGGCTGGCACTGGCTCTGTGAGACACGGGAGAAGTTTCCAACAGCTTGTCACAGACACGTGCTTCAAGATTTGGCTGAGAGAAGGAAAATTAGTTACAATTGTAAACAAAGGTTAATGATAAAAAAATCTGTCCAGCTGCATGAATGCAGTTATGTCATAGCATGTAGGAGTGCATGTTTCAGTGACCAGTGCTAAAGCAATAGTTCTTTCCTCTGATAAAGTCAACCTAGTTTATTATGTTAACCTAGCGAGTGCATTGCTGTCATTTCTGCTACTGATAAAGTTACTTTAAGATTATTGAGTGGGAGGGTATTTGTAGAGTGCTTTACAGATAGATTAAGAGTCAATTAAATCCACATTTCAGATTAATAAATCATCTTAAAATACTCTGTTATACCCTGTCTCACTGGTGTGGTTCAGAACAAAAAATATAATCCCTAATTTACAAATATGAGCTGGTAGTTATTCCTAGCAACTAAACAGCTTTGTTTTCATCTTGCACTCTGCTTATAATCATTGCTCAAAAGAAAATAGGGAAAAACTGCCTGAATGCCAGAAATTATCATTTATATAGAATTGCTCCCTGGTCTGTTGCCAGATACTTGGAAAAGCTAATAAAAACATTAATACTATACTCCACTGGAAAAGTGGGTCTTGTACCTTGAATTAAAACTTACCTTCGTCATAAACATCGATTTTATTTTCTAAGTAACAACAAAGTTTAACAAGGAGTTCAAAATAAAAATTTATAATCTGACAAGGAAAGAAGAATTTATTGGATTGAATTTGATAAAAAACTTCAGCTTTGTCTTCATAGATAGACTGTAAAATAAGAATTCTGTTTATATAAAATAGAATAAAACATAAACCAAGAGAAACTAAGATTCTGCATGGTATATACAAATGCTCTTCAATACTTAGTGGTATTTTATATCTATTTGATACCTGCAGGGAGTGTTCTTAGGAAAATTTGAATCATAGATAGAAGTTTCATCAAAGTATAATGCAGTCCATCTTACTATTAATGAAAAATTATTCCCTAAACACAATTTGAAATGTTTTGTCTTCTCCAGTTTTAACTTTCCAAAGACATTGATGCTCCTGCAATGTCCATCAAGAAAGTCTACACACAAGTGAACCTCACTGTCTGTAAATGTGTTCTACCATTCAACTTATTTCCCTTGTTATTAGTTAAAAAACATTTCCCAATCCTAAATATTTTTTCAAGTGTTTTGGTGGTTAAGTATTAGTAAGAAATAGAGCATGTAGGACTCCTATACACAGCTGATAAACTGTTTAGATTTATGCTTTGGAGAATTTATCCAAATTTATTTATTTTTTATTTATTATTTTACTATAGATTTCTGTGATTCCTCAGTATCTTGTGCAGCTCTTTTCATAAATGCTACTGACTTCTTCTGGATGTGAATTTTTTATAGGGAAGAGACTGATTTAAGGTTTCTTCATCTTGTCCTAAAATAAACCAATTGGAGGAATTTTTCTCAAGTAGTGAGAAACCATACAGCATGGCCTAGAGAATACAATACTGCATAGTCTGCACACATATAGCTCTACATGACATATAAAACTACACTTCGTGGAGTATAGTCTTAATGACTGTGACCTAAAAAATATCACCCCTTTTTGAGGCCACCCTATTTTCTACACAGCCTAACACAGGGGCTAAAAATTTTTATATTGCTGCAATTGAACACTGTTCAGTAGAGTTTAGTTTTTTGAATCTGAGGAGCACGTAGTGTTCAGATGAGCTAGCATGTACATGTATCCCATGTAAGTTAGAGCAGTAAAGCTAAGAAGCATGCTCTTGAGCAAACTTTTCCCTCAGGACAAGCAGGGAAAGAGGGAAACCCAGGCAGAGTACAAGTGTTCTGAAAGGAAGTTCTACATCACACTTCTCCCAGAGGGAGGAGGGAGAAGTCATCACCATGAGGTCACAGCAAATCTCTTAGCATACTAATTGCTTTTAGTAACTTCCTCTTCCTTCTCTTTGAACAAAACTGAAGTGACAGAATTAGGACCAGACAGTTTTTGGGAGGGTGGCTTTGACATCAGAGAAAGGGGGTACATAACTGGAAGGTGTTATACAAACTTTATAGCTGTATAGGACTCCTATATATTATATCAGATAATTTGATATGTTTATTAGGCCATGATGGGCCAAATAATGATTTTTAGTGCCATTTCTTCTCTTTTACCCATACCAAAACTCTGAGTATAACATCTATGAGTAATGGAAAATTCAAACATGCTTTAAAGAGGGGCATAATTAAATAGCTATCTGTAAACAAATAGGAAAAATAAATTAGGAAGAGTCCTGTTGAGTTTTTCAAAAACAATCCAGGCCAAAGAAATTTTATTTCAATCCATGAGGGGAAAGTAGGCTTTGTAGGCTGAGACTTCTGAGAAAAATAGTCAGTTTGAAAAGACACGCAAAAGAAGCACAGAAATTTGTGACAGTGGATTTTGCACAACAGTGCAGTAATCAGTAATTCCATGCGAGCATTTTCTCAGGTCTGTCTAAACATATTTCCATTTGAGTGTCATGAGGAGTTTAAATCGAAATAGGCATTTGACACTAGGGAGGGGAACAAGTAGGGACACACAATCAGGTTTGTGTATATGACCTTACAGGTGGTTTCTCACTGGTGTGTGGATTAGCAGGTTGTGAGGGGCAGCATGGCTGCACATAAAGTTAGAAGCCACCCTTTCATCTCTAACAAAGCATGTAGGTAAGTAAGGGAAAGTACTCCTGGAAACAGTGGGTAGAATTTCTAACCCAGGTCTCCTGCAAGAGAGTAGGGAGAAGGGCACATATCCAAGAATATTTGGCGAGTGAGGGGGCAGATGAGGGTGAGGATTTCTGGGGATTACTCTTACAAGGGTGATGAAATCTGTAGGTGTTTACAAACATTTTGTGATTTCCCAACTTGATTCTGTATCTGTAATTCAGAGATTGCTGATTAATTACTTTTCATCAATGATTTGACTTAAATCACATGAGGAATACATTCCAGTGACTGAAGCTACAATAAGAAGCAATAATTTGCTATGGCTCAGACAAAAACCTATAGGTTTCAGTGAAGGAGAAATTCAAGCTATTAGGAAAATCTTTCCAAAAGTACTGGAGTAGGTTCAGATAACTGTCACAAATTGGAAGTTTCTAAGCATTCTGGAAGATTTCTAAAAGGAGATTGCATAAATATGTATTGGCAAAGCCTAAAGAAAGTGTCTTCAAAATGGGAAAAAAATTTCCAAGAGTCAAGTCAAAAGAATTTATTTAATGTATATTCGTTTAGCTTACTGTACCTTATACATTCAGGTAAATATATTAAGTGAAAATAAAGAGAAGAGCTGAGAAGTGACTAATACAATTCTGGTAATCCACTCAAGAAGGCATAATAAAAAGGAGCAATTTAGAATATGTAAGAATTTGACAGTGTCCTTGAGCTCATATCAGGGCCATAAAAGTATAGTGTGTTATTTATTTTGATGCAGTCAGCATTATTGTAGGGTCTTTATCAGTTCATTAGCTCATTTTACTCATACACTTTGAGAAAAGCAGACCCTGTCAACCCATCATTAACCTGATCATTAATCTGTGAACAACTGTATTCATTGAAATGGCATTATAACATCGTGGTTTCAATTGCTGCAAAGCTGCAGGATGTTTCTGGTTTCTATATTGGTGCTGTGTGTATGAATGAGACTGGAAGTAGCAGATATTTCTAGTAGAGCCATTCATTCCATACTGATAAGGTACTTTAGCACAAGATCATGATCCAGGGAAGTATCCACTTTTAACGGAAGAAATCTCACTCCTTTAAGCTGTTCCTAGCATCAATTTATGTCCAGAGAGAATGGATACCCAGCAAGATTACTGTACAACACAAGTTCAGGCTAGCCCTTGGATAATTACACACTCTCTGGCAGTGCTACTTCCAGTGTTCACACACTCACAGAACTGAGTAAGAAGTTTCAGTTATTTTAATTTTTCAAGCAGTGACACTTTTACCTCTTTTCAGTACTATTCTTGATTTTCATCCACTTGTCAAATCCTTTTCACTTCTCCAGGGAAGATAATCACAGGAGATTTTAATAAGACAAGGTTTTTGTAGATTCTGCATCTGTAATGCAATTACTTCCATTTCATTACTGGGTCATTTAAAAAAGAATGTGGGGTTTTTTCTCTACATTCAAAGAATATAGATAATTTGTGTGATTAAACTGGATTTTTTTTCCAATTTTTTTTGCCTTGTTTATGATTTGTCCATGCTGAGTGCTTTTCTTGAGGACTCTCAACTCATACACAGCATGAGAGGAATTTAGTGTTCTTTTAAAAAGATGGCATTTTAATGAATATTATTTCATTTACTGGTGCCTTAAAATTTTCTACATTTTGTACTGTCAATCCCTATCGTGTTGTTGCTGGTTTGTTGTGGTTTGTTGTTTTTTTTTTTTTTTTTTTTTTTTTTTTTTTTTTTTTTTTTTTTTTTTTTTTTTTTTTTTTTTTTTTTTTGGTTTTTTTTTTTTTTTTTTTTTTTTTTTTTTTTTTTTTTTTTTTTT
>VWYO01015483.1:39151-73999 GCA_013400275.1 Rhadina sibilatrix | reverse complement strand
TTTTTTTTTCCATCTCAAAAATCTTCTGGTCCAAATTTTTCATAAACTTATTTCTATAGAAACACATGACAATCCCAACATACAAACTTTTTTTTTCTTCATCCTTCCTCATTTCTCACTAGGTAAAAGTGACTGAAAGATGTGATCACACTTAGCCTCAAGTCACCTCACCTTGTCTTCTTGAATCACTGTATTTCACAATGAATATTTTCCTACTGCACAGTACAACTTATGTCTTTATTATGTGACAGTATTGTATATTTAAATTTATTTCCTTCATTATTTATTTAATTACATGTTATTTCATCCACAATGCCTTCCCTGTTCACCTACTGTGTGGCTGAGAAAGTTCACAGTTTGGATAGCAGGAAAATAGCAAATAGTGACAGCAACGTTTGCAGCTGAGCTACAAATTTTAGTGAATAAAAACAATCTAAGTAAGAACCCTTCAAAAATGAGTGGCAACAGGATGGCAGATTGTGGGGCGGTTAATAGTGTAAACTGTGTATTAAATTATCCTCAAATCTGAAGAGTCTGAATAATTTAAAATATCTGCCTTTGGCGGATGCTCAAACCATGAACTTGCCTGATAATTTGGATTCTATGCTGTCTATGAAGATTTTATCCAATGTTTCAGTCTGAAAGAATACATTTTGATATTCATTATGTGTTTCTTTATGCTCTGGTACCGTCCAAGCAGATTATTTTGCACCAGATGACATGCATTACTAGAGCAAGGTATTGTATTTATTTTGTTATGAAATAGCAGTCATAGCTATCAGTAGCACTATGAGGCATATTTCTGCTTAAATCATTTGAGTTTCATGGTTTAGGGATCTTTGGTCTTAGAGGCAGCAGGAGTTCTATTTCTTGAGAGTTGTCTTCCATGTTCCAGTCGTGTACAAATAACATATATTTGCATTTTATCTAATGAAAATAATTATTTAAATACTTTCACATAAGGACATAAGGAGCACACAAAATCAATATTTATTCTGTAATAGTTATCCATTTTTCAGCCTGTGTATGGTACAATCAACAATTCTGTACTACTGTTTTTCTAAACTAACAGAAGTTCGTGGTCTGCTATAATACAGTTATCCTATTCTTTTTGGTGAGACTTAGCAACTGAATTAAAAATGCAAATTTTATTTAAATCCTAAAAAATAGGTGAAGGCACTTTTATTGATTTTGACATAAAGGAATTGTGGAAATGGCTTAATTTAAACACAAAAGAATAACTCTTAAATTCCTGATTCTCCAAGACACTTCAAAAAAACCCCTCCTTTAATTAAATGGATGCAACATAACAGTCCTAAACTTATTCAGTTCAAGAACTTTTACTTGTATGAGGAAAAAAGTTTTGGTTAACCTCATAAAAGTAATTTTTTAAAAGTAGATATGTCTGGACTGTATCCACTGATTCGTAGTTCTACCTCTAAACTGATATCTTAACCATAATACTTAAAAAACCCAAATGATCTAATGAATTCTTTTGTGCATCCTGAATTGTTGTTTTATTTTTATATGTTTGGACTTAGGCATACCATTTCTTTTTTTTTTTTAAAGTAAATGAAGAAACTGAAGTTACTGGTAAACCTTCAAACTGTTTCCGGGGGGGATTTTTGCAGATAGCATGTTAGAGCTATTACCACTGAAGCATATATTTAAGTATATGAAGTATTAGTGTGTTTGTCAAAAATGTGATGGTGACCACCACCCTCTTCAGGTAGCTGTCAGTGAAGGAAAAAAAATATTTCTGTTGCTTCCAGTCAATTTCCAAAGATGCCCTCAGTGTGTGAAGGGACATGTTTTCCTTCACAGAGCAGCAGCAGGAAAACTGAAAACAAGAATGACATAAAATAGGTAGAGATTTTACCAGTTAGTACAGTTTTTATTTTTTATAAAAAATATTACTAAAACTGAAGATAACTGAAGAACTGAATAGATTCTAAAATTATTAGTTCCACTTTGGAAAGAAAATATAAAGATTCTAGTTTGTTTGCTGCCCAAAACAGATAGTTCTTCTATAATTTAACATTTATTTTCTTTTAAATTTGGATCTCTTTGATCTCATTGAGTTTTGAAAATAAAAATAAGAATATCTACAACTAAAAGCTTTTGCATTTCACGATAAACTATTTCTAAATAATGAGTTAAGATATTGGATAGTAATAACAAATAAATGCCTTAATTCTAAGATACATTAAATTGTCAAATGTTCTATATTTAGGTATATTGTTTTTTAATCTCTGAATGTGTTTCCATATTTTCAACATCAAATTTCTTTAAGAATTACTCTTGAAGTGACCTCACATAAGGGTTTTGTTGGCAAGCCATTTATTTTCACTAGATAAGTAGATGTTTATTAAAGTTTTTGGCTTTTTTTTCAATTATTTGCTTTATTCTTTTACAACCTAGTTGCTAGATATCCAGTCTTCAAATTAAATATATTCTGTGAATAACCTAATGTGGTCTTCTAACAAATCAAAATTTGAACTATCCCAGAGTTTTCTGAGTCATTATGGGGAAGCATCCTCTGACAGATAGGAAGGAATTTAGGAGTTGAATTTATAGAAGCGAAATACCATTATGTGAGCAATACCACATAAAGTTCCATTAGGTAATCATCATCATAATAATGATGTCCTAGGGTGACATTTTGCTAAATAAATAGTTTTTTCCACTTTTCTCCGAGGAAGTTCGATTTTCCTGGACTGGCTGGGGGGAGGGGCCGCTTTGGTTTGTCTTCCAGAGGAATCTCCTTTGGAGGTTTCCTCCCAAATTTGCCCTAAATGAGGACACAAGCATTTCAGGATAATATTACAGAGCATTCAAAACTCTTTGGCATATCATCTTTCTCAGAAATATCAAACTAGTTTTTTGTCTAATAATGCTGTTGATAATACCAGTTAATGCAACTTTGTTGTTAAAAGGGTATTTTTTATTATTTTATTTTATTTATTTTATTGTAATTTTTTTACCTTTTTTCAAGCAATGATGCCAAGTTGGTTAATAAGTAGTTTTAGACACCAAGTATATTTTGAAGTTGTCTTAAAAAAGCAGTTAAAGAGGAAGTTCTCTGGATGGCTTCAGCCTTTGCCTGGTTTCCAAATGATCCAGCTGGCACATGGTAATTTGTGTCAGGAAGTTAAAATCAGCAGCTTACAACATATGTCATCCTGTATACTATTGGTTATGAGGAACTAGTATCTCTTTCCATGAGCCACTTCCACAGCCTTTTGGATACAAGCACTCCATCTTAAAGTAGTTTTTGTGCTGAAAAAATTAAATGCTTTTTAAATTGCACCATATTTATTTCATCATATGATAAGAATTCCATTTTATGTTCTTGCACCTTTTGCAAGTATGGTAATAAGATATTTGTGTATATTTGCTGTTCTCCATAACAAAAGCTAGATAAATGTAATGGTGAAGGAAGTAATAAATCTACCTGAGTTTATGGCTTAGCCCTGTTCAAATAACAAAGTTAATACAAAAGATTTCTTCAAGCATAAAAAGGATAAAATACGATAAAACTAAAATAGCTAACTGAACCTAGAGGAAAAATGTATCATTGCCTGTTAATTTTAGACAACATAGTTTTTCATAGAACATCCTCACTGGGGGTTAATACTTACTGTTTTCTTGAAAGCAATTACTCTACTGTGCAGTACATTAAACTGCAGAAAAACCACACCAATAAACAGGAATAATAACAATTCTTTAAAGTGTCCCCAGTGTGCTGTAATGTATCTATTGCTAACTCACATATTAAATCTAGACTGTTCAACAAACACTGTAGAATGTATCTGCAGAGCTTGATCCAGCTTTTCTCATTTAGCATTTTTAACTGTAAAAAATTGGCTGCAACACTGCAGTTTCAATAACAACTCTCAAAATGTTTATTTAAATTTTCAGGAAAAGAGTGAAAACATTTCATAGAGAAACACATACATCTTCACACAAGTCAGATACATGACTGAATAATAAAATATCATAAAATAGAATGGTTGGCCTTTGTCTTGCAAACTGTTTTGTATTGCTACTGCTGGGTCATTTGAACTAGGCAGTGATCACATTTCAGACTTTTCGTTCTAGACTATGAAAAATATTACACTATTTATATCTGTTCATAAAGTAAGTGCTTTATCTTTAACAATCACATACTGTAAAAGAAATTTTCTGGAATTCATTAGCTTATTTGACTATTATAAATTACTTAATTTCCATTCACTGTTAAGAGGAAAGTTCTCTATTTTCTATGATGTCTGAAGAAGAGTGAGACACCTTTCTGAACAATGGTGGAAGCATTAATTCTTCAGTGGACAGATTAAATAAAAACAACCAAACAAAACACCTCCACAAATTTTGAGATCCCTCTAAATATTTCAGTGCTGTAAAAGTACATATGAATTTTGTTTACAGCATTGAACTAGGATTGACAAACAGCCAATAACTGATCATTCTATAGGTGAAGAAATTTTTCCTAATATCCAGTCTAAACCTTCCCTGGCAAAACTTGGGGCACTTTTCTCTTGTCCTATCAAATTGTTACTTGGGAAAAGAGACTGACCCTTACCTGCCTACGACCTCCTTTCAGGTGGTTGTAGAGAACATTAAGGTCTCCCTTCAGGCTGGTTTTCTCCAGGCTAAAGAACCCCAGCTCCTTCAGCTGCTCTTCATGAGATTTGTACTCGTGCCACCTTCATGCCCTTCTCTGGACATGCTCCTGCACCTCAGTGTCTTGAGAGGCCAGAACTGAATGTAGTATTTACACACAAGCATATTTATAACCTCATACAACTGGCCTTGGCCCATTGATCCAGCCTGTCCATATCACTCTGCAGTGCCTTCCTACCCTCCAGCATATCAACAATTCCACCCAATTTAGCGCCATCTGTGAACTGACTGAAGGTGCATTCAGCTTCTAATCTGTATCATAGAAAGGTATTAAACAGAATAGAGCCCAGCACTAAGCCCTGGGGCATAGGGTCTATCTCTCACTGTCCCCAGTATTCTCACTCACCTCCTCCTGGGACAGAGGAGTTCCTTTACATGGGCTCACCCCCACACCGTGCTCAGTGCTGCCACCAGGTCCTTGCAGCACAGCCAGGCACACTCTGCAGACATGCTGTGGGTTTCTCCTGAGTGGATGTCTTTGCTCACTGGTTGGGCTGGCAGGGTGCAGCTCCTGCCCTGCTGTGCACGGTGCCCTGCCATGCCCTGTTTGCCCACCCTGTGGGTGGCACTCCTGGTAGCTAGATTCCTAAGGCTGTCTTCTGTGCATGTGGGAGGCTTGGCTGCTGTTGCTTCTGGCCCAAGCCAGGTCTCATCCAGTGCTCTCATGTTAACCTGTGGCTCCTGACAGCTCCCATGGCTGCTCCTGATGTTCTCCCACTTCAGTGTGTCATACTAGAATTCTCTACTGCTGATCATGCCTGCACCAGAGATACTCATCTTGGCTATAAATGTAACAAACATATTTATACACTCTGATGTAGTAAACCTATTTATAACTCCAAAGATGCTCATCAGGGTTCAGAATTAACACAATATTCTACTGCATGCTATAATCTAGCACTTCTGACAGATTATGTAAGAAGCTGAGCATATCCTGAGATTGTTACCTGTCCACAGAAGTTACAAGTGTTCAGAAATTTTGCACAGGAACTTCTGGTTTAGTGTTTTTTTTTTTTTTTTTTTTTTTTTTTTTGGGGGGGTTTTTTTTTTTTTTTTTTTTTTTTTTTTTTTTTTTTTTTTTTTTTTTTTTTTTTTGTGTGGGTTTGTTGTTGTTGTTGTTGTTTTTGGTTTTTTTGTTTTTTTTTTTCTGTATGTGCTTTATAAAAAGCCAATGGACCAACAAAAATAAAGAATATGTTGCATAGCGAAGAATTTATCAATATAATTTTCTTAGGCGACATCAGCTCACTTTTCAATTGTTGTTTTAGGTATTCCTATACAATTACTGCCTATAGCTGTTTAGGCACTTTATTTCCATATTGAAAATTTCCACACCTGAAGCATTATATCAAATGCTTCCATTTTAACTGCAAGAGTAAAAATTGATAATGAACCAATTAAAATGTTAACTAGTGTTTGTTTAAATGATGCAATTTATGATCTAAATTGTGATGTTAAATACTAGTTACTCTGAAAGCTGCATATTTTGGTCAGAAAGAATCTGTTCAATAGTAGTTTTCCTCCTAGGCTGAAATTGCAAAAGTATTTCACACTATCGAGGAAAAGATGTCCTGTGAATGTCTGTCTTAGGTGCATTCTTGAGACAAACCAATTTACATGTCATCAATTTATTTCCAATCTCTTCTTATAACAGTGGAGCAGCCTTTAGGGATCTCATTAATAATTACATATTAGGTTATGAAAGTCTGCCTGCTTTTTTAAAACTTATTAAAGTATGTGATTATAAAGTCAGAATTCTCAGAGTGTATGAATGTATAGAAAGAATCTGTTGCAAGTTCAAAGCAGNCAGCTTGGGAAGTCTTAATGGCCCATTGTGAAAAGAGATAAGAAACAGTGCCCCACCTGGTTTTAACAGCTGGCCCATTATCAAAAGGCATCTGCCCCCCCCTCCTCCCAGAGTTACAAGAGATAAAGAAAAACATCTCCCCAACTGCTTTCAGCAGATGAAATAGAATACACATTTTTGGTTCCACAACCCAAGACAATAGTGTAGGAGAAAACAACATTTGATATGTATTGTTATAAGTCTTCAACAACCCTGAGACTGTGAATAGCATTATATGATATATTGTTTCACTTTGCAACTACATTGCAACAATAAAATAATAAAAATAATTTTGCCAATTGATTTCTATTGGGATTTTTGTCTCAAAATTATCCCTGACTAATTGTCTTATATAAAATATTCCAATTTGTATAATTTCTGAGGTTTTTTATGCTTTTGCTTGCAATTCCCTACTGCAATACTGTACATGGGTTTATGTCAAATCAAATTAAAAGAACTGGAAAACTGCCTTTTGGATGACATAATTTCTGCTCAGATCTCAAATTAGTTGTATTTTATTTACATGACGCCTGAAACAAAGTCACTTTCAGTTAGTAAGAGTTGACTTATTACTAAGAAAAAGGGGTTTAGATTAAGGTTTTGGTGTTTAGGTTAACCCTAGGTAGATCCAAGAATCAGTTACTAAGGGTTACCATTGGTCTGAAGGAAAACAATTCCACCTTTGAGCTATATTGTGAAAATCACTTTCTTTCCCCCAAGCAATATTATTTGGAGTTAATTTACAATTTTTGTAGGCCTGAGGATCTCACAGAATAACACAGTTTACTAAATATGGGTTACAGAATATTTCTAGATATATCAAGGGGCAATTCAGAAGTTTAGTTTGTGTCAGTATTAAATATAGCTGATTTATTTGCATAAATCCTGAGATTTTTGTCAGAATTGCTGTTTCTGCCTTACCAAAATTCTCATAGGTTTTGAAAAATAGCTTTCTGTGATAGGGAAAAAAGCAGTAATAGCACAATAGCTCAATATGTGAGGGCAAGATTGGTCTCTTATTCACAGAGTGATTTCAAATTGCCAGAAGGGACTGACTGCTGTAAAGTGTCTTTGTGGGAAACATCTTCAGCAAAATTGAATAATAATGTTTCTGTGGTCCTTAAGTGTTTTGTGAAGGATGTGTGTTTTCCTGAACTCATTTCATTTTGATAATCATCAAAAGGTGTCTCAATACAGCAAAACTGCTCTGTTATATACAAATGATCCTGGACACCTCCTGGGAAACATTTCTTTATACAGAATGTATAAAGAAGCCCCATTCAAGTAAGGAATCTAAGAGAAAAAGGTCTGATATTTTCATATTTTGTTCTCATTTCTGTTCTGAAAAGCCTGAAAAGTATGAGAAAGAACAATCTGGGCACACATGGATTTCTGTGATTAGGCATTTTATATACACTTTTCAACTTCTATTCCTTAATCCTGTTAAACACTATTTGCAGTGCAGGTATTTACTTAGAGTAGCTCTCATTTTAGCTGAAGATATCTCCAGGGAAAGCTCTGAAAACCTGAAACTCCATTAGTCCTTTTTTATTTATTTATTTATTTTGTACTTCTCAGCCTATGAACTCAATTGAAAAAAGCATCTTTTCATATATACATTTTAAATATGAATCTTTTCATTCCTGGTTTGAATATTCATCCCGTTTCATTTAATAGACCTTTAAAATATTATTCTGAATTTTTTGTATTAGCAGGCAACAGTGTTCATAAAATCCAAGAACCTCTGGGTTATCTCAAAAGAAGATGTGAATTAAACTTTATTTAAAATTTCATGTGCAATACATTGCATTAAATACTCATTATGTTTGTCAGAGGCATGAGGAAAAAGAGGATAATATCTTCTAAGAAAATCTTTAAACAGATTTCTGAAGTATTCAGCCACAGTTAGATTTTTACTTCTCTGGCTTTAGCTGTCTTTTTGTTTCTACCTTCATGAGGAGGTGGAGCACATAGGAGAGTTTTGTTTGCCTTGTGAAGATGTGCAAAACAGCATCTTCTAGGCTTGTGGAAAGCTGACTTACAGAAAAAAAAAAAAGGAATGTCTTCTTTCAAGGAGCGGAAGTTGTCCAGAAAGTGAGGCAGGGTGTCTTTAGAAGTATTTCTGTGTTGCTGTTACAGATTGTTCTTATTGATTTCAATGATTTACCATCTTTTGTATCTGATTTTCCTTGAAAACAACCTCAATTTGGCCTGAACAAAACTCATCTGCTCTTTTAGTTGATTAAGAGATGAACTCTTGCTATTTTAGCTGCTTAATGTCAGTCTTATGGCACCACAACATACCTGAATAGGGAAGAAAGTGTGCAGGCTAAATCCAGGTGTGAATGTAGGTTTTTCCTCCCCAGAACATATCAGGATACTCCAATATCTACAATGACCCGACATGAAAGCCTCATTCATTGGATACCACTGTTAGCCTTCAGGACAGTCACAAAATTGTCCTAAATTGGAGAGGCTGTCACCCACCTGGCTGGGTTTAGATTAGACACAAGATTGTAGATGGATAAATGACAAGGAATGGTAGTAGATGGTAGGCATGAATTAATTTGCTTCTAATATATGAAGTTCCTATAATTCTGGCAGGTACAAGACTACTCATTCAGTGATTGTGTCTTGCTAGAAGAATGCCTAAATGCTATTAGTAATGGATTTTCAAAACTATCACCTTTAACTGTGCTCTGTTGCTACTGTAGCATTTGCAGAACTTGTAGGAGCAGAACAAATACTTGCCACTGTGGTGATAGTCTTAGGGCTTCCTGAAAGTTTAAAAATTTATGTTTAAACACTATCTGTGCCCTGTTCTAAACCAAGAGTGTAAAAATTGAAATGACAAAGTTGTAATGGTGGTTGATGATGCAGCTTCAAAATAAAATCCCTATCCAGTATGCCCACTGTGTTTAAACTATGGAGTTTGTGAAGCAAGAGGCATCACTCACAGAGGTAAGCATCCTTGCTGAGCTTCCAGCAGCACACAGGACCCAATTTTGTTCCACGCTATAAAACACAGATGAAAGGTATCTATCTTAAGAAAGAAGTCCATCACTTGTATGGGATTTTTGAAAAATATGAATGAAGATCATGCTCCTATAACTTTTAGAATCACTGCAGAAGCTAAAAAAACCCTGCCTCAGGCATAATACATATAGTCTAGTATAAGCTGTAAAAACTCTAAGCAAAAAAACAAGAACTGTCAACATTGCCCAAATCCAACACAGATACACAGTGATAACACCAGACAAGATGCTTCTCTGCTCTAATTTTGCAACTTTTTATCCTTTGCACTTACTGCTCCATTGCTGTGTAAAAACATTACTGAAATGCCTTCAAAGCCAAACAACTGACACTTTTCACTTCAGAAAGAGGAAAAAGATAAAAGAAAAAGTTGTTCTTTTACGCTTGTCAATTTCTGCTCAATGCCTCTGCTGTCTGCAGGTCATCTGCAATGGTAATTCAGAGCACTAACCAGCCAGTGTAAGCAAAAAATGCCAAAAAGAAACAAAGCTCACCAAGGTTTTGTAGCAGGCAATTATTGTACCCATTGTAGCAGGTAATTATTGTCTTATTTTCCAGACAAGCCAAATAAATGGCTAGTGTTCCAAGAAGGAGGAAGCAATATGAAAGCTGTATTTTTGGTCAGCTTTTTGATTAACTTTTCAGTTTCTAAACCCCTGCCTGGTCTTTTGAACTGCTGTCTTTCCTAGCTATTGCAGTTAAGAAAATATCTGCGGTTCTGTAAATTTCATTTTGCTTTGCCTTGGAAACAGAGCTCTACAAGGTACTAAGTTAATACGAAATAAATCAAATAAAGAAACTGATGAATTTTGTGATCAAGATGAAATTGAAAGAAATTAAACATTCTGAGGCAATGTTAGTTTTCAGCATTCACAACTGCCAGTGTTCTCCAGTCAATTCCATCTGTCTATGACAAACAACTAGTTTTCCAAAATGATAAATCACATTTGAAAACTGAATTATTGGAAGAAATAAATCTACATAGACATACATAATAATTGTCTGAGTAGGAGCATTAGATACTATGGATCAACTCATCAGCAATAAATGTGTCCAAGCCTAATAGAAAATAGATGTTGAATTGCATAGAAAATACAGTTGGTCATAACATTCATTTATATATAGTATATTTTTTGTAGGCTGGCACTAGGGACTCTCAGGTTGCTGTCAGATGCACCCTTGTTCTACTTGTCCTACAAGAAGCTTATAATAAGCAATATAAACCATGCCAAAACAAAGAAGATGAGCTATGCACATGAGAGACCAAAAATGAGAAAAGCTTAGGCTAAAAGTTCACCTTCTGCAGAATTTGTGTGTGGTCTTGCTGAGTTGAGCAACCCACATGAATTCATTTCTCTATTTGTAAAAGTGAAATTATGTTTGTCTAGTAAACAGAAAGTTATGAAGTTCAGTCTAACTATCTTTATCAAGAATCCTTGAATTCTGTATACCAGACACTGTATTATTTATTGTATTCCTTCATATTTTATGTAAAATAAATTTCAAGATGTGAAAGAGTGCAATTTAGATGCTATGATGTATATTATACTGGTTAAATTAATGTTAAATCAAAAGTATTTGACTAATATTTATTATGCTAGGATTAAAATTAGTTGGAAATTTTCTGTTGGAATACTTTTCAATGGGAAATGTCAACAAGAATTGATGTTTTAAGTCTTTTTTGGGTCATGAAAATAAAAATTAATTGAAAAGAGGTAGTGAGCTAATAGGGATCAGGAGTACTTTTTTTTCTGCCAGTGAGGCTTTCAACAATTTCACTTGCCACCAGTAAAACTGGCAGGAATTTTGGGCAGGAAGCAAGCCAAAATATTTCTCTTTATTTTATTCCAAACCCAAATTTTCCTGGGAATCCCTTTTCTCATAAAAGTTGTATTTTTAGTTTTTATCCTGAAGTGGGATGACAAAGATTTCCATTATTTTAGAGGGATATTTTTAATTTTCAATTAACAAAGTACAAAAACCCATTAGTCAAATAATAGATATTTCTGAACATCCTGCTAGTCCAATATATGTGCATATGTCATTGAGGGGCTTTGATTTAACAAGATAAACCAATGGGTACCTCTATAGCAAAAGGCAGCTGCTCTAAGCAGTGACTTGTCAGAAAATCCAGGCACTTTCTATGTGTCTGACATCTTCAGTGTATGAATTAAAGTTGCACTAGATTACAAATATAAAGTGTATTTTAATAATCCCAGTCACATTGCAACATATTCGCTGTCTCTAATATCTGCTCTATATCCTGGGACTTCGTGAAAGTAAGGGAAAATACAGATTAGAATGTGACAGGCTATAACTCAGAGAACATTCACTAATTCATCTTCTTCCAGCTCACATTAAACTGATGTAATTTTTCTAGGAACTATTGCTGAGAAAGTTCTATGACATTTTTGCTCTTTACTTTCAAAATATTTCTATTTCTAAGACTGGATGGACGAGAGGTAAGGTGGTATCTTCTAGTAGCTTCATCCTTGGATTTATGAGACAAATTTTAAATTATTTTATTAAGAACTAAATCCATAAAAAACTTTTGCACTGAAACTTTATGACAAGGAGTTACATTTGTAGAAAATGCACAGTAACCAAAAGAATGTTCAGTTGCAGAAGGTCATAAAAGAAATAGTTCATTTTTCAAATGTTGTACCATCAAGGATATAAGCTTTCCCCAGTTGAACTTCTAACAATTTATGTTGCTATACTAAAGAATTTGCATTCAATTTTCCAGCATACACATTGTGTTTTTCAAACTGCAACACTGAACTCTGTGTTCATTACGAAATCAGGTCTTGTCTGGAAAATGTACTCTTGTTGCTACAGCTGGGTACTTTGAGGTTTCTATTCTGTTGATGGGTACTCTAAGAAAACAATTCCCCTCTATTAGATGTGACTTGTCAGTGAGGAAAAAAAGAGGTGAACTCTTGGGTTGATGGAATATGTAAAGGAATGGGAGATGATGGGAGATGAGGACACAAAGATAACAGTATAAAGGTTTTGCCACATGGAAAGTACTGTGCACTTACAGTCCTACATTTGCTTTCTGCTGCTGCTCCAAGTGAACCTCTTTTGTCTTTCTTATTCCCAGTATTCATCCCAGATACTTTGAGAAGGTCTAAGTGCAAACTAAACCTTGAGCATTACAGCTGCAAAGTCCAGGTGCTCTGCTGTGATACACATTTTTCTAGCAAAAGCATCTGGATGCTTGGCTGGCTGCACCATGGAAAGAACTGGCTCCAACATTGCTTGTATTGGCATCCAAGGGAATTGCCTAAGGATCAGTCTGCTGTGGGGCTGGCTGGGATATGCTGCCCAGCTGGAGACCGTAGTCCTTTGATAGGCCTGTCATTGTCAAGAATTTGATCAAGTTTATATACTTTAGAAAAAAATCCCGTTCAAATTTCTCATGATCTCTTCCACATGTAAAGCCTTATTACAGTATAAAGGATCTTGTACAAAACCACTGAGTAGAGATATAAGCAACTTTTAAGGACCCACTACTTTGGCTAGCTCTTTCACAATCCATGTACTACACAGTAGGCCATAGAATACTGCATTTCTGTATTCCAAAAACAAACCATTGTGAGATAACTGATTTTCATTTATATATTTTAATTGGAAATGTAAATAACTTCCACAAAAAAAATCCATCAAAATGTCCTTGAATTGTTAAATGAAATAACCTGATGAAGTAAATTTGGCGATGTCTTTCAAACATACCTCTTATGGCCATACAGACTATACAGACTAAAGACTGAAAAAAAGAATTCCTTTCACTTAGACACTCAAGAATATAGACAAGAAGTTCAGGAAATCTCTGCTAAAGATGTGAAAGTAATTGTGAAATTGAGAGGATTAATAATATTGGCTTTATGCATATAATAATCCTGGAAAAGATTTTTTTTCTTCAATCACTAATATATTTTAGAATTTATTTTTGTCTCCTTTCTTTTTCAAGTTAAAGACATTCAATAACAAAAGAGACCAAACAATAGTCCTTAATCCAGAGTGAGTGCACAACTCAGAGCTCTTCTGTGTACAGTGGAGATATTGGCCAAACAGCTGTGTGGATAAGATTAATGATCATGTGCATGCCTTTTTCCTTCCTCCAACGATTGCTAATGTTCCTTAGTTTCTCCATGTGTTTCCTTCCACCTTCTACAGCTGGAAACTTCTTGCACATTGCCCTAATTCCAGCAAAGAGATTCATCAAATACTCTTAGTTCTACATCACTGGTTTGGAAACTCTCCTCCATAAATCCTTTGTGAGGGCAGAGAAAAGGGTGCAGAGATAATTTGAATATTCTACTGCAGTTTGCCAGCATCCCAGATTCATGTAGCCTGTAAGACGACTATAGTGAACCTAATTTTAAATTACATAATGCATAAATATGCAAAAATATCTTGCTCTGCATATGTAGAGACTAGTATAAGTATTTTCTTTGCAATAAAACCTCTTTTTCTTTTCCTGGAAAATGTTTTATTAATATGACAGGGAATGAAAAAAAAAATAAAAATTACTACCTAAAGGGTATTCCTTTGGCTTCCTTTGTTGAAAATCTCCATGCAGATCAGACCCGCGAGGGTCGATGTTATTATGATTTTGAGAGAAGAAACAACTTGTACAAGTTGCCAGACCAGATTTATAAACAGTTGCAAATTACGGCTGACTACTTCAGTAGCAAATAACTAGGAACAGGTGCAGAGAATACCTACCAAAACTGATTAATGTTAGGCCATTCCTGGTCTGGAATTATTTATTTGCTGACAACGGACAATTTTTCATTTGGTTCACACATTCACATGGTCACTTATTTTCCTTTACATTTCTATAATCAAATCACCATAAGAAAAGGCAGGCACTATATTTAGGACCTCTGAATACATAGTCAGGGCTTATCGATTTCTCCATTAACTCCATCCATCTCTTAAATTCCTAGCAGAATTTATGCACTGTAATTCTCTAGCTAGAATAGTTGTACTCTTTCAGATATTTCAGTATCTAGAATATTTGCTGGTGATCTGATTGAGGTCATAACATCTATTAATTTAATTTCTCCTTAACACTGAAGAAAGAAATTTAATTTGTTTCATCTACAGCATTCTAAGGCACTTTGTGGCATGACATTCTCTGATAAACCTATAAAATATTTCATTAATGTTTTCCTGATAGGTTATCCCATAGAAATTACAAATACTATGTGTTATAATATTAGCCATTTTTTCTCCATCTCTTTCTGAATCTGCTTTTTCTCAGATGAAAAGGAAAGAAGTTCACTCATCACTGCTCATGGTCTCTTTGATTAAGCAACCATGAAATAATGCAAATACAGTCACATTTTCATCATGTTGGTTAAAACTTTCTTGAGCTCAGGAAGCAGGGGAGCAAAGAGCAAAGGTTTTTTACATGTACTCATATATCTGAAACATTCAATTGGGAAACACATTCATTGGTTTAATGATGCAGTTGGTTGCCCACAAAGAGCCCAGACCCCCCAGTTTAATGGAGGTTCAGAGCTGTGTGTGGGCAGATGTACTGCTTCCAAGGGTTTCAGGACACATGGATCTTCAGCAAGAAAGTGCAGCAAGGAATAAACTGGCATTACTTAAAGACTCTCTCCCTTTAACACCCTGCGGTCCTGAGTGGCAGTGTGTTCCAACCTAGGTTTATCCCAATCAGACTCTCTGAGTTGCACAGCCAGGCCAGCTCCCAGGGAGTCAGTCTTTCACACTGATCTTTTGTGCCCATTAGGGTGGAAGGAGAGCAGTGGCACTTTCCAGCTGGCATTCTCGTGCAGGGCTACATATCAGCTGAAACACCATGGTGGCAAGGCCAGTCTTGCTTTAATGAGTCATTTCCAAATGTGGGTAAAGTAAAGCAGAAACCCCAATGATTCTGCATGAGCCAAACTAAGTCTGGCATGACTATTTCTGACATAAAGTTAACAATCCTGCCTCACCAAAACAGGTTTTCTGCAGACACACAGAGAACAGCCCTCCATATAGCTCTTTCCAGTAGCCACATAAAATTTTCTATTGCTAATGGTCTCTGTCCCACAATTATTGGCCAGCTCTTCCAGGGATTGCTTGGCACACTGCAACCTGGGGGACAAAGGCATGCCAGGAGCCATTTGAACAGTTTAATCAGTGATGTAATTCCAGTACATGGCAATGGTACCCATTGCTGCTTAATGTACTACTGTAGATGCTACATATTTTCTAGGTTTAATCCTTAGCCCAGCTCCATATTATTTAGGTTAGTGGAAAGTTGATGGCAGTCCACATTAGGCAATAAATACGACTTCCATATGATAATAGCTCATTGTGTTATCTTGCTTTTGTATAACTTTTTGCAAATTATTCTTTTAGGGAATTTTGCAGGGATGATGGAATTAGAGAGCTCTAGTTGAAAAAAAAGTAAAGTGAAGGCTCTTCTCAACATCCCTTGCTGTTAGAAAGTGCCCTTTTTACTGAAGTAGCAGAGATATCATCTGTAGCTATATGAGAATACTTTATCCTTCCAATGTGCTTTACAGAAATACTTACAAATAGAATTCAGCAGCTTTGCTAAAGTGTAAAGTTGCAGCTGTCTTTTCCTCCCTCTGTAGAGTGGAAGAAATAATGACACTTAGTCTTTTAGCTGTTTAGATATACACATATTTTTCTGTTATGCTCATTCAGTATGATAGAAATGGAGAAGGAATGGAAGATCTGTAGTGCTGGTGCTTCACTGCCTAGCTTCTTGTAATTAAAGAGAAAAAGGAGTGCTTTTCCTATCTGATTCGACAAGTCTTATGCAAATACTGAGCTCAACATTCAGACCATCAGACACGCAAGACTGCTGCAGAATTTCTAAAAGATTTTGTACATTCCTTTGTGTGTCCTTTTTTTGATGATGTTTTAATAAAGAATAATTTCTTGAATGTTTAGCAACCAATGAGAAGAACTTAAAAAACACAACATACTGTAAAATTTATTTGAAATATACATTGGACTAAATTTTATATAATTTATATAAAATTTTTATATAATTTATATAAAATTTCCAATGCAAATGTTGTATCCAAGGCAATAAAGGTTTAATTACTAAAATAATAACTTTCCTATTAATTTTTTCTGTAGTTATATAGGATTAAAGAACATGATTTTATATTAGGTTTATTGAGTTACTGGTGCAAATTAAAAATGGCTTCTCTAAAATCCTGCACTTGCTGATCAATGATGAAATAACAAACCATCTGTTCTACCAGAAGACTTTTTTTTCTGTCTCTTTTGTTGATTTCTATGTTCATAGTAAGTTAGAGACTTGGCAGTTGTTGACACTTAAAAATTATCTGCAGGAAAATGTAATAATGCATCTATATTGATTTCCAATGAAAAATCTGTATGAGTTCCCCCTAAACTTTTTCCAAGAAAGTTATCTGGCTGAGGTTTGATTCACATCTTTTAATGTACTTTTGTTGTCATTGATGTTGTGATAGTTTTCTTTGAATGTATTTGTCAGGGTTTATTGTTTGTTTTCAGAAATGAGATTCAATTTTAAAAGCCAATGGAAAAATTGTGCAAATGAGTACCACAAAATTCCTTGGACATTCTATAGACAATTATAGCATTGTGTCAGCATTATGGGCCTGATTCTGGAAGCCTTCATCTGGACTTTTGTTTAAAAAAGCCCTCCATATCTCAGTGGGTGAATTGTTCTAAAAAGTAGGTAGAAATTAACACAACAACGACACTTTCTATGTACAAAGGTACTGATACAGATTATACATGTTTGGACTGTTGAAATTCAAAGAAAAACAGTGGAATGAAATTTCCAAAAAACACAAATTACACCATGCCTATGTATGCAGCTTGCATCTTTCTTAGTGTAAGTGACAGTGCTTAGAAGTTTTGCTGAATTAGATTTTACTACATTAATCTTTTTTTCCTTGGCTTTTGCTGCAGCAAATCATGAGAAAATTATCAATAGTATTCAGAAACATGGGAAGACAGTTGAAGGATTGCTGTATAATAAATCATCTTCAGGAGATGCTGCTCATCTCAGGGAAACAATGTATGAACTGGAGGACATGATGGGAGAGATATAAAATTTTTATATAATTTCTTAAAATCCTTCAAAGTATGAAATTCCCATGCTCAAATCTTGGATTCATGTGTGTAGAAATTGCCAGGACTGGTTCAGTCTTCTAAAACTTATTAAATCTAAAGAAAATTTTTGCATGTCATTTTCACATGGAATCCGAATGGTCATTTTCATTATTGTTGAATAAGAAACACATTCAGACCTGCACTGGGTGGTTGGGGGTGTGAGGGTGGTGGAATTAAATAAAGAAGGAAAATCTTCCTCAACGGAAGATTCAGTTTGGAGAAGGATCAGTCCTTTATATTTATCCTGTAAAAAGATGAAGCTAGAATAGTTTATCACTGTAACAATTCTGTAGAAAAAATTAGCTATGCCTTACTTTAAGATGGCAATCTGCAGCAAGGAATTGCTCAACCTCAAGGAATAACTTTTAGAGGCATCCCTATTCAAGAGGAGGTCATGGCATGGAGGATCTTGGGGAGAAGGGGAGGGAATCACACTACCACACTGCTCTAATTCCATAGTTGTACTTGAGATTTTCACTTTTCTCTATGTCACTAGATACTGACAGAAGTATTTGGGCAAAATTGGTGAAAGCAGGGTATTATCTGACTCTTGAAATAGTGACATAATTTGAAAACCTGCATTGGATTTGAAGAAACTTTCATAAAATTTACAAGGCTTGCCTTATCTTTTGCATTAAAAAGAACTTTGGTGACTTTATATATTCATATATATGGAAAAATAAAATTTTAAATAACTTTTCAGGAGTGAATTAAGCAGATTTTTTTATCACTGCCTTGAAGAAACTGCAGGAGAGAAAGTTAAGCTTGTCAAAATAAATGAGTATGTTAAGCCCCAAACACATTATATTCTTCTTATGGAAAATAAATTTGTGACAAAGGATCATTGTCCTCTGCTGCCTGTCTACAAGATATGAATATTTGTTTGTGAAGTTAATCAGCTACATTACTCAGTTTACCTGTCAGGTGATTTCTGACCTTGCTAGCTTGAATCTGATTCAATACCTATTTTTTAAGGTTTCAGCCATGATTGGATAGCAGTGGCACAGGAAGAGAAATTATGGTCCCTGGCAGCCATGGAGGAAGCAGAGACTGTTAAAGGTCTGGGGTTCTGACCTGCTGGTTTTGAGAACAGGTAAATCACTGAGATCCTAAAAGCTTAGATTAGAGCTTTTGGCAGGATTTTGCACACTGTTGTTTGGCAAGGCCATTTCCTCACGGTGCTGCCCTTTCATGGAACAAAGCAAGCAAGAAAGTGACAATGTCCTCAGAGATGGATATATTTGGACAAAAGCATCTGAAAGACTTTATATATGCTTCTGGAAGTAATCCAATGAAGTCAAAAGGGTATAAAACTCAGTGCCAGCCTTTATCTTTGTGGGGTTGCCAGTTTCAGTGGTTTTGGTCTGCTGCTACTGTTCAAGCTGTTCCTTATGCTTGTTAGCTAGAAGCAAGGACAGGTCTTAAATGATATTATTTCTGACCTCTCGTCATTCCAAATCTACCAGAACAATGTTCATATAAGGATCAACTTTATTTTCCTCTTTTTGATTTGCTTCGTGTTTTCTTAAAATTGGGGAATTTATATTTGGCCTCAAGGTCAAGGTGATAAGATGTGTGATGGGTGTCCTATGCTACATGAAAGACACTCATTTAGGAAATTGAAAACAATCTTCAAAGCCTATATCTTGAAAAAATAGTAGTATAGCAGAGTGTATCAGACACATATTAAACGCATATAAAAATACTTTTATCCCACTTTTTGAACAGACAACTATTCCTAAATCTGAGGTTTTCTCCTGAAGAAAGAATGTCTATAACTTTAAAGAAAATGTCTGTAATTTAAAACCCCACTTTCCTTTAAATTTTCCTGGCAGCACTGTGTTTTAAGTAGCTGATTTTCTTCCTTCCCAACAAAGCAAGCAGAACATTTTCAAAAATGCAGTTTTTCCTCGCAAAACCAGAATATTTATGTGTCTGTATGTCTATATTTGTATCTAAATGTACGGTTATTCTTAAAACAAAGATGCTGGCTGCCTATTAATGTCCTAGGTTTCATCACAGCAGCACAGTTTTTCATATCTGTAAACTGGTTTGAAGATTGGAGTTGGAGTGTTCTGAACCTCTGGCACCTTTTGAAAAATTGACAGCATATTGTTGGTAAAATAAAAGGTCTTTCCTGTCACTCTACTTGTACATGTCTGTCTATAATCTTAATTAAAGAAGGAAGATACCTGTGATTATTTTTTCTGGTATCAATATTATTATGATCATTTTCTGAGTCTATATTCTCCATTTTGCTTTACAGTCTCAGCTCATTTGATCTATATAACATTGATCTGGCACAAAAATAATCTAAGTGTAGAGTTTAGGTTTCATATCTCTCTCTTTTTTTTTTTTTTTTCAGAAGGCCCTACATTTTCCTTCTCATCTTTCAGAAAAGAGCCTCACTCAATCTGTGGTAAGAAATTTTAATTAAAATATTTACATTACAGTTTTTAAAGATAACTTATTTTGATTCTGTTTTAGAAAAACGTTACCTCCTACTTTTATCCCTGAGGGGAAAAAATATTACATCTTTTATCTGTTTATTTTTATTCCTAAGTGTTACTGTAGAAGTGTCAAAATAATTAGGTCAAATGGTGGTAATAAGCCCAACAGAAATAAATAACTCATCTTGTGACTTGCCCTAAGATTATTTAACTTCAGTTTGCAGTTTGAATTTTAGTAAATTTATGACAGCTAGTTTAATACACTGAAGACAAGAATAGACTTAATTTTATGTAATACATTCATTAGAGATTTCTGTCTTTCTTTAAGAAGATATCAAATTATTAAACCCATCCTCCCTCCTGCTTTTTCCTAAAACAGCTGAGGAGGAAATCTATCTAACCTCAGCAGCCTCTGAAAATTAAACAGAAAAAAAGATGCTAGAATGACTACAAATTTAAAATTACTGTGTCCATAGGGAAATTTTTATTAATTGCATAGGGTAATACTATTAGCTAGTATAAATCATACAGCTTTATTTGCATGTATGTTTTTAACAAGATAATTCTTTATATTTGCACCTTTCACTATTAACAATCTAATTCAAAATGTCTTTTTAACAGTACACGTAGACATAGAAACATACATATCTGCAAACACACGTGTTTGGCTCATATTTTTACTTTAAATGACATAAAAATCAGGGATCATAAATCACAGTAATGAAGACTATAGTTATCCCACCACATTTTTGACAGGTACGAATATTACAGATATTTCATCAGTCTCTAATTTCAAACTGTGTTCAAATATGAAATAGATACCAGGAATGTCATCTTCTCTGAAGAAGCAATCCTGAAACTCCCTTCTCAAACTGGATAAATGTCTTGGTTTGGAAAGACAGGTATCTACCAGGGAAACTGGAGTTTCCCTTAGAATGGAGAATGTAAACTCCCCACCAAATTATAATTTTGCAATCAAGGGCTTTCAGGCAAAGATTTTGGGAATAGGAATAACAGTTCTTTACTAGGAATATTAATAATACAAATATAGTAAAAAAAAAACAACCAAAACCACCCACCCAAACAAGCAAACAAACAAACAACAATTTTGGAGAAAAGCCTGACAGAGTCAGAGCTACAACCTGACACCCTGCTGGTCAGGGTGCTGGGTGCAGTTTAAAGGTAAGTCCTTCTGAAGTGGCAGATGTGGTTCTGTTGAAGTTTGCTACAGATGATCCTGTAGCAAAAAATGGTCTAGTGATGGTAACAGGGGTCCAGTGGTGATGAGTAGGGTCCAGTGGTGATGAGTAGGGTCCAGTGGTGATGAGTAGGGTCCAGTGGATGGGAAAGGGTCCAGTGGATCAGAAGGGGTCCAGTCTTCCTCCCAGAAAAACCAAGTGATGCTAGCAGCTATCCAGTCCCTCTGTCTCAGTTTATACCAGGTAGAAACTGCCTGCCCCCACCCCACTGCCAGGGGCATGTGATGCATCTCACAATAGGGTGATGGAAATGCAGATGCACCGCTCTGGGGGCGGGGTATAGCCTGGGGGGGTGCTAATGGCCCATTGTCAGAAGGTGTCAAGCCTCTCTCCCACAGATGAAAATAGAATACACATATTTGGCTCCACAACCCAGGACAATAAAGAAAAGAAAAACACAGGCAAATTCTTGCTTTGATCAGGAAAGATTGATCTTGGTATTTGAGAATCAGAAATAAAGGACAGGTAGAGAGTGTTATTCTTAGGGTCTCAGAATTACACTTTGCAGCGGTTTAGTCCTGGTCTGGCTTGAGGTATATGATAATGCAAGTCCTATGCCAAACCATTAGCACCAAGATAAATTTCTTTCTGTTAGTGCCAACAAGCTTTGGATCAAAATGTACTAGTCAGCACTGCAGGTTTTCCACATCATTTTTATTCACCTCTTGTTGGAAGTTGTTGCAGGTACCCTAAGATATTGTTACTCTACACTCAGAAAACCCTATAGGTGACTACTTTCCCCCAGTCCATCCTTGCAGAATCACAGAACATGCAGAGTTTGAAGTGACCCTCAAGGCTTATCAAGTCCAACTCATGCAGCACCATCCCTAAGAGTTACACCATGTGCCTGAGAACACAATCCAAACCCTTCTTGAATTCTGTCAGGTTTGGTGCTGAGACTACTTCCCTGAGGAGTCTCTTCCAGTGCCCAGCCACCCTCTGGGAAAAATTCTTTCCTACTATCCAACCTAAACCTTTCCTGCCATGACTTCAGGCCATTCCCTTGATTCTGTCACTGGTCACCACAGAGAAGAAATCAATGACTCCCTTCCAACTTCCCTTCACAAGAAAGTTGTAGACGGCAGTGAGGGCTCTCCTCAGCTTCCTTTTCCCCTGGCTGAACTGACCAAGTGACCTCAGCTGCTCCTCATACAGCTTCCCCTCAAGGCCTTTCAACATCTTCATTGCCTACCTCTGGAAACTCTCTAATAGTTCAAGATTTTTCTTATATTGTGGCACCCAAAACTGCCCCCAGCACCCAAGGTGAGGCTGCCCCAGCTCAGAGCAGAGTGGGACAATCCCCTCCCTTGCCCAGCTGTCCATGCTGTGCCTACTGTCCCTCAGGGCAAGGTTGGCCCTCCTGGCTGCCAGGGCACTGCTGACTGAAGGTCAATTTTCCATCCTACAGGACCCCCAGGTGCCTTTCCACAGCTCTGCTTTCTAGCATCTCATTCCTCAGTCTGTCCATACAACCATGGTTGCCCCATCCCAGGTGAAACAACTGGCACTTTCCAGAAGTCAGAGAACCCCTTATTACATGGGAAAGCTGGACAAGGCAACGCAGAACAGAACCAATGTAGTCAATCACACGTTCTCCGTTTATTGTTGCGAAAATGGCAGGTTATATACAATACCAAATCGTTTACAGTTACAAATGTTTGTTCATTGGTATTCAGCATGAAGAAAAATGCAATCATTGTTTATCTTAACCTTAAGGTGGCTACCATGTTCACACTATACCTATACTACCTAATACCTAAACACACCCTAACCTAATTTTTAGCTGCGCCACAGGCTTAGCAACTTCTACACAGGCCTGAATATGAGGGCCAATCTGGGGTGGCTCAAACCTCATTCAAAAACACATCATGGCCACATTCTCTAAGAAATTCTGCTACACTTTCCCTTGCTGAATTTCATATGGTTGGTCATTGCCCATCTTCCTGATTTTTCAAGGACTCTTGCAGGGCCTCCCTGCCTTCCAGAGTAGTTCCTCCCAGTTTTGTGTTACTGCAAACTCACTTAGTATCCCTCTCAGTCCTTCATTTCAGTAGTTTCTGAAGATGTTGAAGAGCATAAGGTTGAGAATGGAGCCCTGGGGAACCCCACTAATGATGGGACCCCAGTCCAATGTCATCCTTTTTGCTCTAACTCTTTGTGCCTGACCTGTGAGCCAGTTGCTCACCCATCACATGATGTGTTTTTTTCAGCTGTGTGTTGGATATTTTTCCAGAAGGATCCTGTGAGAGACACTATCAAAAATTTTACTGAAATCCAAAAAGATTACATCAACCAGCTTCCCTTGATCAACTAGTTGGGTTGTGTTGTCATAAAAGGAAAGGAGGAAATCAGTTCTTGTATCCTTGCATACTTACTCAGCATTTGTATATTCTTTCTAGATAGTTTATTCTGGATGATGCATGAATATGAAAAATTTCACTATTTAGTAAAACCACTACAAACATTTTGGTAAATACAATGATGCATAATGAAACTCTCTGTCAGCAAGTTTTGGTATCATTCTTTGCCATGGACTTTTGGCTGTTCAACATAATTTTGGGTAATGAAAGGGGCCAAAAGGGGAAAGGAAGAAATGACACAGAAATATAAAATTTAAATTAAAAGTGGCATCTTAAGCACCAAAACCTGTCTGAAATTTTTGCGCATGTTTGCATAACACTTGACCCTGCAATAATTAAGCAGGATATCTGGTATTATATGCTCATACTCTCTCCCATGATTCATTAGAAATGCTCACATGAGTAAACATTGGCATGGGATTAAGTATTCTCAAGATTGTGGCATAAATCCAACCAATTACTGGTGATTGATCCTTATCCACAGTCTTCTTGCTGATGGTGATAGTGGTGTTTAACTGATGGTAGAGTAGGAGGAGATGTGTGTGTGGCATTAAGCATAGAAGATGTAAAAGGTGAAATATTTTAATGGTAGTTAAACCAACTAGAAGGCTAGGTTTGATTTGTTTTCCATCATTGCTTTCAGCAAAGAGATTATATAAATATTTCAGACAGTTAAGAAGGTGAAAAGTAAATAATATAAAGTAACAGGATGACACTGTTAGAAGCTTTGGAAATGTTCCATGAGCCTCCTATTTTAATTCTAAACAGTAAATAAGTATTGAGGTTTGGGAAGAGTTTTCTTTACATTAAATAAAATGTACTACTCTTCTAAGAAAATATAAGCTGACTTGCAAATCATGACAGATAATCCAGTTACTATGACATGAAATAAAACTCCATGAAAAAATTCTTTTTCTGGGTGTTTCTCAGAGGTTTCAGCTCTGTGACCTCTTCTAGTGTTTTTGCTCCCTACGCAGGCATTTTACTTTTTTTTGCCATCTCTCCATGGCTGGTTTTTCATGAAATGATTAATTCAAATTGTAAAAATATATCAGAATAATAAGATTTTCACTGTTGGAGCTTATATCCTGTGCTCTTGAGACCTGCTAGTTTCTGATCTGACAGTCTAAACTAAAGAGAAAGTCACTTTCCCCACTTTCTTTACAGTCTGTTCCTTACTCACACATAAATTGAAATTCTTTATATTTTTTTTTCTCTTGATAAAAGTAGGAAAAAAAAGGTAAAAAAGCAAATATTCCTCCAGACACTTGGAGATTGTTCTGTATTTCTTTAAGTATGGGAATTTTAGGCATGTTCTCTAACTGGAATTAATCAATCAACCAACTGGGATTTTTTTGTAAATGGCAAATTACCTAGAACACTTCAGGCATGCTTGAGAGCTTGATTAAATAATACATACAAATAATTATAGCTCTAAGAAGAATTACGGGAGAAATTAAAATTTAAGTACTTTTCTCACAGTTTTATTTTTAATTGTTGTCACTAATGAAAAATCTGATGAAAAATCTAGATGTTGAAGGACTTAGCGTTCAGCAGCCTATGTTTTCTTACACATTCTCATTATACTCAGAAGACTTTCTGAATCCAGAGTACTTTGGAAAATGCAGCCTCCTCTTTCTAGAGTGAGGGGAGACATTCAGAAGCACCTACATGTATGCCTGAATGAGGAGTGACTGTTAAATAGCACACAGCAAACATATAATTGCAGATTTACTAATGCCTGAGAATTCTAAAAGTTATTCTTACAGGTTTCTCAAGATTTTTTCTCTTTTTGGAGGTCTATACTTGACAAGGACTGGTGGTGTAAGAGAAATGGGGGAAAACCATGCTTTCAAGAAATTACTTTTGTTCCTGAAACACAACAGAAAACTGTGAGTCTTCAAGTGTTGTGAGATATCCACTGCCTTCAAGGGCATGTTTGGATTGTTGCATAGTTGAGGTGTAAACTTGGTTATTCTGAGTCAGAATGTCCCAGGAGGGACAGTGAGGCACTAGTGGGATCTAAGCAAGATCTAACAGTCAAAAGAATTTACAAAAATAATTAAAGTATAATGGCAGATTATTAATAAATAGGAAACTTTAAGTTTAATTTTAGCACTGTTTTTCTTTCCTTAAAATGAGAGGCTACAAATATAATGTCATAGATTCAGACTGGAATCAGATTGCCTTGGAATCAGACTACTCTGGGGATGATTTCTGTCTCTTAGATGAAAAGAAAGACTTTTCAGTGTTTTATTTTGATACAGACAATCTGGAAAAAGGACAAAAGCAACATATGAGTCACTCTGACTTAATGCAAACATAAGCTTTGTCTCATTTGAGGAATGGAATAAATATGGCAGAATTGTCCTTATTTCAACTGAAACAGCTGACTAGTTTCTGAACCATAAAACAAGTGTGTTTTTTTCTAAATCCAAATTGCACTGCACTAAAGCAATTCCTTCAGAATAATAGTTTTCCTTAAGCTGGCAGTTTTAGTCATAATTAAAACAGATTATAGTAGAATTCAGCGACATGTTGAAAGTAGTGAATTTAGTGACCGAGATAACGAGTATCAGAACTTTAAATTGCTGCTTTGTGTTCATTTGTAGCTTTATATGTATATATTTTATGAAAAAGGTATTATTTCTACTGAAATGTTTTAGAATGGTTGTCAAGCTTGTCCCTTTTAAGTCTGAGAATTGTCAACCGCACCATAGAGCATTTTCTTACAATATTTTTGCCTTAATTCTTGTTAAATTTGCTGTATTTCTAGGTTAGAAGATTGCCCTTTGGAGGAAAAAGCAGTCATTGTCCTTCTTTTCTTTATCAATGATTGCCAGTAGCAATGATGTGCCATAATGCTGCACATTATGCAAATATATCCATTTGTTTTCATAGTCCCTTGGGAATTTACAAATTGTTATGAGTCCTCTTCTCTAGTATCAAGTAAAGGTTACTTTACAAATTAAGTTTCTTGGTAACACATATATTTGTTGTTGTATCTATTTAGATTTTTTTATTTTAATAATCTTTAGATTAATTTTATATTTGCATCTTTAATTGTAGAACAAAATGTACATTTAATTTTTTTGATATTAATACTATATTTCTGTGGATATCTACTAGGAATTCAAGACCTTTTTTCTTAAATTTCATCTGAGAAATTCAAATCACACTTGATATATGAATATTTATTCAAATATTCATAAGCTCATCCCAAAAAAGTAGTTTGCTTGAATATAGCTATTCAAAGTGGAACTTTGAGCATGACACACACTTCCATCAGCATGCCAAACTTCATGAGGAGTTAGGTTGAAGTATTCTATTCATATATCATGCCAGAAAAATACCACAAATCATCAGTAAAGTTTCTTCACATTACTTGTAGAAAAACTCTATTTTTTGACTTCCTTCCATATAATGAGGCTCAAGTGGTGAGTAGGTTTAGTAGAATAAGACTTTGTTTTGATCACTGATGAAAAACTCATGAGCTAGAGAGGAGTGATTTAGTTTGTTACTTTTGCACTCTCTCTGGCAGCTGGTTACAGCCACGAGTAGCTTAAAGCAGTTCTGAAGCTGCCCTATTGCTTCAGACAAAAATCCCAGGCTGACCCAGGAAACAGGAGACAGAAAACCAGATTTGCTCCATGCAGATGCTCTGAGTTATTCCATACAGCTGAGAAGTTATCTTGTATCTTAGATACATGAGTTATGTCAGTGATAGGAAACAGACAAACACCTAATGTCTCTGCAAACCAAAAGACAGTTGCAAAATGTTACTGATTTTTTTAAGGCTACTGAACTCAGGTTTCAATGATGGCAACAAATTCAAAATTTGTTCTGTACTCACTAGGTAGAGAAATTTTAACTCCTATGTCCATGGAACTATGTTCTACTGAAAAATCCATCTCCTTATGTGATGCACATAAATTCCCATTTTTAATCTAGATCTATCAAAAAAGTTCAATATATGTGACTCTCTTCTGAGTCCTGATTAAGCACTTGTGCTGGTGATCTACCTCTTTGGGATGATAACTGGAGCCAGGCTGCTGTGTTAAGATTCCAGGTACTGAAGGATACCAGAGTAAGTGTGACATTTTCTCTGTGGATATCTGCTGTAGGATCCTGCTGTAGTAGAAATAGAAATGCATCAATATGAATCAGAAGAACTGCAAGATGGTTTCTGTGCTTATTTTTCATTGTGACACTGGAGTGAATGGTGACCTTACAAGAATATAGACATATATGAATTCCTTACCTTGGCTGCCAATAAATAATGACAGGGAACAGCAATCTAAAAACTCATCCACAGAAAGATGAAATGCTGAATGCTACTTAAATGAGTGAAAAATAAATCAATATGAAATTTATATCTTTCCTGATTTTTTTGGAAGGAATATATCCTTTTTCCAGTAAGTCATAGACAAAAATTAGACTGCATTATTTTTAATAGCTCTTTACAGAAGGAATTCTAGCATTGAAATAGCTATTTAATAAACAATTCTGAGTGTCAATGCAAGTTATACAAAATTAGACAAAGATTTTGGCAAACATGTCAACTCCATGTCTTTTCTAGACTTATAAATTTTGAGTGTTATTCTGGTTTCAAAAGTTGATAAATTTAAGAGCGAATAATATTTTACAACTGATTCATAGATTATCTTTAAGATGTCCATTGTTATTTGTAAGGGTTGGATTCATAGAGGCTTCCCAAACCTATTTTGGAAAGCTGTTTAGAGATAATAGATGGTATCAGTTACCCAGTATCTTTTGTTAGATAAATCTGGGTGTGCAGTAAGCAAGGAAGAATACAGGTCTTAGAATACAGCAGCAAGCAAAGTCAGTTTTGAAGACCAGAATCAATGCTGTGGTTAGAACAATAAATTGGGAGTCAAGTGGCAGTTTTCAGTCTTCCTTTTTAGAAAGCTGTTTGGAAGTTGTTTAGAAAGCTGTGTTTAACTTAAAAAAAAAAATGAAAATTCTGTGAACATTCACAGAGTCAGGATTTGTGTAGATGTGACCTTTTATTCTGCCTGACTTTAAATCCATATTTAGCTCCTTTTCCTTAAAGCTAAAAATTATAATAACAATTATAACAATTACATTCTTGTGCTAATGAAAAAAGTGGCCCTCTAATAATAATCTCCCAACTAAATTCTACACATTTTCTCTAGAGAAAAAGATAAAAATATTAAATAAATGTAGTCTTTCAGAGAAAGAGGAAGAGAAAGAAATGTTTGGGGATGATATTTCTTTTCTGCCAATGGACAAAACTTGTAACATTTAAACTCTGAGCAAAGTAAAAAGAATTTCATTTTCTGCAGTTGAATGAAAACAATAGATTCCACTACTTAGTTTTCTGCATTTGTCAGAAATTATTCATATGAACACCAGTAAACTTTATTTTAAACCTCAGAAAAACTGAACAATAATTCACATACTCCTTCACTTCTACTTTCTTTCCCAGTTATTAAGGTGATGATCACATATGCCATTAATGCAATCTACTTAAGGAATTATATAAAGTAGATAAAAAAGAAAAGATCAGTAATTTAGGCAAAAAATGTCAGTGAAAATAACAGAATTGTAGACAAGTGATTAAGCCAATGGTTTCCAAAACATTTATAGAATAGGTAGTTTCATTTTGCTGTTTAAAATATAATCAGACTTTAAATAATTTAAGCATGGAGAAAAGATGACAGGTGGATTCTGTGCTTGTCCATTTATTCTGATTTGTGATAGCAACAAGACGGATTAAATAAAACTCACGCTCTCACACTGTGGAAACTGGCACAAAGTTGAACAAAGTCACTCCACCTCCAAAGCCCATCAACACTCTGCATTTAACACCAGATTCCACAATGCAGAAATCAAATTGAGATTTTCTGAATTTGGCTTGGAGATATTTGCTGCATTAGATTTTTTGTAAAATGATATTGTCATATGTTGCTTTATAATCATGATGTTGTCATGTTGTTGTCATATCATAGATTCTGTAACAAACAATAGAATTTGCAAAAAAAAGAAGTCTAATTTTTTGCAGTTTCCTATTATATAGCAACCTTAAATTCCAGAGCCATGACTTATACACATCCAAACCCAGAACCGATCTCTTTTTGGAACTTTTTTAATAGGCTTTCTGTTCAATTTTTTTTTTAGTATTTTTCATATGCTTATGTGTTCTGCACATTGGCTATGTAATACCAGTCTTTCTCTGAAGTATTTTTTTAAGTAAATACCTAACATCTGATTTTTTCTTACAGAGAAAATTAACATAGGAATCTAACTTTTAAGTCCTTGTCCAATAAAATATACATATGAATTGCATCATAATGAGGCTAAAAATTATTAAAGCACCAGAGAGAATTTAGCAGAGAAAGCAGAATGAACATCTCTGACTACATGACTTCATGGAATATAAACTACAGGTCAAAATCAAATAAAAATGAGTTCTGAGACAAATGAATCACAAACGTGCCAGGAAATTTTCTGTTAGCATTATCACTGGGAATTAAGTTGTAGAAAAAAGATACCTCAGGTTTCATTTCCTAAAATACACCTCTGAAAGGGCAAAAGCAATTTCTGCTTGTATTCTTATAGTAGCATTAAAAATCCCTAACATGATTAGGCAATAACTTTTGTGAATAGAAGACAGCATGGGATTATTTGGTTATTATAAAGAGAGAGAGATGGAGGGAAGAAAAGTAAATCCATTCTAACACACAGTAATCTCAAAGGGCATGTCTGCCTCTGCAGAAACACCTCATGAACTACTTTTCAGTTAGTCTGTCCCATAGGAAGGATGTTACTGCACACTCACTGTCCAAGAAATGTCTCTAAAAAAATATTTAAAATTTTCTGCAAATGGAGAAATCCCACTTAAGAAAAGCAGGGAGTTATTCTATTTCTATTCTTCCAAGCCACTGATTGCCATGGACTGTGGCATTCACTTTCAGATTAAGACACTTAGACCCATTTGTTCTCATGTGAACATGAGCTATATGTCAACTAAGTATCTTTCTCTTATATTCAAGAAGGATTTAGTTAGTGAAGTTGATGGACCCTGCAGAATGACTCCATTGATAAAAGAAACTTCCTACAGGCCTTCGCCAATGATCCACTTATGCCAGAGCTCTGATCTTGGTGGTGGGACTAATGCAGGCTAATAGGGAAGCGTGACACGTTCTGTAGCATAGAAGTCTGGCTTTTTGTTTGGAGTCCATTGCTCTCCTATGCCCCTGTAATTGTCCAGTTTAGTATTACAGGTTTTAAAGAGTACATCCCTGCCTAATCTGTTGCTATCCTCTGTTGGACATACTGCCCTTGCATTTACCCTGTTATGAATAGTGCAATTCTGATGCCACCATTCAGGCTCTAGGGCCACTTGAGATGCCTTAAAATGTCACATTTTCTTCCAGCTTACTCTGGTGTCATGTGGGTCCTCCGCCATGTATAATCCCATGTGGAGAATTAATTGACCCTCTGAGCATCTGAAATGACATCAAACATCTCTGAGATCAGTGAGCAGTGAGAGCTTAAGAACTGGGCTCAGTCACAGATACATCTGTGCAGACATTCACATTTAGCTGTCATTATTTCCGATTCACTGACACTCCACCATCTGAAACATATAATCTTCCCTCAAATACAATAGCTCTGTAACAAGTCTGTAAAAGAGCAGATTATTTTTGATTATCTTCTCAGTTGTCAGAGATAAAGAGAAAATGTGAATTCACAAGTTTGTGGGACACTGAGTACATCAGCATGTACTGAAATGGTCCTGAAATGGAATGAAAGTTTATATACTGCAGCAATATTTTTTTCATTGTTTTTAGTTTCCAATGGAAATTATTCCAGTGACAGAATATAAAAAATATAGAAAGAATATTATACTGCAACTGGACTGACTTTTAAGCCACTCCCATCAAATCAGTCTCTGCTAGGGTAGATTTCTTCATGGGAATTGCAGCTTTTGTTACTAAGTGCTTTCTTCATCTTTTATAAAACTGAACTCCTTATTGGATAGTATTTCCCTTCTACACTTACAGCCGTGTTATTCCCAAAATATCATAGGCCATTCTATCAGAATAAAAAGGACTTCTGTGTCACACAGTGTATAGGCTAACCAAGGAGTCTATTCTTCAAGGGAAAAGAAGAGTTTGGTCTGTGATTACTATGTAGTAACAGATGGAAGAGGGAAATGAGATTAGTTTTTAAACCAATGTTTTTGAGGTCATAGAATTCTCAAAAATATTTTTATTTAAGGTTCACTCAAGGTTCAGAACTAAAGATAGAAGGAGGAAAAAACCTAATAAAAACAAAAATAGCTCTCTTCTCCTCCTTAAAAATTGTTATTTTTCTGAAAATTGCATTTCTGCTGCATAATTAACTCTAGTAATCAGTATTCTGTTAGTCTGAAGGCTGTGGGAGTTGAACCTTTCTGCTAAAGGATTATGAGCCCAAGAATATTAACTATATGCTTCAGTAACTATGCAAATGTGTTTATATCCACTGAAATTATGTGATTAAAAATTGGGCTTTAAGGATAAAGATTTCAATTTCTTTTGCAGAATCTAGCATATTTTCAATAAAGGAATAAAACCTCCTCTATATATATAATATTTAAGATGAAACAGACAATCTTTACTTTTTACTTGTTTACTCTGTTCACATGCCCAGACATTTCATTTACAGTTCATCATTAAATAGAATGATGGTCAAATTTATATGAAGATCAAGGTTTTACTTTTCCTTCTTAGTTAAACTATACTTTTATCATTAATACATCCATGTTCCTATTTATATGTCTTCAGATACTGCTCAGGATCCAAGGTGGGGTGAAGACTGGATCTGCCTGTCTCTGTTGAGCACTCATCAGCAAGTAAACTTGTATTCTGACCACCAAATCCAGAGTTCCCTATAGGCCAAATATTTAACACACTGAAACACTGGGAAAGGAAGTAAGCTTACGCTGAAACGGGGAATAATATGCACTCTTTAAAATTTAGCTGTCAGTCTCATTTTTATGAAGTAAAAAATAAACATGAGTGTACAAGTTGTTTTGAACAAGCTAGAAGTAAATGATGTACCGAAGGACAGAAGCAGAAGATGACAATTTAATGTTCTGAGTAGGACACCTACAAAAAGTGATCCACTTCTCAACTCCTTGTAATTTCTGTATGCTTGTACATAATGATGTGTTACTATTCCAGGAAAGAATAAAAAATAGCTTGTCTGCATAAGAGAAAAAGATTTAAAGAAAGTCTTCATTTAAAAGACACAATAATGCTTATGAAAGTACTTCTAAATGTGAACCATCTGGCTACTCTGACAATTTGGAGGTAATTTTTGTTTTATCACAGTAAGATCAGAATTAAATGTTCTGATCATTATTGATAATAGCAGATCTTGCTGTACGTAATTTGAAAAATAAGCTCAATTCCTAAAATAATCATTACTCTTTCCACTAAAAGAACTGCAATTCAGTGGTGTTAACCAGTTCAATAGGCAGAATTGACTCTTATAAATATTTGGAACATTTATTTAAATGTAGTCAGGTATCTACCCAAACCCACCAAGTAGTCACATGTCATATCTCACAAATGAAGAACTATATGTCTCTTTCAAGAAATGTAAAGGAAACTGAAATGTCTAGAGAAGAATTTTAAATCTCCTTTTCTTTACTGTCCTTGATACCCATCCAAATTCCTTGGTTATTCAGGATTTAATCTTGCACAGGGAATTTTATGTATATGAATTCTCATTAACTTCAAAAGGATTTTACAAAGACACCAGATAATTGTTTTCTAGGACAGTCAACCTAAAGGTCATTACAGTCAAAGAAAGAATCATTGGAAATGATCCAGATTTACAGCAGAGAAAATGTTTATAGAGTTAGACTTCTGCTGGTATCTAAATCTCATCTGTGCACATTTTAACAAGTAGAGTTTAAAAAGAATTCCAGTACAGTTCATCTTTTCTTAATAAAATTGATTCATGTAGTTGAAGTCCCAGCCAGGGCTCTTAGAGTAGCTAATTTGAAGATAAATCTCACTTTTAAGGAAAGATTTGACCCTTGGATGCACACATGCAATTTTCATTACATTAATGGAAACCACATTCATGCATCCAAGGGCAAAATTTGCTCCTTAGAAAAAATCATATAAAATAAACAGATAATAAACTGCATCAGCGCAGTCAGGGAAGCTAATTGCATAGGAGGGATTTCCATTGGGATGTGTCTTTAAATGCTGAGAAAATAAACTTTTGAAATAGTACCTATAAAATTCACCAGCTTCTAAAATCTAGAACCTTCTAAATATAAAGTGAATTTTACTCTCATCCAAATAGATAATATCGGAAATACAATAAAACTAAACGAGAAAAATCAACCATCCAACTAGAATTTCTAGATTTCTTTTCTTTTCTATGTGGAAGAAGAAATCTAAAAACATGGCTGGGGAACAATCTTTTCTTTTTGGAGACATGCTCAAGAATAAAATAACACTATGAAAACTCTCGATATCTTTTTCAGAAAAAAATAATGTTACATTTACTCATACCATGTATTTCTTTCTGCAAGGAGTAGAGAATAATCACACAGAGATCTAGCATGTGTTAAGTTCTGCACAGAAAAATACAGTTTGTTTGCTGTAATCAAAACAACCTGACATGAATAGAATGACTCTACTACAAAAAAGGAGTGTTTTCACCCATACAGTGCAAAAGTACAGGGAAGTTATGCTGATTTTCTCAAAATGCCAAGGGCTTGCTCTGGTTTTTCAGATCAGTACTCTTGTTTTCAAACACATAGTATTAAAAGCAAGGAAATTTTCATTTTTTTTTTCCAGAATATTCTTTCCAAGTCTTTTAATGTTGCTTTTCCCAGTCCCCTTCTGTAATGTCACTGATCTACATCCCTTCAGCTGGGCATCCATTATTGAGTGAAGAAATTACCCCCTTTCTTCTGGGATTTTTATCGAGATAGACAAGCTGACTTTGCTCAACTGAAACCAAAAGAAAATGAGAAAGAGGAGACAATCATTAGG
>VWYO01015483.1:13178-39060 GCA_013400275.1 Rhadina sibilatrix | reverse complement strand
AGAGATGGGATTAGAGAATCATGTGACATTTGTATTATTTTCATTCCTTGGGATCTGAAATAATTCAGAGAGTCAACAGCTACAAGAAAACTAAAGTAGAAGGAAATATAGTCAAAAAGAAATAAACAATATACTTGTTATATATTTATATATTTTGTTGCCCCAGGGAACAGATGTAATCTTTCTTTGTCTTGCCAAAGTAGGTAACCTGTTATCATCTTATGACAGTAGAAACTAACACAGAGCACACTGTGTACTGGTAGGAGTGGATAAGGACGTGCTTCTTCCCTATGAGTTTTTTTCTAAGTTTTCTCTAATGTAAGCTCCAATATGACCTTCCCCACACAGCACAAAGTTTATTAGTCACACCTCTGAACTGCTCTTTTGTGACATCTAAAGCACAATGAGAATGACCAATTTCAGGAGCTCAACTAATAGGTTTTCAAAGTTTTCAATCAGTATCAAACCCATAGCAATACATACACTTTTAAATCACCCTCAGATTCTAGCAATTTTTGTTTTAATTTGATTTAGTCATGAGTGGAATTTTGATGGTGCACCTTAATTAATGAAGTGCTCACTAGCAGTCTGCATATTGTTATACACCTTTCACCCTTTAAAAAAACTATTTTTTCAGTAGATGCTCTGAGGTATCCTCCTGAATAATCTAAGACTGCAAATTATTATCTGGAAAGTGCAGTCAGAAGGAGCAGCTTTATTCATTGCTGTGTCCCCCTTCCCAGATTCCACAAGCCCTCTATCTTAGAAGAGAATCTCTAAGTTTACTGTAAGAAAATCTTTTCACTTCAGGAAAAAACTCAGTTACAGTTAGCAGGTTTGATTGAGACCCTGGAGGTTCTCCTTTCTGTCTTTCCCCACATTATGTCTTTTACAGACAGTTAAAAATACTCTCTAGGCGGCTTGAAGGAGGTCATCCAAGTGGTCAGAGAAAGTAAATATACCAGACCTAGTTTTCTGAAATCTACTCTGATGGGAATCAAATATTTTTTCCATTTTTGCCTCTTCCCGTTACACAGTTAGTAAAACAGATGCCTTAGAACCAAATAGCACTTCTAGAAAGTTTTTTTTTCTAGTGCTTAATGTTCTCTAAGGGACTCTAATCCAAATTCTTGGTCTAGGAGAGTTTTGAACGCAGGGAAATTTGGGAAAACCATTCCTTTAAAAAATCCAGACCATTTCTATTTTAGAAAAATAGTTCTGAAGTGATTCAAAATATTTTTAACATGCTTGGTTTTGGTTTGGTTTGGGGCTTTTTATTTGTTTGGTTGGTTTGGGTTTTTTTTTTTTCAAATTTGTCTTAAATTGTTTGTTTAATTTCTCTATTCTTGTTGTATGTTCCAAATTTTTCTAAACATGTATGGAAAAAATAGGGGCAGTGGGTAGAAAATAACTGCAAATGGAACAGAAAGAAAATATATGATAATTCAAAAAAATGAAATGTTTAACTTATATAATAGTCTTGAAATATTGTTCCTTGAAGTCTGTGTGGTGAACCTCATCTCCACATGTGAGTTACTAAAAGGATGGTTAGACCTCAGTCTGTGCGCTACAAGGAAGTCCTGCATTGTAAGTTATCATCATTTATATATTACTGCCCTTAACATCTGAAGTGAGATTATAAACATCTTGGCTAGCTAGATATTTAAGATTTCTGCAGAGTTTCAAAATATTTAGCAGTATTAAAAAGTTATATGCCTTGACATACTATAAAATTCTTGACATACTATAAAATAAAATAATTTGATTATAAATGTATGCATATACATATTAACAAACATTTGTTTTCTTTGTTTTCTATAATCAAGAAACTTCAAAAATCTTAAAGCAGAATTTAACTAGACACATAAACATCTGGTCTCTTGACTTAAATAATGTAGAGGTGGGGTCAATGGCAGATCTTGGCCTAGGCTTTTCCTGAAGATATGGATGCCAAAAAATTAGAAAGTTGGCTTCTTGTCATTTGCAGGTGTGAAAAATTTAATGCATGTAGCTATGGTGATTGAATAAATAACAGAAAAATATGGAAAAAGTGTAGTACTGGGAGTTTGACTGGTGGCCTGCCAAAAGACTTCCCCTTGTTTAGACAGAGAATTTTAATTATTGTCCAAAATTACACTTAAAGAGGTAAGTCTACAGACTTCCTGCATGGTTTCACATACGTAGTTGTTTCAAGAAAGAAGACAAGTGAGATCAGTCCTGCCTTTGAAATGTCACTCTCAGACATCCTTCAAAATATGCCCTTTAGGGCTAATGAGTTCAGAAGGCATTTTGAGCTCCTCACATATACCTTGAGACACTTTCAAAACCAAAGGGGTTGCATTTCAAAGTCATACCAAATAGTCAAATAGCCAATATTTCTTTTTGTCCTGAGCTAGTCTGCAATCAATATGCAATGATTAAAATGTAGCACCTCTCCTTTGTCAGAGGAAGGGTTGTCATTTTGTTTATGGTGCAAGCTGTGTGTTTTCAGTCCCAGGGAAAGGCCATCTCCTGAGCTACTTGATTGTTTCAGATTCTGGGAGTAGAGGATCTCACTGATAACTGAAGATGGAGCCCTGTAAGTGGTACAATGACAAGCCCATTACAGATGAAAATATCTTCACATAATTCTGTTGTTTTGCACTGAAATAAATTAAGCTGACAGAGATTGGCAACATACTGAGTTATAATTTTAATTTCTTGCTTTTTCAAATATTTTTTGAAGAAGACACAAATTTAAGTACCTGCTGTTTACTATAATTTCAAAATGATGCATGTGAATAAGTTCACCCCAATAGAAGCTCTGCAAGTTTAAATAAATTGTATTGAAACTGATGCTGACTGAATGCAAAGAGGAGTTGATAAAGGACATGCTCTTTTTTTAGGTCAATTTTTAATTTAAGAATCATAATATTATCATGCATGAAAATACTAAAGCTATGATGTTAACAGCTCCTAGTGCTTTTTTCACTGGAAAAGTGATCCATTGATAGCAAAGTTGCCAGAAACTTATTATATTTGAATTTTAAACAGAATTTAACTGCTATTTCAATTACAATTACAGAAGGTTTTCTTAAATATGAATGACTGCTACGTATCATAATCCCACACATGGTTTTCTGAATCCAGCTCATTTATAAACCTTTTCTAGTGTTTATTCAGAGAAATATTTGGAGAAGGATTCCTATTAGCAGCTGTTAGAAACAGATATGCTCATTCAGGAGAATCATGTCTACCTGTAATTGAGAAAGTTATATGACAGTAACGTAAGGAACTGCATTATTTATTTATTTATTTATTTATTTATTTATTTATTTTTAATTTCTCTTATTGTACCAAACAAAGCTTTTCCTTTGAACCTTTCTGGAACCAAAATTTGGTTTTCCTGATTTTTTTTTTTTAATTTTACATAATATTTCACTACAATAGCAAACCAATAGGCTGAAATGGAATAAAAGCATTTTGATTGCCCTGTAATATATATTTGTAAATTGCGTCTGCAATCAAATTCTTTTGTTTGAGATTTTAATAAGAGGCAATTTTTCAGAAACTTTTTTTTTATTCAGAATTCTCCCTAAATTTATGAACTCTGAGAACCTTTACAAAATGAACTTTTGCCCTAATAACAGTTTAAGGTTAGTACTTTTAACCATACTATATCATGAATATTATGGTTTGTCAAAACAAAAAGGTAATGTATTAGTAACACAATAAAAAACAGCTTACAAAAGGGAAAACAGAAAGATGCTAACAGATGGGGAGGCATCTCATTTTTGTTGAAAACATACTCATGTTTCTTTTGTATAAGTTGTTTTGCTTGGAGGTAGTTTAACAGCTTGGAGAATCTCTTTTTATTTTGAGCAGAACACCATTTTGAGCAGGCCACCATCTCATTATTATCTATTAAACACAATGTGCTTTATCTATTCCTCAGTTATATGTATCCCATCTGTTTTAATTCAGGCAAAATTCTTACTTAAGTTAGAAATTTTCATATATTAAGGACTTTGTGGCTTGGCCTTCATTGCCAGCCCAAATCAATATTTATGGTAGTTTCAGATCGCTCAGACTTGTCCTTCTGCACAAGAGGGTGGGGAGTGTTTAGTTTACCCGAGGGGTTGATTATATACAAAAGCTGTTCTCTGATATGAACAATGGCGCAGATTTCATAACACAATCACGCCCTAACTCTTAATGCAACCCTGTAAATACCCTGTGCACCCTGTTTTACCATTGCTTCTATAGTTATGCTGTTGAGAGAAACTGGACAGACCAGTAAAACACACAGATATTCTTAGATGGAACCTGTTTCCTGTTAGCGTGGCTACACTGAACATGTCTCTGGAGATACACCTTACAGCCATCTGATATGCCATGATGTCATAGTATAAAATCTAGCAAATCAAAACGTGGGAATATTTAAGTTACCACAAAGGAGGAGCTGAAGAACTAGTCCCCAAGAAATCCCATATTCAAAAGGCAGGAGGTGAGAAGAGAATCTGGAGCAGACGTGTGAAGAGTGTCATAACTCAGTAAGCACCATCACAGTTACAACAAAAGATCAATGTACAAAGAATCAAAGCTAGTTAACAGACAAAGCATCTGTAGAACAGCTGGATTTACAGTGCTGAGGAGTGTCATTTAACATGGAAATGGGAAAAAGTGGGGAAAATCCATTCCTCCCAAAACTAGGGAGCTTTTCCTAGAGAAGAATTGTTTGTTTTGCAATTAAAATGGGGGTATATTTTTTGATGCATGCTAACATTAACTTTATATTCATGTTTACTTTAAGCAATAAACTGAGAGAAGTATCTGTAAACAATATAAATTTACTTTAAGACTTCATTTAAAGGAAATTCCATGCTAGTCTGGAAACTATCAAAACAAATTTGTCAAATAACATAGCCTCCCTGTTTCTTGATGGCAAAAAGAACAGATCACTGCTAATAAACCTGCACTTGTCATTAGAAAAGCCCAAAGAGCTTTGTGGTTTAATAGTCAAAAATGTGCAAATAATTTATATTTTATTTGTCCACTTTGATTGTCTGGCCTTGATACTTTTGAATAAATTAAACTTTACCTCTATTTTCCTATTGCTGCTATCATTTTATAATACATCTCTTTCAGTGACAATGTCAGTGTGCTTATAAAAAACAAAACAAAACAAAACAAAAATCCCTGAACAAAAACAGAAGCAAAATCTGCTGGAAAAACATATGCAGGAGAAAGGAGAGCAAGGCAGCTCTGCACACTGTATTAAAACAAAAGAGAGATTTCAATTACAGTTTCAGAGACATTACCTTCAAAACAAAAGCACAAACCTGAACCCACAATATGATTACGTTAAGTTTATATAAGCCAATATAAAAGGGAAATGAAACTCTATTTTAGTGATGGATCTCAGTGCAAATCAATGAAACTACAATGTGGCTTCATAAACTTTTGTTATTTCTGGAGTGTTCCAAGTAAAATTGGAACTTTTTGTGAATGGAAAACCTTAATTTAGCAGCAGAAATAAAAGTAAAATAGCGGATTCATTGACGGGGTAAGAGAGAATTGTAATAAACGTCATAAATATATTAAAAAAAATGTTCAGACTGGCATGGTAGGAGACTTGCTGGCCTTTTCTTCATCTCTGGCTAACTTATATTGAGGAGACTTAATTTTCTTTAGGTTTGGGCTTGCAAGACATTGTTCAGGTCACATACTACAAAACAGAACAGCCCTAATGAACCTATAAAGTCTGTGAAATTGAAAAAAACTGAGAGAAAAGTGCTCATATATTCCTTCATCTGGTCCATCAAAGAACTTAGAACAGTAGCCTCTGACTTTTAACAAATTACATTTCTAAATTATCATCTTTTTAATGTTGCTTTTCAGTACCAGGCATGATTTTCTTCCCATGGAAAGCAGAAAATTCAGGACTATATTTGTATTATTTTGCATCCAAACAGCACAGTCTTCCTCTCATTTTTATGATTGAAGGCAGGTTCTGTAGTCTGTGTTTCAGCATTCATCACCTGTGCAGTCCTGGAAAAACTATAGAATAACCAAACATAGCAGTAAACACAGAACAATCAGTAATCAACAGAATGGGTGGAAGAAAAATACCAGAAAGTTTCAGAGAGAGAATGCACATTCAAGAAGATGCTGCTACTTTGACAGCCAGCAGATATCTCTGCAAAAGGGAAGGGCTAGGCAGTCATTTGAATGATTCTTTCAGCCTTGGCTCCAGGCTAACAACCATGCTCTTTGTATCTATACTGAACCCATACCTCCTGCCTTGGTATCAGCAAAACCTTATATTAAAAGGCATTCAGAGCACCAATTTCAGGGGTCAGCAAATTCAAGTATATACATCAATCAGTCTTCTATACCTTATAATCACTCAGCAACATGTGTAATTCCTGTTCATCTATCTAGTGACCTGATGACACATGAAATATGAACTGGAGGCCAGTATAGAACCTTGTCTTATATCAGCCTGCGGTGAGAGAAAGACTTGGACTTCCACATAATGAGAATGAAAACAGCAACTGGAGATTTTAAAAGCTGCCAAATCTTTACCTCCCTGCTGTCAGGAATCAGCTGATGTTGCCTTTTTAAGTTTCCAGACCATCTGCTTGCTTCCTCTCATTTTCTCCCAGGTGTCAGCATTCCAGCTTTTAGAGCTATATTTAAAGTGACATTTAAAATTATTCTTAATTTTCTTTTATTGAAGATTCAGGTAAAAGCTATCATGATCAGTTTACTATTTTCTGACATATCAGTCTAATGCATTGCTATGGGGCGCTCTGATCAGATCAATCATATTCACCTTTCATTTAAAATGGCACTTCACCAGTGTGACTGTAAATCTACAGTCAACAATAGTTTCATCCATACTGGACAATAGTTTAGGCAGACTCTTGTTCATTGTCCTGAGTTCCCTGTAAGCTGAAAATTTACCTGTTCTTTATCAGACTTGGAGAGTACAAGACATTTTGATTTGTGGCGTGGAAGGTAAGTATGTGATGAACACCAAAGGCAGTATAAATCACTATCACAGTTGATCATAGCTCGTCAATTTGACATATTACTAATATGACCTAAGCTGAACTACCAGGTATCTTTGCATTTAGGGGGCATGACAGATAGAATATTATTCGTTGTTTATTTTATACTTTTTTTCTGTCTTGGTGCTATCAAAGTTTTTTTTTTTTTTGTCAAGCATACCGAAGCTTTTAAAATCTGAAATCCTGGAAAATTGCTTAAGGTTTCAAATATATAAGAAAGTTATATAGACTTGAATTATGTCAGTTAAATTATTCTGGTGACATGTGATTTTAAACTATTATTCCTCTTATGAACATTCTTATTCTGGGCTAAAGAGGCTGATGTCACTTATATTTAAGCTTAGCCAAAAAGCTACACACCATTTAGTATAAATGTGAATCCACCCAGGAAAACTTACTGAATCTGACTGGCATGAAAGGTCTTTTTATCAACACAGACATGCTTTACTCTCCTTCTGGAGGCTTTGACACTAATGGATTTTATCAAAACCATACTTTTCCATTAATGCAGACTTTCTGGTTTGGTGGCAAGATACACTCTGTCACTCTGTTGAAGTCACCCATCAACTTTTTTTTTTTTTTTTTAATCACCATTGTCTCTTCAATAATACAAGTGACAGTTGGCACATTTATCTACTGAAACATTTTGATGACCATTGACATGACTGAGTAGGAGAACAGCGTATATTTAGTCAGTCAGTAACAATAAAGATGGTTTTTATAGCTACCAGATGGGTAGTTTATGTGTATGTTTAAATGTGTTCAGAATCTTTTGTAACAAATTGAACTTTGAATTTTCATGTTATCCTTTAATATCATCAAGCATTTTGCAAAATTACTCTAAAATACAAAGGACAGTAATAGCCTTCTGAGATGAGTGATTACAATGTAACTTACAATGTATTTGAAACATGCATCTCAATGACATGGCACCTATATAAAAAAAAATAGAAGCACACCTCATAAAAACTGCAATTTCAGTGCCTTTACCAAAGCAAAACTCATACAGATTGCAGCTCTGCAATAGTGTTTTATTTATCTAATTTTTCAGAATATTAATGGTTAATCTAATACAGCCAAATCTGCTAAATATTAAGCCTGAGAAATCATATTCCCTTCAAGACATATAATGCTGATTTTACAATTTACCCTACAAAAAAGGGAACTTAATTTTACTTTTCTGCTTTTGCAGCAGGTACAACTAGGAAATTAAAAGCTGTAGCCCCTGCTCCAGGATTGTATTGAGGTTTAAACTTACAAAAGATTCCTTAAACTCATCTAATTTTTCTTCATTTTAAACTATTCTGTCAGTACTTTAGTATTATGATGACTATTATTTTGTGGAAAGTCTGCAAAAATAATCACATAGGGAATTATCTTTCCAGTAGCTTATTAAATTCCCAAAAAGAACATTATATTGATTTTCATTATCAGGTTGTTTGCTTTCAAAACTGAGCATTCATTAGCATGTAAAAATGAAAATGAATTTTTTATACAGCTTAAAGTATATATATACATATTTTTTAAAATGAGTATGAAAACACTGGGAGTGGCACACAGGCTTGCTGCTTGTAATATAACCTAAATTATTTTCCCCACATGAATGCCAGTGTTGGAAGAAGATCTAACAAAAATGTGTTGATATCTTCTGTTGAAAACAGATGTGGAGGATCTGCTCCTGGTCTTCTTAGTTCCATTTCTACAATGGATGTAAATTATACGACCAGTCTTTGAATATCAAGTGTCACAATAATACATCCACTATTTTTAGAAATATATTAAACATTTTATAGACAGATGAGCAACTGAGATCTTCTGAGGGAGAAATTTGTCTTCTGAATATGCTGGTCTGTCTTGGAACTGGTTTGCTTTAACAAAATATAAATACAACATGGAAGGTCAGTGGGTTGGAGTATGGGTTTCTGCCTTATTTTTTTCTTCATAATAAATCACCATAAAGATTACAGCTCACTTAATATCAGATACAGGCCAGAAAAATTCCAAAATAAATCAATAACCATCATCCCATTATTCCTATGCTTTACTAAACTGTAATCTACTTCAATCATAATATATTAAGAAAGTAGTAATGATAAAAGAAGGTATCAAAAGCAGAAAATTCCTCATTTTAGCATGAAAGGACAACATACCTTCCAGTGAGGACAACATGTAATATCCCTCTGAATATTAGCAAAAAAGTGAATAAAAATGAAACAGATATCTTTTCACCAGCACATACGTGTGTATGTGTGTGTGTGTATGTATATCTATGTATATATTGGTTTAAATACACATACATTCATGTTTGTTGTAGGAAAGTATTACTGCATGATGTTTGCTTGTAGATTAGTGATTGCCAAGTGTAATTAATGACACTGACTCCTAGGATCTCTAACCTCAAATCTTCTGAAAGCAGATATTTTCACTCTTTCAAAGGAACAAATGAAACAGAATTAAATCACAGATCTTTTTGCCTTCTAGGATATGGCATTTTGTCTTCAAAAAAAGGATAACTTCCATAGATTTTATAATTTTAGCAATTAAAATATTTTTATATAAAGGATATATTTGTTTTGACTATTTGCATAAGATAATGCTCCATGAAGCTGCAAGAAAGAAGATTCTCCCAGTTTCTTCTCTTACTTCTTGCCTTGTCAGATGATGTCCATGATGTCTTGTAACACTCTGTAAATGACGTTCCTATCACTATGTGTAAGATGGGGCAGTTTCAGAAGTATCCAAAGTGTACGTAAAGAAGAAACAAAGGTCTGCAAAACTCTCCTCTTAATTTGTTGATGATGGTAAGAAGATACATTCTACAAAAGGGAGACATTCCTTGAGTACTTTCAACTGTATTTCCTCTCCAGGGGGGTTCCTAACTTTCCAGGTACTGCTGCTCTGATCCAAGGTTTCAAGGAGTAAGTTGGGGTGGTGCATGTCTTCCTTTAGACCCAGCCACATGAAGCTTCAGGGTGTAACCACAGGCTCTCACTCTTCTCTTGCAATACTCAGACTAGTTTTGTGAAGAAAAATCTGCACCTTACTAAAAATTCTGGGTCTCAAGCTCTGTACTTTATTTCAGTGTGTTAATGAGTTAGCACTACATGATCATGATATATAATCATTGAACTATTTAATTTGCCAAGACTACCTCTGAAATAATTATTATATGTTCAGTTTTGCTAAACTACATTTTAGTGAGGGAATGAACATTGTTGGAAGCTAATGAAGGAGCCTGATAAAGATCATAATCTTTATTTTTAGTATGATGACTAAGCAATAATGGCATGTAATTTAATAAGAACAAATGCCAGAATCTGCACCCAGGATAGAATAACATTAGACACAAGTATAAATGGGAACAGGAGTGACTGGAGAGCAGCCCTGCAAAAAAGGGGTATGGGGAGGCAGCAGGCTCGACAGGATGCAGCAGTAAGCCCTGGTAGCACAGAGGGCAAAATGCATCCTGGAATGCATCAAACGATGCATAACCAGCTGGGGAAAAGACGAGATTATCACACTGTACTCACTGTTGATGCAGCCTCACCATGAGCCATGGATCAGGGTCCCACAGTCTAAGAAGAATGTGATGGTGCTTTATTGTGACCGAAGGAGGTGATAACAAAGCTGGTGAAAGGGCTGGAGTGAGAAGCAGAGGGGAATGATGAGCTTGTCTAGTTTGCAGAAAAAGAGGCTGAGGAGTGACCTCATTTCTCTCTACAGTTTTCTGACACAGGGACATCACTTCTCCCAGGAATCCAGTAATAGGACTCTTGTGAGTAGTTCAAAGCTGCACCAGGGAGAGGTTTAGACTTGTTATTAGGAAACATTTCTTTACCAAGAGGATCAAAGACTGGAAGAGACTTCTTAGAGAGGTGATCAATGTTCCAGACCTGCCGGTGTGCAAGAGGCATTTGGACAATGTTCTTAATAATATGTTTTAATTTTCTGTCAGCCCTGAAGTGATCAGGCAGTTGGACCTGATAATTGTTGTAGGTCCCTTCCAACTGAAACTATTATATTTATTTATTTTTATTTAGTTAAATATGACTCAATTCAATTAGATTCTGGATTAGTTATGCATTTACTAACATAGACAAGTTCCTATTTTCCTCTTTACTGGGGTTTATTAAAGAAATTTTTTTTATCTGGAAGGTTTTTTAAAAAAAGAAGAAAGAGAATTCAGATGAAATATTGAAAGACTATTATGTAGGGAGAGTTAGGTGTAACCAAACTTTATGAAAAGACTATTTTTCCCTCAGAAGATACATTGAATATAACAGAAAACTGAAGGTATTTTCTATGGAGTTGACAATCATATGAACAGGTGAAGAGAGATTATAGACAATGGAATGGAAAAAGATAATAATTTAGAGTATTTCAATGGAAAATATACAGATTTCAGCTTTTAAATTATTTCTAAACAGCTTCTATAAAAGTATCAAAACAAGAAATATCTGCTCTTGTATTCCAAGGAATATTTTTGACTTTTAAGTGAAACATGGCAACACAATCTGAAAATCTATTTACATATATCTGTGGATTTCAGAAGACAAAAGGTTGTTGTCATTATAAGCCTTAATACAAAGGGCTCTGGAATAAATTCAAGAAAAAAAGAAAAGGAAGAAGTCAAAACTAAATGTAAATCCAGGGATAGGGCATGTAATTATTTTGGTCAAAAATTAGAAGTCTTTGTGATAAACCATTAATATTATGAAAATATGCTTGGTTAGAAGAATGTTTTTGCTCCAGATTAAAACCCTGTCAAGGGCTTTCAGTGTTGTAATTTGCCTAGATGCCTAGATCCAGCTTGTCAAGTTTCATTTGCTTGCAAGAGGAAACTAAATTTGTCATCCATCTGAAATAGCTAACTGGCAAGAAGCAGCTGAATTTGATGGAAGGATAAAGAGCAGAAAATCTGAAACACAAAGGAAAAAATTTCCCCTTCCTTTAGCAAGACTGCTTCCTCTTCAACAGACCTGACCTGTCATAAAGCTTTCATAGCATAATTTTTGGCAATAGACAAAACATGAAACTCATAAACGCCTCCCATATAAGCAAGTAGAAAACTGGAAAAATACAGCTTGATTATGTTTTTTCCTGAAAAGAATATCATGGGAAATAAAAAAATGTGTCTTTCTGGAATTCTGGTTTTCTTGTCTTCTGATTTTATACAAACTTTTTGTTCTCTTTCAGGACAAAAAGCAAAACAACAACAAACAAATGAAACTCCCAGCGGAGCCACTAGGGACCATGTCCTACACATTTTATTTTCTGAGAAAAGACTAGTATTCTTCATGCACTTCTTTTTTTTTTGTTAAAATCTATAGTGGTTACAAAAGTGTATCAAGGAGAAGATAGCATTTACTGATACTTAGAACAAAACTAGACACATAGTATGAAGAGGATTCTGACTGCTGAAATAACTTTGTAATCATAGTGTCCTTGCCTCAGATTAGACCCTTTCTGCTCATCTTAAAGTAAAATAGTCTTTTCCACAGCTCTTGTGTTCCTTTTTGTGCTCAAAAGCTGTGTTACCATACACTGTATCTTAGTGCGGCATACCGTATCTGCCATTCATAATGTCTGGCACGGGTTTGTCTCCACCTCCCATGGCTTTTAGAAGAATCTTAGTGTATTGAGTTTCTCTTCATATCAGAGCCATTTTATGTTTTGAGTCATCTGTGTCTTCTTACAGTTTTCCATTTCTCTCTGCAATATTCATTTTGAAGATATAGTCCCAGTGAATTTTCTCAGCGGTATAGACCTGATTTTTCAGATGTGTTATTTGCTCAGCTGAGGGCCCCTGACATACACAGACTTGACTACACCTCTGCAGTATTATCTTCATCTGATACAGAATATAAAAAATAATCCAGAAATAGTGAAGTACAACATGATAAAAAATAAGCATAAAGGTAATGAAACTGGGCAAGTTTTCTACTCAAAGTACTTAACAAAAATATTTAATAATACAACAGAAGGCATGCACTGGATATTTGCATCATGCTTATATTGATGAAAAGGGTTTATTTCCAAAAGAAAGTAATACAGACTGTATAAATTCCTGAGATGCTGCATACATGGTTGTGATTTAATAAAATGACTTGAGCACTGTGCTAATAATGCCAAGGTTGTGGGTTTGATCCCCATCTGGGCCGTTAACTTAAGAGACAGACTTGATGATCCTTGTTGTGTCCCACCAACAGAATATTCTGTGATTCTGTGACTTTTCAGAGATGTTGCTGTGACATGTCAGCAAATTTATGAAATTGCTTAGGAATGGTAAATGTAAAACTAGCTGGAGACCGTTTCATAATGGATATTTCTTGTTCCATTCACAAAGTTACATGCCAAAAGACAGTAAGAAATGATCAAACTGTTGGTGAATATTTGACATAATATGCAGTTCCTTTGTATGTTGCTCCAATGCCAGATCTCATCTTGGCTCCTTACTGAGGTGTGAATATTTCAGTTCTGATGAATAGACACTTTCATCTGATGTTTTTGGTTGCTTCATGCTGAAGTGAAATGCGTGACTGAACATTTGCAAGATTTGGCATCAATAATATAAAGGTCTCCCTGTGCAATAGACTAAGATACATGAAACACAGATGACATAATTCTTGAGCTTCCAGCCAGTTTCCAGATAAATCTTGTGGAACATGTCCAGGAAGTGAGTGCCTATGATCAGCTAAATATTCTTTCTTGACAGTGTTTTCTCTCGGACTGTAAAACTGGCAGAGAATCAAGAAGTCTTAATGTAGTTTTCATGTCAGGTGAAGAGAAATAAATAGACTGTTTCAATATATGAGTCAAAGGGCTTATAATGATATTTAAGTAGACTATCTGAACAATACCATTTTGCTCCAACTAGCAGAATGGTATCTTGTATCTTGAAAAGTTACAAAATGTCATTCAGGGAACTAGAGGCACTGTTGTACAGCTAATACCTACTGGGATTCTGATCTTCAAGAACATAACCACAGGTTAGAAGGAGTGTCACAAAGGCCACAAACACTTTTTCATCAACACCATATGAGAGCTCTTTAGAATAAATGTCTTCTCTATTTTCTTCTCTAAACTGTAATTGATGCCTTTATTCCAACATTTTTTTTACTAAGCCATGTCATTCAAAATTTTTGGCTCTTCTCTCAAAAATTTCCCATTTATTTAAAATATCTGTGAACAGTAAGGGTTGAAACTAGACACTGTGGATGACCACACCTGAGAAAACTTGCAGACTTCTCTTTGTACATTTAAGATCTCTAGTAGCATTATGGACTTGATTTCACGTATCACACTACTGGTTTTTGTCTTATATCTACATAGGTAGACCTTTTCTCTTCTCTGTATTAGTTGATTCAAGCTCATATTCTTAAATATAGCTCTTTAAATTCTCCTTCATGTTGTATATCTTTTTTATTTGAAGTCTAAATTTTAAAATATTATATTATGATCCTGTCTTCAATAACTTACAATCCTTCTTAAACCAGCCTAATTTGATGCACAAAGGTATAATTTTTCTGTCTGCTACAGCAACCAGGGTGTTTTCAAAAATGTTGACCTGAGCATGACCTAAAATACATCTGGATTTTGCCTCTCCTTCTTCTGTGCTTGTGAGTGGTAGACTTAACTGTCCTTTCAGATTTAGTACAAATCTTGACTATCCTTTACATCATGTCAGTGTTTGGGTTGAAGTAGGGAGTTTCACATTGAACACCCTTGACTGTGTTCTACTGTTACTACTTCTTTATGGTTTTGTTTATTGCAAACTGCTTAATAACTTGTTCCAAAAATATTGAAGGAGACAAAGTTATGCCAACTGGTCTGTTACTTCCAGTGTTCTTCCTTGTTTCTTTCTTTGTTGCTTTCTTTTTCCTGTGAAGATTTTGAATATTTCAAACATCTTGATTCATATGTTAGTATTTAAGAGTCATAGTGATAAATGAACTTTCTTACACCTTTGCTTTTATCTTCCTTTTAACATATAAGTAGAATGTTTTCCTGCTTATTTTTGTATTCTCTACTAATTGAAGTTTATATTATTTCAGGGTTTCTGGTTTTGTCTCCGCACTTATTCTATTTCCTGATCAATTTGCCTACTTTCTACCTTTGTATCATACCTTTCTGATTTTTCAGTCATGCTTTGCGTCTGATGCATATCTTGTTTTGCTGCAGGGAAACTACAGGCTGAGGAGGGCATTGTCCCAAGTAGGAATTATGATGTAGCAAAATATTGGATTACCCCAATATTCTCCTGAGGGTCCAGCCCTGCTCAGAGTAATGGCTTAATAATAATTAATGAGACAGCATGGTTGGGTGTGTCTGGATAAATCAAAAAGGTTTAATAAAATGAAGAAAATAATACAAAACAACAAACAAAGATTACAGCTGAGCAGAGTGTAGGGACAGATCCCACACCTGCTATAACACCCTGAGAATGCCTGCAGACCCTCTGTTCTGTCACCTTTTCTACCTAATGATGGAGGATGGATCTACTGGCAATAGAAAGAGGTACAGGTTTTGACAAACAGTGACAAGGGCCAACAGGTGCCCCTCTCCTGGCACTGAGCCAATTACAAAGAGGAAAAACCCAGAACTTTCTGGTTAAACTTTCTAAAATGTCCAAAGGTAAACTGAAACCCTTTCCTTGTAGAGAAATGCCCACTCCGGAGTGGTGGGTGCATTACTACAGCAAAAAAATACAGGTCTTAATGTTCAGTGTAAGTGGAATGTTTCCCTGGTTCAGGCAAAGCAGATTAATCCACAGGATTTCTATTATCACCCATGCTATTCCTCAGGGGACAATATGTGTGGTTCCCACACAGGTTTTTATTAAGTTCAGGTACTATTTTCTTAAGTTCAAGATTTTATTTACCAAAAAACAAAACAAAACAAAACAAAAACCAACAAAACAACAACAACAAAAAACCCACCCAAATAATCAAACCAAATAAAAATAAAACCATAAGTCCCTCATTACCAATGTATATAATTTATCATCATCATAAATCATCATTGATCATCATCAATCATCATTTATTTAACTTATTTTACCTTTTAAAGACTGGAAAATTTGGAAATGCTAAGAAAAAAATAATTCCCCCAAAATATGGATGAGAATAAATATAACTAACACTGATATGCATGTTTCATTATGAAACTGTTTTCATTATGAAACATGCTTCATTATATCCTGAGTTATACTTTTGAACAAAAGTTTAACATTTATTTAGTTAACCCAAGATCATATTGATTTAATTTTTATTAACCTAGTGGGAAACATTCTCTGATTCAAGCAATTTAATTTGATCTTAATTTGATCCTTTTGAAGGACCAGATCAGCTAGAATCAGATGATATATGAAGACAAAGAGAACATGGATGTAATTTTGGACACTTCTTTTCCTTTTCTACTTTCCTTCTAGGAAAATAAATTTTTTCTAAGATAATGAACTAATTTTAAAGGGCTTATCTAGAACTTATTTTTCACTCTAAGCTTAAAGTGGAAATGTCTGGAAGACTTTAGGAAAAAAGCCTTCTACTCCATTACTTCTTCTCCTTAAGTCCTTTGTAGCTTTCCATAATGTCACAACAGTTCATTGGTATTTAAAGTAATGAGAACGTTCCAAATACAGTTTGTATTCTTACTAACTTGCAGGTTCTTTGAACATGTAGGTACAGAACTAGACCATTTCTCCTAACCAATAGACTCTGCTTCCATGGAAACAAATCTATCAAAAAAACTGTTATTGAGATAACAGAATTTAAAAACTCACATATAAGGGATTTTTATTAATTCACCTTTATATTTTTAATTGCAACATATTAATGGATTTGAATTTGGTTTTTTCCATCTGTTAAGGATATTTTTAGATTGCATTGGCTTGTAGAATGTGGCAGCTAGTCTATTAGCTAGACAAGATAAATCTGGTCATTACAAATCCAATTTGGCTAACCTGGTTCCTTCTTGAAACAGGTCCCTAGGTGAATAATAGAGCTCATACAGAGACCTCACCAATTGTGGTCAGTCGAGGGAGCAGACCTATCACTGGCCAAGGAGCTGGGCAGGGATAAGACTCAGACCAATCAGTGCTAGATCTGGGAGTTTTGAGCTCCAAATAAGAAGGTTCCAAAAAATAAAACAGGCAGTTTGTCTTGTGACCAAGAGGACTCGAGTCACAGTTTCTACGACTGTCACATGACAGTAGAACAGCCGTAATGTGTATCCCAGGGTTTCCTATACACGGACATAAACAGCACTCTGAGTATCTAACCTTTCTCAGAATAACATATGTCCCATGACAGGTTCCCAAGTTAATGAAGATGACGATAGCAGCTTTTTCCTCCATGACTGCTACAGGTGGTGAGTCTCATCTCATAACTGCAGCTGAGGCTGCCAGTGCAAGTACCCCACCAGAAGACAGCTGGGTAAATATGTAGACGTTACGGTTCCTGGACACTTCAGACTTGTGTAACGGAACATAAGTTGTAAGTGGGAGACTGTTTCTGCCAAAGATGTATTTCTTTTTCTCCCCAGCTTTGAACAGAATTTTTAAAATGTCACAGTGAAAGAGTGCATACTTCCTATTACAAGACTTTCAACTCCTTGTTTAGTTGCTTCATATACACATTTGGACAAGAATAATTCCATTACAGTGATGCAAATTAAATGTAACTTTACTAAAGTAAATGGAACCATGGCATGGCAAAGCCAGTGTGACTACGGAAATCAGGTCTCAGCCAGTACATTTTTATTACCAATTAAAGTACAAAGGGAAAAAATGAAGGAATACTTACATAAATTTAACTTTTATTCATTCTGAAACCAAACAAAGTCTTCAGAAAAGATCTAAAAGGCATGAAAAAGAACTTATATACAAGATTCAACAACAATTCAAAAGACAGTAGATTTTGAGTGAAACTTATCTCACAGGAAAGTATTTTTTCTATACTTTTTTATGCACATGAAAATGCAGTATTTATCTGAAAAAGTAGACATTAAAGAAAAAGGGGGTTGTGTGTTTGCATCTCTGACTTGGAGGAAATCATGAAAGAGCCCAGATGATTCTCTTTAAATGTCCTTATCTTATTCCTGAACTACTGGCAAGTCCATGAAAATCGTTTTTATAGAACTAAGGACGGATTTATTTTTGTGTGGAAGAGGATTTTGATATATTGCCAATTTGTTTGTTCTACATTTAGATTGCGAAATGTAGAACAGCAGAAAGTTATGTGGACCAGAAGACCCAGATGGTTAGGAAAGAAGAAAGATTTTCACTTTGACAAGGCAGCTAATGCTGTCAGTGGTAGCTGGCAAGAGGATGTAGCATTCATTGAGAAAATTACAGTGGAAAGAGCAGCTGGTTTTATAAACCAATTAAAGCAATTTCACAGAGAGTGTCAGCTTCCTTATCACAGGGAAATAATTTTCTCACCTACAAGCACTGTATTTTCCATATCAGGTGCGAACTTTAATGTTTTACTTTTGCTTTTAATATAAGTTGTGAACCAAGTAAATATAAGATAAAAAGTTACATTAGGTAAGTATGAAAATATAGATCCTTTACACAGAAAGCATTCAGACAGAGGTACTACTGTTTCCAATGCTGCATGAGTAAATACATTTTAGGATATATGTAACTTGCAGTCTTATTTAAAATTTGTATGAAAATATAGTTTCTATGTTTCTACATTGTAAATCCACTTGAATGCTTGACCTTTCCCTATGAAAATCCATCTTCTAAAAATGAAAAAGACAAAGGCAAGCTGTTGTCTGTAATGTGAAAAATACCAAAAGCTAGATTGTACTTTGCAGTAGTATAAGCTCCTGATCTAAAACAGTGATTTCCAGATTAAAAAAAATTCTCACGTCAAGACCCTTGAGATTATTTTTTGTTGCCACGCCTCTGTGTACTCCATGTCACTGTGTTGTTCCTTTACAGTAAATGACCTACAGCACTCCCAGAAAAATGGTGAGATGTGGAAGGACTGTCTGTGGTTTATACTTAAAATTGAGTTGGAAGACAAAGGACAAGATTGCACTTCTGAAGCTGGAAAACAGAATGGGAGTTTCTCTTCCTAAGACTGTTCTTTGGGTGGGGGTTGATGAGCTCAAATGTTACAGATTAGGAGATGAGCTCAAGATTTATTGATTGGGAGTAGCCAGAAGGTACAGAGGAGATAAATAAACATTAAGGAACATGATCCCCTGAAGGGATCAGAAACACCTGGTCTGGGAAAACATTGAAAAGAGGACTAAATTAGCATCAAAGGTGAAGGAGAACATATACTAAGAACTGTGTAAGATCAATGAACAAGAATTTCTTTGAGTTTTGTCTGTATAAATATGGGAAAAATGGGGTAAAGAACTATGTGTGATGGAATGATTTTTACTGCCCAATGCAGGCATGAGTGTATGAAATACTTTCTATTTCAAATCCTGGCCAGAATAAAGTAATGCTTAAATTCCCTAACACTGAATAGATGTTGTTGGTACATCTCTATTTTCCCTGAAGTTGCAGTGACACTATAGCACAGAATAGGCAGGACAACCAGGGAATCAGGCCCAGACAACACAGGGTTAGAAAAGAAGGATCTTGCTTGACCTGCCTTATCTTTCATGACAAGGTGATCTGCTTAGTAGATCAGGATTGTCTCAAACAACATCTTTCACATAAATTTTTTATGAGGTGTTAATGCTAGTGTTAAGTAAGTCAATTCCATTTCAATGTACTTCAGCTGTAACAATTAGGAGAATATGTTACAAGAATGCCTATTCTTGGATAGGGGCACATATTTAGATTAATTAACTACATGAAATTTCTAGCTTTGACATTAGGAAAAGACTGTCAAAGGTGAAAAGCTAGTGCACTGTTAATAATTTTATGAACATTTCCAAATTCTATCATTTAGAATAGAATTGTAATGTACCTAAATTCTTTTCTTAGAGGGAAACTTTAGGTATAGAAAGTAAATTAAAATATATGACCTGTGATGATCTAAATGACACAAAACACCAAGAACAAAAAAAGGTTTAGAAAGTAATTTTCCATTAATGAGGAAGCATTTGATAATATGTAAATGATATTGATGGTCTGTGAGACTGAAATATTAATGGTTAATGGCTCAAACAATGGGCCATTTGCAAAAGCTGTGTGTGCTTTGCTGGGGATGTGGGAGGGATGGGGATGCCTAGATGCAGAGGGCTGAGCACCTGAGGATGACCAACAAATCAAAGTTTGTTAAGCAACAAGCCAGATTTAGAGCAAGGTAAAGGAAGAGGCCAATAAGTAGATCCTGAGGAGGGATGGTGCTTTTTATCATGCTAATGTCTTCCCTTACACAACTCGATCAGGTGTGAAAACTCCCCTCTCAGGGAGATATTGAGGCATTCACATGTAAATCTGAAGGGATTCATCCTGTCTGATGGGACATAACTAGCTCAACTAAGCTGATGTGAGGCACCTGTCATATCTCAGAAGGTGTCATAAGCCATCAAAGACTCCTAAAGTGCCCCCAGACTCATTTCTGGGGGCCTTCTGGCCTGTACAGGATCCACAGTCTGATGGAACAGATCCACCAGTGTTGTATCAGACAGTGTAAAACTTCCCCCTCAGTTACCTGGGCATTCCCATGCAGCCTGAGCATATATTGACCCATTAAACTCTTTGTTTGGTGGGCTTTTTCCCACGCTTGAAGGATCAAGACTATCACCTTCACTAAGGATATGTACAATCAAACCTTGTCACTTTATCTATGGGTAGATTTTCCCACTGTTTTCCTTCCTTCCTTCCTTCCTTCCTTCCTTCCTTCCTTCCTTCCTTCCTTCCCAAAATATATTGTAAACCAGACTAAAAAGCTTCCGTCAATGCCTCAGTGAGTGCATAATTGTGTCTACATAAATTAAAGTAGGCTAAATTAAAATCTATCAAGTGCCCTGCTGTCTCTGGATGTTGTTTTAAAATTTGCCATGCACATTATTCTACCTTAATGTTGGGAAGTCGTAAGTAAAAGTTTGTTAATCTCTTGAGAATGTTGTCTCTTCTGTGGGCTGTCCAGAGTGAATTAAAGTACTTCCTCCTAAACTCGCTAGGCAGACCAGGATACAATGTGGTTTTAAAGAAGTTAGATAGAAAAAAAAACAAAACAAGATCTAACATTCTCTTATTGATGGTTTACCATCTAAAATATGCATGAGACATCAAAGACACCAAAATATAGATAAGGTGTCCTCCAAATCCACAGATATTAGCATAAACAGTAAGAGTACAAAGGCTGCAAATCTTCACAGGTGTACATTGGATGAAAGAAAATTGATCAGCCTTCACACATATTTTGATCTACAGCTCTGAGTTTAAACTACAGTCTTCTGTAAGGTAGAATTGAAAGAAATTAACATGGATATAAATTACTTAAAATTTTCTCAGTAAATGATGGAACAGGTATTTTACACAAATGTGGGATTTTTTTTCTTTCTTTCTGTTTGTAATTATATATGTGTATAGGGGAATCCATAGCATTAAATAAATCTCAATTTCACTCTTTTACCTATGTGTGGTGGTTGACACCTGTGGATACTTTAAAACTGAATTATTCTCTGAATTCTCCTTGGTTAGTAAAAGTGTGCTTAAAATTCTTGTTATTGATCTGTTGTACACACACCTCTCCGTACTTGTACATTCTTGTACATTCTTTTTTTTTCTTTTTTTTTTTTTTTCCTAGAGACTAGTTTAGTTGTATGTCATCTATTGTATTTATTTGCCAATTTGGTTAGTGTATGATGTTTGTCATCCTACTACAGGCAATATTGAAAACTGATTAAACTAACTAAATCCAAAAGAGCTTGGAATTCATCTAGGATACTGCTCAAATGGGACTGTAGGCAGTATGAAAGCTGATATCTGGGGACAAAGCCTTCCTATTTGCTTTCTAGTTTGGCCTTTCTTTTTCCTCCTCTTTCCCAGTGGTCAGGTGTATGATGTGCAGCTGTCTTCCACACATGAGCATAGATGGTTTCCAAGTGGTTTTCACAGCATATGTTCTCAGCTGAGGTTTACAAGAAATTCTCCCTGAAGAATGAAAACAACTCACTTTGGACTTCTGTTATTTCCAGAAAAAACCAAACCAAACCAACCAACCAACCAACCAACCAACCAAAAATCCAGGAGAAATTATTTTTATTAGGAGATCATAAGAATTTGTCATGACAAAAAATTTGAAGGCCAACATTTGGGTTTGGGCTGTACAATCCCAATGGAAGAAACTGTACAGATCAAAATGTAGAAGTGTACTTTTAGAACAGATTTATGTTGATTACTTATTTTGTTCAACATAAAAAGTGATATTTTTTTACATGTGTAGAAGCAATAGTAATGAAAGAACATTGATAGTGTGCACTGTGAATTGTTAGATTTTGCTCATATTTTCTGTCTGTAAATTGACAGGACAGATCAGCCTCAGAGAATTTTCTGAGTTCTATTATAATATTATTCCCAGTGAAGGAAACATTTTTAATCTCTTTGATCTAGATTTCAGAACAGACAATAGAAGTCTCAGTACAGCAGCCCTTTCCATGCAGGAAAAAGTGACATACTGTATATATGCTTTTTCAAAAGGTAAAATGTTTGTGATAATTTTCATAAAATGGCACAAGCAAGGATAAAACTAGGCAAATATTTAATTGTGGTTCAATAGATTATTTTCTTCTTTAATAATAGAATTCTCTCTTTCCTGTTTGTTTAATACTTCTTCAAGATTTTCAGAAAAATTAGATAATTACAGAATAGATGGAGCAAATCAGTATGACATTTTTCATGTCATAATATGATGTTAGTAATTTCCCTTGGATTGTGATTCTGATTAGCTTCCTTTGAGTTACAGCTAAGCAAACACTAATTATTGCTGATTTTTAGTAATTACAATATTAAATTTCCAAGTTAGGGTTTTGTAAACACTCTATTCAGAAAAAAAGTTCTGAATCTTCCTTACTAGTTTAATGAATATACAGTTTGGTTGATGTTGTTCCTAGCAGAACAATGCTCATTTAAATAAACATTATCATGATTTGCACTACATCTTCACGTCCCTGAGCAGATATTCATGTTTGCGTGACATGAAAATATGTTAGAAATAAGGACACCTCCATGGCAGTTATTGGGACACCATATCCTAAAACTGTGAGCTGTCATTTCTGCTTGTAATAAATAGTTAAACATCAGGTCTTTGTCTGATATATGCACAAAATAAGGACAGGAAACACATCATCAAATAATGTGTCATGGAAAATTTTAAGGAAAATTAATATTATATATTATTTAATGTTATCCTAAACAGGAGCTTACTGTTGAATAATGTTGTGGATATTCTCTTAACATTCTTCTTATGCTGATATTATCTCATCTAGGTTGACTGTGTTTCCCATGCTCACTAGCATTTTGTCTGCTATGTGTAGACACTGGGACAAAAGCAAATGTTCCTGGTGTTGTACCTTAGATGACTCTCTGGGGTGACAATTTGATCAATAAGTTCTTTAGAGCCCCTCTTCAAAAATCTCAAAGGATTGTTACATCTATTTTTTTTTTCACTCAGAGCCCTGTGGATTAAATGAAATAATTTTCATCTGCTGTTTCATTGCATTTGGAGTTTTATATTTCCTTTAAAACTCCCCTTTTATTCTCTTGCACATTTAATCAAATGCAGCTAAAATAATAAAGCAGACCCGATTAATTTATTGTTGCCACACCAGAACTGGAAACAGCTTCTAGGCAATGCATTTTTATCTCTTATGGGTAATAAAGCATTCCTACAGTGATGCATTTATTTAACCTCACATGTTGTTGAGCAACCTTATTTACAGTATGCAAAGTTAATTTTCTGAGACACCACAGAGCAAGCACACTTCTGCCACAGAAGAGTTTAGCCATGTGACTCCCATAAAGATAAGTTAGAGTTTTGTAAATATACATGAAAATTTCTAAGATCATGCCTTTATTTGATCAGTTACTGAAAAAAAATCACTGAGATAAGAAATAAGATTCTGACCTATTTAGTTTTAAATTTTATGGCCTGATTTATTGGAAAACTGATCTGGAAAAACCTATTCCTCTAAAATAATACGTTGGAGTGATGAATGGTAAGTTCTAGTTTTTATTTATTCCTTCCTTCAGCAAGCAACCTTTTTAATTGCAGTATTTCTTGTAACTGGATAAGAGATTATAGTTGCATAGTCAAAGTCTGTCCTCAATTTTCCAGAAGTCCTTTCCTTTTAGGTCATACCCTCAAGCAGGGAAAAATCCAAGATTCTATTCTGAGATGCGACTATTAATGTTTAAAAAACCCAACCAATCTGAGATTTTCTCAAATTAAAACCATAGTATTAATTCTTGTCTATGCAGTGCTTTATTTGACTCTTACTCACCTTTTTCAATAGTGAAAAGCAGCCATTTAATGTGGCATAAAGTAATAATTTTCCTGTACTAAATCTCGTAGATGATTTTCCCATTCCTTCTAAATTTATGCACATTTTATCCTTGTGAAATCTTATTTATTTAGATCTTTGCCCATCACCTAAAGTTACCTAGACAGTAAGACAAGTGTTCTTCTATGGAATCTCAGATAAAACTACCAGGTTCATTAATATCAGACTGTTAGCTTTAGATATTTCAAAACCCTCCACTGGAGCATCTTTTTTCTCTGTGATACAAGTAGACACTTTGACTTTTACACATCGGTACTTATGCCTATATTCAATGCCTGAGTTTAGATTAAATGTTTTTCTTAAATCTCAACAAACAAACAAACAAACAAAAACCAAAACAAATGAACGAACAATCAACCTCAAAAAAAGAGCAATATTTTCCTCTAGAATCCAAAGTTAATTTGAAAGTGTTGGAGGAAGGGCACCCACTATCAGATTTTCTTTGGAAAAAAAACAATCTGAAATGTCACAGAGATAGCTAACAGCCCCAAACCCCTGAATTCTTCCAAAACAAGGTGCATGGCATAAGAACATGCTTCATGGAACAAGAAGCATTATTGTACCAATAAACAAAATTAATGTAGATTTTTACAAGGTCTTCAGTCTCCCTCCTGATGAAAAAAAAGGCCCATTGATACTTAAACCAACATTCCTTGCAAATGCTGGAATAGTGATGGTAGCTTTGGCATTAGACAGGATTACATCTACATCTCTTATTGATAACAAGAAGTGAAACCTGAGGCTGGAAGTATATTTACTTTTTGTGAATGGACAAGGAGGAAAAATGAATTGTTTTAATCCCTTCTGACAGACATAACCATAAAAGAGGACTATATAACAACTAGAGAAACAGAAGCGTCTGAACTAGACTGAAACAGAGAAGCTCAGGTTCTCTGAGCCAAGGTTTAGCACCCAAAGTCAGGAAAACTCTGCAGCAAATGAGAGGTCTATTAACAAGCAGAAAATGGTCCATTGGAGACTAATTGCAGCAATATCCCTCTGAGTGTGGGTCATTCAACACAACAGTAAGTGAAAATACAATGTATTTTCTTAGGTTATTGTTCCCAAAGGAAACACTAGGGAGGTAGAAATTTGAAAGTGGAATGAAGAATGGACAGGAAGAGGATCATGACTTCTCGCCTGCTGGAAGGATGATTTTTTTCCCTTCTCCTTTTTTATTTTATTCTTATTTATTTTAGTTTTATTCTTAGGTTATCAGCATGTAACCTAAGATGTGCAATATTTCTTGAGCTATATATGGACTCTTAAAAAAATTTTACAGATGTATGATTTGGATTTTATTTTTCTTTCCCTGCAGAGCATCACAAAGCAACTTGTTTTCTTTT
>VWYO01015483.1:2031-13161 GCA_013400275.1 Rhadina sibilatrix | reverse complement strand
TAATATTTTTTGTTTTTTTTTTTTTTTTTTTTTTTTTTTTTTTTTTTTTTTTTTTTTTTTTTTTCCCTCAGTTTCTACACAGTGACAGCACAGGCACCTAAATGAGCCTATCTAGTCAAGAGCTCAAAAATTTATTTTGGAAACAGATTTATTTGATGGACATTGTCATTAAGTCCTCAGAAAATAAAGAAACAAATTTCTTTACATATAAATAATATTTAAAAATGCTGTTTTGTTATTTCATATGTTCTTAATTAGTGTCCTATCTATTGACCATGGTGGCAATAACTCCTGTTAGTTTATCTGCAGTGCTTGTGAAACTTACAAACACCTTGAACCCTCCATATTTCTGCGCAGCACAGCTTATATAATACACTTAAAATTCTTTGTAGGCTGCATTAACAGAGTGCCACTCTTTTAGGAAGGGTCTAACGGGAGAACACTATTGAAGATAAACTTTTAGGGAGGTTGGTGCCTCAGCACTTCCTACTTCAGATGAGCAATTCTCCATGTGATAGCTAAGAAAGTGATGGGGTAGAGACTGATTTTCAGCAAAGATTATCAATGTGGAATCATGTGGCTGAGAAGAGATACTGCAAATACAATCAGAGTTTTATCTATGTAGATATGTAGTATTATTCTTAACTCATCCAAAATAACTGAGTTATGAGAAATGCCTTCCTTTCCCATCTCTCTGACCTGCTGCTTATGCCTCAGTCCTAAAAGGAAAATAAGATTCAGTGGTTCCCTTTGTCACATGGGATGTGTTTGCACTGCTCTGATGCCAGTAGAACAGATTAGCACAGAACACACTTTATATACTGGATAGGGTGCAGGAAATAATATGAAGAACAATGTGAATTATTTAAGCCTAAATTCCATAAGTGAAAGATCTTAGGAAAAGATTTAATTTCCTCTGATCCCAGGTAACTCAGTTTGAGAGAATTATGTAATTTGTAGTTGTGGTTACTCCCTGTCACAAGTTATGATGGAATATGCTTGAAAAATGCCAGTTATCCTAAATTCTTTTTCTCCATTCAACCACAGAAAAAAATCAGCTCTGCCTTATTTTATAGAGAAATTAGGTGGTAGAAGAGGGAGTCTTTTAAAATGACTCTTTCAATTTTCTTTCTCGCAAAATAATTTTGGCTATTTGCGAAACTTGAATACATCAAGGTGTACATTGACAACTAACAGCTTTCTTGTGTCTGCAGAAAAAGTTACAGTGCAGTTGCACTGCTGGGGTTGATGGAAGTTTAGTCAAATATATGTTTGAAAGCAGAGGAGAGTGTTCCAGACTTTAAATGTGAAAAACAGCAGAACATGTCCAGAGTATAAGAAATAGAATAATTTCCCTCCTGTCCCCATTCACTTGAGAATGTGCAGATGTAAATTACATCAAAATGGGGGAGAAATCGTTGGAGGGAAAGTAGAATTATGAGCATATAGAATATTTTCAGATAAATGGACACCCACCTTTTATGATTTTATTTTTAAATAAAGGAAAGAGGCATTTATTTGAAGTAGAGCTGAGAGAGCACCTGGCGAGCAAACTTATTAAAAAAATCTATAATGAAAAAGTTCTTTTGAGTTGGCCAAGTCTAGCAAATCTTGAATGAAATGGATTGAAGTAAATGGAAACATTTAAGTAGAAGGGAACAAATTATTCCACTATCAGCAACACTAGTAAAACAGTAAATCAGATGAAAATAGTTAAGAAGCTCGAATGTCTCAGTCATGATTGGTTGTCTGTGAAGTTTAGGATTACACTTAAAAAGGGAATAAAATGAGGATTTTAAGTGAATTTTTTTTGGAAAGGAGAGGATTGCAGACACCACCAAAAGGAAGTTCTTTTCCAAAGAAAATTCATATTTTCAGGCAAAGCTGCTGTTCTTCATGGACTATCTCCATCCTTGCTAATGGAAACTGTGGTATTTATAGTCAATCCTTGTGTTGGTTTATGGGAGTACAGCTCTGTCATAGCCCACCCCTATGCAGACATTGCATTTAGTGGCCATTCTTTTCCTCTATAAAAATCTGAGGGAGATTTGATCTCTCTGAGTTTTCAGGCTTGCAAAAGATTATCCTGTATATGATGTCTCCTAATCCTTTCTTAACCTTCCTTTTCTCTTCAGCAAATGCAAAACTGATTAGCATAATTTTTTTTTTTCCCTCCCATCTAATAAAGTAAAAGCCCCTTCAAAGATGTTTGACAGAGGTATGCAGTGCTGGTCACTCCTCTGATCTTGTTTATAGCATTTAGTGCTACAAGTAAGTAAACGACGCAAAACCTGTCAAGGACACAGCCAAAAGAGTTGGCAGGATAATTGAATCTTTTTAGTACCCAGCTTAGTCTAACTTCATAACCAGACTATCCAGCTGCAGATTATTGAAAAAAATCAATCCATACTGCTGCTGAGCTAGAAAACGGAGTCAGATAAAAAAAGGGCTGCCTGACACAGTAAATCATACACAAGCAAGCTAACAGCTGTAGTTCAGCTACCTACAATTCCTAGAGTGAATGCAGCCTGAATTTGGATTGCATCTTTCCCTCTGCTTGTGCTGGAAAACATCAAAGCCCTTTTTAAAGGGCCCTAGAGTCATGTGACATGCAAGGTGTCACTGACTTGGGAAAGGGGCCTAGGCAGGCTAAGCACATATGTCTGCATGCTTGATGACACATGACCAGTTATTAAACCCAGTTTTGCCCTTCACATGCGTCCCAACAAAATCAATGGATAAAAATACAAGCAAGAAAAAGTTGAATATAAACCTTTGAATTCTCTTTCACATGGCTACTGTGGAAGATGTAATTACAGGAAAAGATAACTTTCTCATATTTCCTTTAAAAGATTGCAAAAGAGAGTTTGGAACTCCTGCCTTTATTTTTCTTCTTTCACTTCCCACTATGATTCCCATGACCATCTTAGAAACTTTTTTTCATTCCTGATTTTTTCCCAGAGCTTCCAGCATCTTGTCTTTTGGTATCAGCTTTCCCAGAGACTGATAAAATAGTTTTCTGAAATCAGATCTACTTCATCCACTGATTTTGGATCTATTTTTCTGTATCAAAATTCACTTGCCTTTGAACCTTCTCATTGTATAAAAATTTTTTTTTCTTCATTCACTCTGATCCTTGTACATATCCCCAGTAGACTGCTTTTCAGCTCCATAGCTTCCATTCACATGTATTTATCTTTTTATGTTCTTCAGTTGTATTTTGTAATTTCTTTTGTTATCACTCTAATCATCAAATTCTTCATACAAAAAATTACATCTTCCTGCTTTCTATCTATACCATCTTGCAGACACATTTTTTTTTATCCCACTAGAAGTTATGTAGTATTACTCACCTAGATTACATAAAAGAGTCAGAGAAAGGAAGTCTTCAGTAATGACTTAAATATGGATTATTTTTAACAAAGGACAGAAAAACCTGCTCATAGCAGAATGATCAATTTACATGTAGGCATTAATGATGACTAGTTGCAATCAGGAAAACTCCTTTAGTGTTGAAATTCAAGTATAGATTCTGTTAAAAAGGGAAATGTAGCTCTTCAAAAGGAGCACACTTTGCATCACATATTATAAAACCTGGTTCTGACATTTCCAGTTGCAAAGCTCAGCCAGGTAAACCATATCTTGTAATTAATGTCATAGTAAAACGAATCCAATAGTGTAGATTAATCTTCAAACCTCCACATGCTCTTTGTGTTATGTGTCATTATGTCAAAAGGTAATAGATCTTACAATAGTAATGCAGTAGTGGCTGTAGTAGCAATTCAGTATTCATTTGGCTCCAAATGGATATCTGTGCAAGAGGTTATTCTATTTGGGTCATCCTAAATTTGATTTTTGAATTCTGAATCTTAAAATATAAGGAGTAAATTTCACAAGTATTAATTTTTGTTTGTTTGTTTTTCTGACATGCTTCCCATTATTTTTGGATGATATATCAAAGAATATTTTTTAGTAGTCAATAGTTGTTGAAGGAAGTTATTAACATTTGTAACTGTTGAATTGTGTTGAAACAAAATTTTACGAGAACTGGTACCAGAGCACGTTATTATAGACTGCAAGAAACATTATCTAATTTAAAATGAAATCTTCATTTTATCCCTGTTTTGTTTCATTAACTTCAAGTCAATTTCCTTTGGCATTCACCTCTTTCAGGACAGCAGCTCTGGGTATGCTTCCACCAGAAGTATATCAGTTCTTTGAGTGCCGCTAACGCCCCACTTTCCCAATTGCATGCCAGCAGTGGGAAGCTATTTCAAGGCAGTTTTACAGTAATTCGTGACTGTACAAATATTTTGCATACCAATAAGCCCATTGAGGTATAAAACCCTGGTATTAGTCAATGTTTTGCTAGTGTGATTTCAAAGATCAGTATCTCATGGTTCATTCCATTTTGCAGTTAAATATTATTACTATTATTTTTACAGCTGATGTCATAGTGTCAAATAAATAGCACAGCAAGGTCAGAACCCACAGCCCAATTGTGCTTCCTTGAGAGACTTAATTTTCCTAGTGCAAATTTTCTTTTAGCTAGAGTAGGATTTTGCTGGAGGTAATAAATACAGAACAACAAATGTAGTAAATTTTGCTCAATATTTTTATCAGAAGGGACAGCAGCAATTATATTTACCATGTTTTATGCAGAGATTACTGAAGACCTGAACCTTAGAAAGATGACTTGAAGAAGGAGAATGAATATAGTTATATATCTTATCTTCTCATCTAGAAAGACCCAATTTGAGAAGAAAGATTAATTCATATTTACTCTACTACTTGTTAGAGTAGTAGAGTAAATATGAATTAGTTACAAAAAGAAAATTATTTTGGAAAATATGTTTCTTTTTGAACAGCTTTCCTTCATCTCTGTCAAGTGCTCTTTGGTCTTCATGTAAACCTTTTTCTCTCATTGTTCTTCTGTTTCTGTGTAGAAAGTTTGTGCTCAAAAGTTCTAAATCTTGTTTGATTTTTTTTAAAACATTATTCTTAAAAACTGTTAATGGCTGGTCACATTATTCAAATTTTTTTTGTACTATAAATCTGAAATTTACAACTGTTTAATCTATTTGCAAATTACTTTGCTGTCATACTGTCACTGGAAGTGTTCTTTAGATCCAAACCTTCTTTCCTTCTGCTTTCCATATGAGTTGATTCTAAATTGTTGATTTTAAACTATAAGGTTGATTCACAGCAGGATGTTCCAGAACCACGAAGGAATATGACTGTCATGTCATAATTTCATATTCAAATGTTAATTTTCAAAGAATATAGGATTTTGTTTGATTTTTGTTTGATTAGGATTGACTCACAAAGCAGCATGTTTGTATTCCTACTATGTTAAAGGTTCATAAGAAGCAGAGTATACATTACAGACTCAGAGCGATTGTTCAGATTTATCCTTCAGGATTATAAACTCTCTACCATAGCAATTCTACAGTCATTAGATAAACAAAAGATACAGCCAAGAATTAGTAGACATCACTCATAAAATGACTAATGCTAAAGATCCTGAGCAGTATCAATTACCATTATGATCAGGGATGAGAAAGTGCCTGGATACCAGAAGCAAAAGGAAAACACTAAGTAGGCAAAATTTAGCTTAGGATTATCTCTAAGGATGAGGTCCATTGGGTTCATAGTCAGTTATTAAAATGCTTAACTTTGTAAATTTTGGTACTTCAAGAAATATATTCTGTAACATTCAAAATGCAAAAGGGAAAATGGCATGCAGTCATGCTATGCCCTTTGTTTCTGATCAAAATTCTGTATGAATTTCATGTATATTTTGTCGCACATGACACAAAGAAATGACACCCACACGTTGCGATGTCCAAGGCAGAAAAAGAGGAGATTTATTTACAACTTCAACATTTATCGTATTCAAGCAGCGACCATGGATTAGAGGAAGAAAATCTTCCTCTGCAACCACACTGGGCAACCCAAGAGTCCATCAACAGGCTCCTCCTTATGAGAAGAATGTAAACATTGTTAGATGGTTACCATAACAAGAAAAGTCATTTATGCAAAATTGTATCTGACACCATTGCAAAAGGTAGACACAGAAGGCTAAAAATTGAACTTTGGAAAATTTCTTAAAGAGACAGAGGAGAACAGCAAAAACCGAGACAACAATATTTTATTTTGATGCTCTATTAGTTGCTTATGGTGACTCACCGCAGAAATGAGTAATTATAGGGCATAAAGAATTTTTTTGATAAGTGTGGTAGTGTTTGGTGTTAAGCTACATTTATTATTTAGACTTTTAACAGACTAAAATATGAGAGACGAGAATAGAAGATAACCATACAAAATACTTTCTAAAATTAATTTTTTTATATAGAGTCATTAAGGGGTAATAGTTACCAAACTCTGGCCTTGGAAATAAGCTCACAGATTACACCTTAATAGTATGGTAAGAGAACTGTGTGCAATTCTGTTCCATAATCAGAACTGTAATTTAAAAGGGATTAAGACTGGTGAGATATCCACTCAGTGCAAGGAAGGCAAGGAAAAGCAGGCCAAAGGAAAGCTCTCAACTGTTAACTTAAAACCCACACAGCAAGTTTCCACTAATTCAGAGTGCTTCAGCATATTCACATATTCACTACCAGGCAATAAAACATACTCTATGTAATATATCAATCATTAGAAGGGTCTACCTTCCACTCACAAGGATAACTAAAAACCTGACCTCAACTTCCATTAAAGAAGCATTTCTATACCCGAGTATAATTAAGACTGGAATATAAAATTCCTTTCTCTCCTAAAAGCATTTTTAAGGCATAATGTTTTGACGAACATACATTTCAATATTTAAACTTGTATTTTATAATCTCCCATAGTAGACAAGAATAAAACTATTTAAAATTAAAAAAAAGTCATGACTTTCCACCTCATTTTTCTTCAGAAAATGAATAGATTAAGTGTGGAAAATACTTTAAGAGATTAATTCACACTAGTTCAAGACAGGCCTATCAAGACAAACCATTTGCAACTACTCTGTACATTCTGTAATTGCCATTAAAAAAAATCGATTCTTGTGGTTTTTTACAGAAATGTCTTTCTGATATTTGAACTTGGTTTGCTTCAACTCAGGAAGTTTATTTTTTGTTGTATTCCTAGTGAACTCACAGCTAATGAGAATGAGACTATTCATGAGATAAGTCACATAAGAAATGACTAACAATAATTAAATGAGAAGAGTAATTTTAGGCTGCATCTGAAGCTATAAACATAGGGATTGTTGTGAAAATAAACACCCTCAAAATTATCTAAATCTCAAATCTGAAAATCAACTCAGATTGAGGCAGAATGTCATAGAGTTTGTTTGATCTCCAGCAGAGATTTGAGATGTACCCTAGGAAGAAAAGAAACATGAAATTGAAGTTTCTCATTGTTTATAGTGATGAGATCGATACTTATTTTTAAAAAATCTTTGGAAGCCAAATTATTTAAATTTTCCAGACCTACCTGATACTGTGAAATTCTGTTTTTCAGCACTCTGAAATACATCTAAATTCAAGATGCCTTAGAAGATCTGATTCAGGATGTTTTATGCATTCTTTTGGCTTTCTCTTTGATTGTTATTGTGTACTACATGTTAACCATCTCCATTACCCAAAAAGCCTTTAGTGTTTTCTTAATATTTTAAGTGACTGACATACTTTCACAGTAGGTCACAGGGCTGGAATAGCATAGTTGATGCCAAGTTTTTAGGGATAAGCACAAATAATGATTATAAATTTTAAAGCCACCATATGACACCACGTTTATCTGCAATAGCAAAACGATATTTTATGCATGTATGTAATTGTGGTTTGGCTTGAGACTTGGTTAAGCAATTGGTAAATGTGTCTCTTGGAACTAGTTCCTGGCCTTGAATGCAAATTACTTGCTTCACAAAATTAAGATTTCCTGCTGGGAAATTTGGTAGTTTCAAATGTGCTTTGCCACCTTAATGGCTTACACTCAGGAGAAGTAAAAGTGTCCATTACATAGTGTACTGTATATAATACATGGCACAGGGTAAGCTTTGGAAGGCCAGGTATACCTCTGAAATTAGCAAATTTAAGCAATTCAGAAGACCAAAATTAGATGAACCAGAGATAAACAGTACTCTTTAGGAAGTAAATTATTAGTTTTAGTAAAATTGATACCAAAGATTGTTATAATTTTAACTTTTACTGCTGGGTACGACCGTCAGATTTAAATGTACTGCAGTGTGAATTCCAGAATAGGACCCAAAGGTTTGATACTACCTCTTGTACTTGTATTACCTTTTTCTCTGGGACTTTTGGCAAATCACTTATCCATCCAAAGGTATGAAAAACATCTTTTTATCCATGCCATGAGGTTTGAGGCAACTTACTAAACTAAAATTTACTATCATGGAAAAAGAACAAAATGTAATATAAATGGTGGTTTATAAATGCCTTCCAAAATACAGTTCTTTGAAGGAGATATTTTAAGATTCTCAGTTTTTAACAATTTTATACTTTAACATTTTATAGATGGGTATGTCAGAGGCTGTAAAAATTGCTTCAGAAAGAAATTAATGTACATTTAAGAATGTTCTATGAGTTTGAATCTGTTAAAATCAGTTTTTCTTTCCCTGTGCTATATTGGTTGTATCAATATGAAAACTTCTACTCACCACCATAACTGCTGATGGTATGAAATATAGCTTCCTAAAAAGTGTACAATGGAGTATTTTGTTTCAGCATCTGTTATGTGTCAGTGCAGAATTTCAAGGGTACAAGATTGTGTAATCTTTCTTTGCAGAAGACATCAGTCATGAAAAAGTGAGACAGAGTTAAAGAATTAGCCTTTCTTGGCTCTCATTGCATCTAATTTAGGCATGCATGACCCATTGCCATCATTGCCGTTCTTATGCCAGCTGGTTCTGATTATTAAGAAAAGCAGATTTGCATGCTGAAGATAGATATAACAAGAAACTATTGCCATACGAAGGGAGCACTTTTGCTTCTAAGGGGTATAAATACCCATATAATAAAAATAAGGTGGCTCCAACCTCACATGTTGCAGAGAACAAATAATAGCTCATCAGGTATACTACAAATGGAACTTGGATATGGAAAATACCTTACCAGGACCAGTGTGATTTTCTTCCCCTTTTTTGAAGTGGGACATGGGAGGGATAAAATTTTACAGATCTTACTCTTCTCAAATGAACTAATTCCAAGAGCAGATACTTTTGAACAGTTTAGGGGGAATTTTTGTCACACTATACGTTCTTACCCTGTCCTAACGTCAGATACGATGAGTTATGTTTCCAATCACCTCCTCACTGATTTTAAACCAGACACCATGAAAATCCTGGATTCCTAGCAAATAATAAACTCTTTTAATATTTCCATCAGGGAATAATAAAATCAAGTATGTATAAAAACATACCCTTTAGCATATGAAAGCATAGAAGCATGTGAACTTATACAATAACCAGTAGATACCTAATTTTGAGTACATTCACATATTGACACAACAATGCATGCCAAATAAAACTCTCATGAAGCCTGGAACTCAATAAGACAGTGTAATAAAATCTAGGATACAACTTCCTGAAGTGGGGTCAAAATCATCATGTTCTACTAGGAATTGCTCTGGAAAGGTAAAATCCCTAGAAAAGATAACTAGATATCTAAGGAAAGAGTTGAAGTAAAAAGAAACTTCATTTGGCATTTGGCACATACAAGACATAGGTAGGGTACAAGTTTTCTAAATCTGAAAAGAAGGGGAAAATATACAAAGATTTTGCAGTATACTGAAAAAGCATTAGCAATCCATTTTGCAAAGTGCGTGTTCAGTTTCTCACATTTCTGTAGTATTTTTGGCTGCACAAATTTTTTTGGCTGTTCATATAGAATTCGTAACTGAAACAAAGGGTTATTAAATGTCACAGAAAAGAAAAAAAATCTAATTATTGTTAATGTGATATTGATAATTTATGTCAACATTACTGTAAAAACTGCAAAGTGATCCAGTATTTGGTCATAATTCTGACACCAATTGTTTCCACAGAGTGAATTAACCCTATGAATTTATAGCCAAGATGGACACAACATAAACCAGAGGAAGAAGTGAATGAAGGAAACAAAGCTCATTTGTGCATTCCCATGACTTCATGATGTTCCCCTGGCTGACCATTTCATCTGGAATTAGGGTGTCCATATGATCCGTGACACATCACTCTTCTCTAACCTTTATCTGAATCTTCCTGACAAGAGTCCCAGAGCCCAGGAATTGAAACCCCTTTACCTTAGCTTCTCTTCCCACCAAAAGATCCCTTCTATTACTTCGAGCTTATCAGATTTCTGTGGCTAGGAGGTCATAATAATGACCTTGTCGGCTCTGGAGACTACGTAGTTTCATTCCCTGACTCCAATAACAACCCAAGGATTTTATGTTTGAACATTTCAAAGACAATAGTGTTGATTGAGATTCAAAATAATATGAACTCATAGACAGAATAGGAATCAAAGAATGAAAGACAGATAGCTAGAATAGAGCCCTTGGTAACCCATCCCAATAGATGGTTTCATGGATTTACTCTCTGCACCCTTTAAGACAGAAGAACAATATGTGGCTCTTTTCCCACAGTAGTTTGAGTGTCCATGATAACAGTGTGCTAACAGTAACAGCACTTAGGTCCACTTTATCCACAGATTATTAACTCCCAGGATATTTTGCTCAGATTGTCAGGTGGTTGTTGCTCAGGCAGTAAGCACACTCCTCAAACTTATCAGATAGATAATTTTAAAGCAAGATTGTCATTAAGTGCCACATGTCACAGGGGCAACAGGCAAGAAGGAGTCATAAAAACATTTGCAGACAGTTTTCCAAAATTCAGCACATCACTCCTCTTGTCTTCTCAACCAACCAGGTTTGAGTCCCATCCCAGGAAGTATCTGCATAAGTTTGGTGTCACACTGGATAATTCTTGTTGGAATTACAAGACTTGCTAGCAGAAGCAGCTCAATATACATCAACCTTGCCATGGGTGTACCCTAATGTCACTCTGGCAAAAAATCCTGCTGCTTGTCCTCTTCCTGATTGAAACATCTGGGAAGGAAGGGAAGGGAAGGGAAGGGAAGGGAA
>VWYO01015482.1:171931-206657 GCA_013400275.1 Rhadina sibilatrix | reverse complement strand
GTCTTTCCAAACCAAGATATAAGCCAGCTTCTTTGTATATGACCTCATTTCTGGTGTGACTCTATAAAATCACAATGCAGGACAGAAGGAGCACTTGTTTAATTCCTTCAGGAAGGATGTCACAAATGCAGTGTGCAGCTTCACAGCTTTCTGCTTTGCTGTCCTCTAAAAAGCATGCTAAAACAGCTGACAATATTTTTTTTTTTAATATTACAGGTAAGTTGATTTAATTTTATGTGCCATTTGAATAACATACCTGTCTCAAGTGAAATAACTATTTATAGACTGGTACAAATAATAGTTCAAATAATATTTTAACAACTTTTAGTTAAATTTGCAGAGAAAGGCACATTCTGTGCACTATTCTGAATATGAAATATTATGCAATTGGAATGTTCAGCTGGATCAAAACATGCTATTCTCTATATTAAAGTCAAGATTTAAATAAAATTTGCAACGTTGTAGGCCCTGTTCATTACTACAAGTATAACAAAGATGTTTACTCAGATGGTTAGGGTGTACAAAAATCTGTTTTATCCAAGGACTACATGAGAAGACATAATAGGCCAGAGAGAGACACAAACTGCAGGTAACTGAATTATCTTCAACACATTTTAAATACACACTTCAGTCAAAAGTTTGTGACATGTAAATGAGTTCACTGTAATTGTCTAGAAAAAAAAATTGCTTTGTTTATTGATTGTATGACCTTTTAGCACACTTATTTTTGACACAGAAGGAATTACATGACTGCATAGAAAACACCTCCAGAATGATACATAAATTACACAGAAGACCAGCATATGGTAATGCATGATAGCAGAGAATTAGAGTGAAGGCAAATGTTGTGCCAGTTTCAATAAGGAAAAGGATTCTGCTGTAAACTATAGTGGGTGGGGGGGGGTCCAATATTTTACCAGAGAATGTTTTAGCACCTTCTTTCAAAGAGATGAACTGCTTAGCTTTTAAAGCACACATTGCAGGAGTGTGATAACCCAAAGGAATTTGAGGGCAGTGCATCTGATCAGACAAATTCTTTGACTGGATAAATCAAAATTGCAGGCAATTTAATAGATTCTGTTTGTACAATTTAATGGTTATTGTTGCTGAGGAACAGGGATGGAAGTGTTTCACTCCAGGAGCCCTTTGTGTATGCCTCTCAGGGGCTGCCATTAGTAGGAATGACCAAGATACAATTGCCTGGCTTTCAAAGCAGGCATTTAATGTGCACCACAGAACTTTGCCCAGCTCTGCTTGTATTGCACTGATTTAGGTGTGTGAAAAAAAAATCTGAGCATTGATGTGCTCTGTGTGAAAAAATTGAGATAGAATGACAAGATGTAATTCCCAGGTGCCAGTGACTGGTAGGTGACTTGACAAGGCATGAATATAACCAGAAGAAACTTTCTGACTACATCCATTTTAGTGGTCTTTACCTTGCTCATGATTCTGCAGTAACTTGCACTTCCTTCAATAATCCTTCAGTGAAACATAAGCACTTTGAACAAATCTAGTTCCTTAATTTTTTTCTGCATCCAAGATCCTTGTTTCTTCTTTCTGCACCTCACTTGTTGACCAGAATTATTTACTTGGTAGAGTGATCCTTGATTCTTCTCAACAGAGAAAAAAAAAAATCAGTCCAACAGGAAGATTAATCAAAATGTCCAAACTGTGATACATAGTGGTGATGTTTCTGCTCTGCTTTGGTTAGATATACATCCATAAACATCTCCACTGAAATCACTACTGAAGGGTTTGCAGAACTACAGCTTTTGGTTAGGAGTGAGACAAAGAGAATGGCAGGAATCTTGATTTTAGATGTTTTCTGTGGACAGCAAAGATGAAGACAGGTATTCATGACAGCAGAGTAAAAGCTTTCATACGAACCAGTCACGTTTCTTTTCCGTGTACAGCATTGCCTGATCTCACAGGAAATATCCCCAAGGGCATTTTAGCTTCAACACAGGATTAAGAGCACTGAATGTGTATATGTCTCTAAAGGAAACCTGCAGTAATCATGTCAGTCCTAAGGTTTGAGAAGTGGAAGCATTGACCTTACATTTAGTTTTCTATTTTTGGTTGTCTAGATATCTATGTCTATGGAGAAAATATTTTTGTCCTTTATTTCTTCTTAGTATTCTCTTTTGGTATTTTGGAAGTGACGTTGGCATAAAAAGGAACATTTCCTGTAAGGTTTAAATCCTTACATTGTTCTTGTTGTGTCCTTACTCCACACTTTCTACAATTTTTTCTGAATAAAGGCTGCTTCTGCAAAAGAACATTGAAGAAAAATGAAACATTCATTAAACACCCACAGTGGCTACATTTCAAGGATGAGGATAGCAAGTATTTCTTCAAAAAGATCATCAAGGTTCTTTAATATCCCGGTGTAGCAGGTGAATCTTTCTCATGACATATGTTAGCTTCAAAAGAAAGCGTTTTTCTCAACTTGGAGCTGAAAAGCAATTTTTTCTGCCATGTTACTTAATACATCAATAGTATTTAACTTTTCACTCTTTGAGTTTACTCATTCATTCCTTTACTGTTACTAAATACTAGATTTCCATAATTTTCCTCTTACAGTCAGGAGAATCACAAAGTAGTTAACTGACAACACTGACAACAAAAATGCAAAATTAACTGGTCAGACCAAACTTAATCAAGTTGCTGGATAAGAACCTACCTAAAATTGCTAGACTTTGGCAAATCCAAGTTCTCTGTGTAGTTTTCTGTGTTGGCCTTTCTTCACTGAGCACAAAAAGTCTCTGCTCCGTGGCCACACTGGTGCTGCCACTTTCGGCAGTTCCACATCTCTCTACACTTCACTCATGAAGTGAGTAGCCCAACAAAACACAGAAACAAAATATGGTTCCTTAGTGATGCCTTAAGTTTTAGCTTTCATGTTTTTCAGATTCTGTGCTGCCAAGGGGTGTAGCTCTGAGCCTCATATTGAATGCTAATCAGCTCTCTTCATAGAATAGGGAGACAAAACAAATCCTTTTCCTGCTGAAGGATGAGTATAACTTTCAGGCCCAAAAGCATAAACAATGGTGGACTGAACAAAAAAATCAAGAAGGATGAGACCTCACAACCTGAAGCTGTAGCTGGACAATTAAACCCCAATATGCAAATGGACCAAAACTTATAAAAGTGTGAGATCTCGTGACCAGTCATCCATTTTCTAGGTGACTATTCTTAGTCCACCTTGGGTGTAGCCCTGGTCAGGCTCTTGTGCTGCCCATGGTGTACCCTTAAAGGCCTTTCAATAAACACCAACTTAATTCTCTAGCTCTATTCAGTCTCTGTTCCAGGTCAGCCTTACCATCATTAGTATCTTCATTGAATTTTGCCAAGGTTGAAATAATTTCATTTGCCATTGTAAGCAAAAATTCTCTTTTTTTTNAATTTTTTTTATCTTTTAAAATAAAATTTTTTTTTTTTTTTTTTTTTTTTTTTTTTTTTTTTTTTTTTTTTTTTTTCCTGGAAAAAAAAAAGAAAAAAAAATATATACCTGTTTCTTCTGCTTTTCTCCACTGCCAAAGGAATTAATGTCCAATATTTCCCACAAGCCACACTTGGGTGTATTTAAGTGTTTATCAGGGAGTATAAGTTTTTCCATGCCCAGCCTTTTTGATAGCAGAGGGTAGCTCAAAAGCAAAGCACAGAAGAACATGCTGGAAACCTGTGTAAATAACTGTACTGCATGTTCTCACAGCATGCCTGGCAGAAGTTGATCAGGTCACTTACCAATTCAATAGCACTGTTGCTTTTCCCTCTCAGCTGTAGTAAAGGGGGATGCAGACTTGCAGCTGGAAGAAGTGCAGTCCATTGTTGTAATTTTTTGAATTACAACAAAAGCGGGTACTTATGCTTGTGAAATGATTTGAAAATATTTTGCAGTAAAAGATATAGTGATGTATATTTCTTCCCAACATTTTCAGATGTAATTGTGAAAGACAGAAGCCAATAATCTAATGACCCAATTCAATGATTCTAATGTATGATACCCTAAGAAGGCCCTATTTACAAATTAACAAACATCTGATTTAAATTTCATTAACTACAATATTCTGCATAGTGGAAACATATAATTCGGTGTATAAAGGAAAATAGAAAGAAATTCTTAAGCATTTTATTCAAGAGGGGGAAAAAGCAGGCATTTCTTTGATGATGGATATTTTGGAGATGTGTGTTAATGGAAAGAGAATTAAAACACAGAACAGCCTATCAATTTTATGAATAATGTAGCTACTCAGCCTCCAGTTCTCAGCTAGCTGGGTACCTGAGGAGAGAAAGGCTTCCTTGGTGTCGTGAATATATCTGGAATTTGTTGTTAAGTCTAGATCCATTCACAGGTGGGACTGCAAGTTCACAGTGTTGCAGTAAGACAGGATTCTGCATGCAGTGAGAGGAGAGAGAAGTAGCTAAAGGAGATTGGAGGGTTAAGGCCTAGACAAGTCAGAGTGAGATACAGATACTTGAAAAAAAAGAGATGCTGTTTTGATGTGGAGAGATTTTACTATAGCAGCCATTCAATATCCTTTTCACTTTTTCAGTATCATCAGAGAGTACTTACTTTAATAAACTATATACTGGACTTTCTTAATGTGATGCATTAAGGTGTCTCTAATCTGTGCCTTTTTTAAGGGGGGAAGACTTAAACACAGTCAATTGCTCGCTGTGCTTCCTAATTAAATTGTTTAGTCTACCCCGAAGGTTTTTCTGGGCCACTGCTAAGGGCAGACAAATTCTTTCAACAGGAAAAGATCTTCTGCTTCCTGTCCTTACTCAACTGACCCGTTCTATTGTTCAAGCCCATTAAATCTGGTTGACTGCTACCATTAAGAAACAAAATGGGATTTGGAGTTGGCTTTTGTTCAAGTACTTCAAATTAAATTCCACCACTGTGTTCTGTGTTTTTGCCATTCTCTTCTCTCCCTTTAAGGAGTTTTGTGAGGTCTTCTTTTTAGCCTTCTGTGTTTACGTTTTCTAATGGAGTCAGATACAATTTTATAAAAATAACCTTTTTTGTTATTGTAAAATCTAGCAATGTTTACATTCTTTTCATAAGGAGGAGACTACTGATGGACTGTTGAGTTGTCCAGTGTGGTTGAGGAGGAAGAATTTCTTCCTCCAATCCATGGTCACTGCTGGAATTCAATAAATGTTGAATCTGTAAATAAACCCTCCTCTCTTTTCTGCCTGGAACATCTCATGGTGTGTGTGTGTCAGTCCTTTGTGTCGTGTGCAACACACCACCACCACCACCACCACCACTCCCTCCCTGCTCCACCCCAGTTTCAACTAGCTTCACGTATAGACAAGCATCTAAATAATGAAAACTTCTGGTACTGCATGATTATTGTAAAATCAGCTTCTGATGATGCTTCAGAATCTGGGAAAATATCTATTTTGACTGTTCTATTAGCTTAAAAGGTAGCTGAACAAAGAGCTGTCCTTTTGTAAAGAAAAGCAGCACCTTATTTTTCTAGTTGTTTTAACTAGTTTTAACTGTAATTGCACTAGAAGCTACAAATTTACGTCATTTTTTGTTGAGTTCTAAGACTCTTGTTTTGCAATTAAAAGTGAAGCAACAAAATAAATTAACATTGCCAGATCACTGCCTGGATCCACACCTATATTCTGTGTACAGTGTTTTTCGTAACATCTCAGGGGGTTCTGGAGGTTTTTTGATTTTCAGAAAAATCTCCTTTTTGGACAAGCTTCATGCTACAAAGCATTCTATATGCTGGTAGAATATGCAGCTTGATAATATAAAATGATTTAAAACAACAACAACAACAACCACCAAAGAACAGTTGAGATTTTAAAGTGTAGACTACCTAAGGGATAGCACACAAAATTTTCATGGATCCTTAATGCAAGGATGGATTTTTGTAGTAGAAGAATCTCTTTCAGCAATGAGGGACACAGCAATGAGTTTCTGGTGTTTATATTTTATAATATTTTTCCATTGTCTACTGTGTTATCTAGATCCAGAAAACTCCTGCACACTTTTCCTTGGCTGTATTTTTTTATCCAATGCCAGTCCACATTCTGAGCTATGTTCTACCATGAACACATTAAAAATGGAAGCATAGAGACCCCACACTTTGCATCACTGTCCTCTATTCCTTTGGATTGTCTTGCTTGACAACACCTTGATGTTTCTGAACCTCTTTTTGTAACGTTGAAGGAGGAAACAGTCATTAAGCTGTGACCAATTAAAATTCCCATGGAGAAAAAGTAGCACCTTAGGATGAAAGAGATGATAAAACTCTCTGAACTCCTTCCAAATTATCTAAGGCCATGAATACATATATTGGAAAGGGTGTGTCCTCCTTATTTTATATTCCTCTTTTACTCAGAAGACTGACTCCACAGGAATAAACAAAATTAAGCCAGAGATGTGAAAGCAACTTCAAAGGAGTTCAGTACCTAATTCTATTGATGGCTCTTTTGAAGATGCAGACCTTCACCTCTTGAGTAATCTACATCTTTTGAAATGCCCCATTATTGCACAGATACTGAAAGCTCAAAATTAAAAAAAAAACCAAAAAACTTGTCAATTAAATGCTTGAAATTATTCTTCTTTCCCAAACTTTGGGATTATTCAGAATGCTGTGAAAAGAGCCTCTCTGATTGAGTGTACTCATTTATAACTGGTGCTACAAAACAAAGGGTTTCACTATGTCAATGTAAATGTCTAAGGTTACTAAAGGACACAAAGCACAGAAACCTGGTTATTAGCAGTGAAAAATTAAGATTGCATACCTAATTTAAAAGTAGAAAACCTCGGTCTGTCTCGACTTAATTTCTAATCCAGATATATATCCCAGCAAGAGTTCAAACAAATAAAGCAGCTGAAAACATTAAGGGAGGTCTGAGAGTGCTCATGGTTTAATTTGCAGGAAGGTGAGTAGAACTTTCCTCATTCTGGAGACCAACATTTACATTTCTCTTTAGTTATCTTCTCAGTGATGTATTTTTCTTTTCCCAACTTGTATACTGAAAAACAGAGTAACTGTACCAACATATTGAGCTTTGAGGGTCTGAAGGTCCATTACATATGTTTTTATGATGATTCAAGTCATACCTACATCAAAATCTTGGTTAGGAGCTGAAGGATTGCCTGAAATATAAGCAGTCCAAATTCCTCTGTTTCTTTTAGGGTATTCTCCAGAAACTAATGAATGTTATGAACTCGTATACTACTTAAAAGAAGCCCTATGAAACATACACATTTCACATTCTTTGGGCATAAGTGTCAGGAATAGATAGGGCACTATTTGGGAATAGTGTCAAGATAGACTCTGGCACTGGACCAGGAGGGTACAGCTGTGATAGTGTCTCAAGGTTTTCAGAAATCCAACAAGATTCTCAGTGTCTGACAATTATCCCTGCACGCAGATTTCTGTCAAAGTGAGCAATTATGCCCTGCATTGTGACACTAGATCTGGTGGGTTTGATCACAAAAGTCTCTTCTGCACTGTACTTCATGCCATCTAGGTGTAAAAGGTGTAAAAACCCACGACATTGGTGAATCTTTGTCACCAGGAATTTGCTAGCCTCTGTTTCTCAGAAATGGGCAGGCACCACCTGTGCAGCAAGTTGCTTCTGCAAAGTGTCTTTCCCTCTCTTAGATAAGTCTTCTGACAGAATGTGAAGATCAAATTTCCCTCAGCAATCTGATATATCCTGCCTGTGTTTCCTTCTCCTTGGCTAAGGTTTTTATCAGCTTCAAATGCTCCATAGTTTTGGCGTCTTGACAACATTGATACTTGTATTCAATGCATCACATACAACCAATCTTCTTTCAACCAGACTCTCCCTCTTCATATTGCTATCTTCTGTCTTTCTGCTAAACCCAAAGTATTCCTGTTTGCCATGACAGACTGGGACAGGCACACTATTTTGAAAAGGCTTTGTCTGTGTATTGAGATTTTAGTGCCACAGCAGTGCCTGACAGACTCCAGGGCTGTTCCTTCTGCCTCTCTAAGCAGGCCAGTGGGGAAGGTGGGAATGCTTGCATCACTCTGCACATGATAGTAAAAGAAGAAACAATCCTCTCTTCCCATAAAGTAATCCAGCAACCCTGACCTTGCCTAACATAACCTATGGCAGTTACCTGTTTTGTCAAGCAGCAGGTGATCACTTTCTAGGGCGTCAACCTGAACCACTATTAAGGCCAAGGTTTTTTCAGTAGCCAGGAAAAAAGCCAGATATTCTCACTATGCTGTGTGCAGAAAGGACAATGTGGCCCTGTTTGTTCTTTGATTGGGTGATTTACACTCTAAAATGTAGATGGACAATAATATAACAAAAAGCTATTTTAGAACCTACTCAGGTTGCTTGGAAAACACAGAAACTCAGAGCCCCATCAGAAAGGAGGGGCTTCTTTTTTAGTTCCTTCATTCTTTTTCTGCTCTAAAATAAAAATACCTCATCCAAAATCTATATAATGCTCCAGCTTTTCCATAGGAATTACACAAAACACAAAGTAATTAAAAATCTGGTGTTTACAACAGATTGTTTGCATTCAGGTTTCCAGTGTCAAAGTGTTTTTAGTATTATCATCAGCAGTCACTTTAACTTATATCATTAACCACTTAGATTTATTTAAGAATTTTACTGGCCTACCTGATTACAACTGTTCATCAAAAATGTCAGAAAAAGCTTTGATTTATAACCATGTCTGAAATTAATTTTTCTCATTTACTTCAGCGATACTAAAAATATTCAAAAGAACCTCACTTCTCAAAAAGTTAACTTTTTGTGTAAGTTCTTTTTCTTCCTATTACTTATCATATCCTCAGAAACCTTCCATAATATCTTCTGACATAAGTTACAGAAACCCATGCAAAACTAAATTGACATTTTTAATGGGATTTAGTAATTATGGAATGTCTTTGGAATATCACTTGGTAAACACAAATATACAATAAACCAAAGGTCTCTGTGGATTTACTCAAAGCTCCACTTTTAATATTGAGAGCAAAATAATAATTGAACCAAGAACCTGATGATTAGGCTGCAGTACTCCTACTATGTCTTTGAAATACCAATCAGCTATTGCAATTTATTATGTACAAACATTGGAAGCTTACTGCCTATATTTAAAATTTTATTATGTCTTAAGAGTCATTTAAATATCCCCAAATTATAATTTCTCCCAGCATGGCTTTTTTCAGCTGTTCCTAAAGGGAATATTTACAGTCTGTTCAATCCATTAAAGCATTAAAGGATTTCCTGAGATGGAAATAATAGGGAAATTCTTGTTCTCATATGTGTTTCTCTCTACAAATATAGTTGGCCAAGACTCAAAGAGCTTTAGGTCCTGACTTTGCAGTGTGATCTCTTGGATCCAAGAGCTACTTGGATCACCACAAAGTTCTCCAGATGAATTCACAGCTGTGGGTTACAATGAAAGACATGAGTCTTGCTTTGTCAGTCACAATGTGTATGTCTTACATAAAAACTATAGAATATAAAACCTGAAGGCTAACCAATTTTCATAGGCTGGATTTGTGGCCATTTTGTACATTTGGCAAAATTGGTTTTTTATCCTCTTCTCTTTCTCTCTTCCCTTTCTCACCCACTCTGCCAACATTAAAGAGTTCTGAAAATGTTACAAAATAAAAGAAACTTTGCATGAGATCAGAAAATATTTTTTCCACTTCTCCCTTCCCTCCCTTCATTTTTTTCAGCATTAAGGACACTTAGTAATTTTTCAACAACAAAGAAAAAGGACTTATGTACATATATTTCCAAAATTTTAATTTTCAGCTGTGTCTGAAAGTCTTCACACTAGAAGATTAGCCTAAACCAATTTTTCTGCATGCCATTAATTTTAAAATATTGTTATTATCTAAGAAAATAACTCTGACAAGATATTTTTAGAGGGCTACTATCTGATGATAAAACTTTTCCTGATTTTCTCCTGATGAGAATGCACAAACCAGCAATAGATTATATTCCAGAGCACACGAGCTCAGGTGTGGGTGTGGGGCCAGAGCCTGGGAGACTGGGAGCTGCACCACTGGGGGTGCTGAAGGAGAACAATGAGGAATAGCTCTAGTAGTCGAGTCCTCGCTGGGAAAACTGGTCACCTGTGCCAGGGAAGTGCTTGGGATTGCACCCCATGACAGCACCTCCAGTTTGATTTTCTCAGACAAGAGAGTCTGGTCTGCAAATCCTCACATACTGGTTTGATTGATATTGTTGCAGCTTTTGTTTCTTTCAGTTGAGTTATGCTGGCAAAAAGACAAAGTAAAGCATTACCTGATCTGTTGTCTGTCCTGCCGTCCATCTTCTGGGCTACATGAGGTTGTAAGGGCTTCTGAGCAAGCTGGCAGAGTGTTCTCCTCTGCTATTTGTAAAACAATATTAAAAGGAAAGGGGAGAGAGAAAGAGTGAGATAAATGAACTGGACAAACAAAAGTTTTAGAAGAGCTGCCCTGACTGACTACCTTCTCCCTTCCTGCAGCATAACATAAAAATATTTTTATTCATTTTTAAATCTTAGTTTTGTCAGTGCTGGAGAAATCTGAATTTTAGATGGGAAAAAAATCATTGTATGTATACTTTTATTTTTGGTCAGGCATTCCAGATTTCCATTAAGACAAAAAATTGCACAGAATTTCAGTACTGTAGGAGGGGTGTATGAAAATAACAGACTCTGAAAAACTAGAGCTAAAGAGACTTGAAAGAATCAATATGAAATATTTTCAGCAGGAGGTTTGTGGTGACACATATTAAAAAAAATTGCCTAATAAATCAGAAGACAATTTAGCTTTTTAAAAAGCAATATTGTTATCTACTCCTGAAAATTGTCTATTTTGGCAAGAGTATCTCAATCAGATATTGACTTGAAAACCTCTTCAGATAGAGGTTTCCTGTTTGAGCTTGATTTCTAAATAGACTGACTCTCTTTGGAGAAATTTGCATACATTAGAAGGAAGACATTTGTGCTCTGGAAAAAATGACTGGTGTTTTTTCTGTCTTGTTCCTCAAAATTCAAGACTTCTGCTAGAGTAAAAAAGAGACATGACAAAATTTGATTATAAATCCATTTCTGACTGACAACTACCTTCATCCTTTTTATTCATAAGTGGCTTACTGTCACCATCCAGGCCATGTTCTAACTTCTTTGCTTTAGTAGTAAGACATGTGAGCTACTCTTCAAACCATCCAGCTAGTCTCTTCCCTTTCATGTCTCAGATGGTGTGAGCCCAAAGCAAGTTCTAGCTGTGTTTCTGAAGGTTAGAAGTGGACTTGCTTTGCTAGCTGACTGTCTGAAATTCATGCTGGCATGTGCATGCCAAAGAGTTTCTCTCCATGTCCCCAGGGTCAGCAAGCAAAGTGCTAGGAATAGAGCACAGCAGCTCCTGGATCCAGGAAGATGTCTTATCATTTCAGGCTCCACATGGAAGTACCTACTTGCTGAAATGACAGAGCAGAAGCAGACAATCAGCTCAAGCAGAGTGACAGGTAGGGCAGCTCCTCTCTGTGTTGTGTGGCTACACCAGACAGGGAAGTCACGCAGAGCAAGTTTGCTGGTACTCCTCTACATCTACCTTGATGGAGAGAAGAAATGGGAGTGGAGCTCTGAGGACATCCTCAGCACTGCAGAGGAGAAAAGNCGTCTCAGTTTTTATCCAGGTAGGAATGGTTGGCTTCCCTCCACTGGTGGAGCATCTCACACTGGGATGATGGAATGTGTCCTGTCCTTGGTGAGCCTTCATGGCCCATCAGCAGAAAATATTTCCCTGGAGGGAGGATGGGTGGTGAAAGAGATAAGAAACACTGCCCCACCTGGTTTGAACAGCTGGCCCATTATCAGAAGGCACCTGCCCTGCTCCCCCCAGAGTTACAAGAGATAAAGAAGAACATCTCCCCAGCTGCTTTCAACAGATGAAATAGAATACACATTTTTGGTTCCATAACCCAAGACAGGGCCTGAGAGGGCAGGATTGTTGCAGAGGAGGAACAGAGGAGCTGGTTGTGGTGATAGGCAGATTTGGGAGTGCAGGAGTACCAAAATCAGAGTGCTTTCCCACTTGAGATGATTGTCCAAAGAAAATATTGTTTCCCATATCCACCAGGTATTAGGATAGATATAACAAAGTTAGTTAAAACATAAATAGTGATCAATAATGTGGCTGATGACAGCCTCTGAGTATTTCTGAGTACTGACGTTGACAATACTCAGCTACTTCAATTGACATCAAGAATAATGAGACTATTGAAGTTCCCTCTTAATAGAGATGGATTGATGTACCCAGACATAACCAGGCTGGACCAAAACTACATATACATGCCTAAATAATTACATAAACAATAATTTGTACATGAGTCTTTGTATGATGAAGATCATAGTTAAAAGATATATTGACATATATCCTACAAAGCCATATATACAGCAAGAAAGAGTAAATACCAAAAAGCAGTTAGAAACTTAAAGTACTCTAACAAAATATGCATTCCATAATCTTTCCATTTATCATTCTGTTTAAGAACAATGTTCCTATGCTCAATCTTTTATTTTCTATATGAAGGCTAGAAACTTGTTCCACTGAAATTTATGACTCATGATCAACTGTACAATTGAGGGGCCTGAGGTTTAAAGCAGGAGATGCAGCCAAGGCACAGGATAACACCAGGCAGTTAAGACAGTTCAAGATGGCTCAGACTTTATGATACAAACATGTTAAAAGCATGACATTTTACTAGTATTGTCTGTTGTGATTTTCAGATTTAGGCCTTTCCTTTCTGCATAAAATTTCAAAATATTTTAGTATTTTCCAACACATGTTTCATTCTACTGCATTAACAACACAGCTCAAGTTGTGATTCTGCCAATATCTTGTCATGTTCAGACAGCAATTCAAAAATAGCACTAACTGTCCTTAACCTGAGTTGTCTTTTTTAATGTTTCTTGGTCAGACAAATGGCAGGAACAGCTCTTGAAATCTGTCCTGTGAAAAAGCTCAGACAGCATTAACAAAATATTAAATTTAAGCCATACAAATTTCCATTTATAAATTGGGAATGTTCCATCTTTCTCAACATTTATGAAGTATGAATCACCCTGACATTCAAGCACATTTCATTATGTGTGGCAGGATTTTGCACCAATTCTGTGAGATTTGGCAACGTGTTAGCATATTTAGAATTCCTTGATATGTTGAATATTAATTATAGCATTAATTATGGTACATTTCTCTTGATGATGTATCCCCATGTATTTTTCTTCAAATAATACATGTATGGCCCTTCAAACAATAGAATTGCTCGGTTGGTTGGAGCATGGAGGTAATAATGCCATGGTGGTGGGTTTGAGCCATATATGTAACCATCCACTTAAGAGCTGGACTTGATGATCCCTTCCAACCCAGAATATTCTGTGATTCTGTGATTAAATCAGAAGAGAAGTTTACTAGTCCTTGTACAGCAGAACACATTAAAAAGCAGCAACTGAAATAATTTTGTGTGTTTCTGGGTAAAGATCTGATTTAGAATAATGTATTTTCCAAGAAGTTAGTATTCTTGTTGAAAGAGTTGTGAACAGTTTCTCACCCCTGATTGCACAGGGAAAGAAATGCCTGGAGAGGCACTGTTGCTTCTCATTTTGACTGTCAAATGATCTCTGACTTCCTATTATTAAACACATATAAGGAAAGTTGGGAATGGACTTTACTAGGTGCAAACTTCTTATGCTGTTATTCGTGGAGTTTTCTGTTTCCCCCTATCATTACCATTCCAGATCCTTTTTAGTGAAAAACATAAAAAAGTATTGTGAGATGGAAACTACTTAGAAAAATTAGGAAAACCTGAAAGGAACTGACTTAAGGGATTCAATCTTTTTTCTAAAAAGTGATTTTTGCAGGTGCCCCACCTCTAGTGGAATGAAGTTTGGATGTTAATGAATGCAAATAGCTTAGCAGGTGTTTGAGTTTGTCTTTTAAACTCCATCACTGATGAGGATTTATTTTGTTCTTAATGACATATTTATATGCTTTCAGAGGCAAAAAGTATTTGACAATAACCTGCTGATGCTGGTGCCACTTTGAGCTGATTTGATTGCTGTGTAGGTGGGTTAGCTTTGATAGTGCATTACATGGCTCCACCTCACTTTCCCAGGCTTAATAGAACTCTCAGTGCTTTTGTTGGAGTCCGTGAAATGCACCAGAAACCCACAGTTCTTGAAACAAGAGCCCTTCCATCAGTTTCAGTAGGCTTTGAATTAGGCTCAAAAGTCAGCATTTGCTATCCAGAAGCAGCAGCAGAAGTTTGCATGCTGGGGAGGATTTGCCACGCCATCTGCACAAGGTCAGCTCTGCAAGACAAGGAGCAGGAGCTCTAATGAGAGCTCCTCAATGTCCTTCATAGATGGGACAGTGATGCAAGTCACAAAGGTTTAATTTTGATTGAGGTGTTACCCTTTGTATGCGAGTTACAGAAATGGAAAGTGTTGCCTAGGATAACTGCCTATCTTGTTACAGGCTGTTTGAAGACTAATCACAGTTTTCTGACATGAGTATTCCCTGTTGGGTAACTCATGGTAAATATCTAGTAACGTTAAATACTTAGAGGGAGTTTTAGCTATGGAATGTGCACATAGGAAGGTAGCAGAGACACTGAACAACTGAATCAGTAATCCTGCAAATGGGGAGAAACTGAATGCACTGAGGGAAACCAAGGAGGTGGGAAAAACCAGGATAGAAGGCTACAAAGGGGAGAGTAGCATTTGGAGTTAGCATTCCCTAAAGAAATAAAAATTCAGGAAAGGAGATCCCCTTTAAATTTTTCATTGGGATTCCCTGCAACTTGCAAGCCACATCTGTCACCTGGTCTAAGTGGAAAACCAAGAGTCTTTCAGAGTGGGAACACACTCAAAAGGGAAGTTTTGGCCCTATATACAAAAAGCTATATGCTACTTCCTTTTACTGGGAACCTCAGTCAAAATGTGGTACTAAAGGCAAGTGTTCTTCAGAAGTTTTGCTCCTTCAGGGACAGATATTCTTAGAAAACAGAGCAGAACTATTCTTCATTATCATGGTTGTAAAAATCATTATGGTTCCTTTATAATTTATTGGGCTATATATCTTTACCCTTATTTTTTCCTGAGTACTAATTAATAAGGCTTGTTGCCTGACAATGAGCATCAATAACTCAGGGGCAGACACTGAAATAAAACAGCTATATGTGAAAAGGTCTGTCGAGATATCATTTCACTGTAATCCATATGATGAGAAGCATGAAAAGTCTAGAAATCTTTGTTTGCATTGGTATACTAGAAAAGTATTGCATTTATACTGCATCTGTTTTCCTAAAGGATGTAATGTATATGAAATAACACTTTCTGTTTAGTTTTCCTGTTTAGTGTATTTTTTCTGTTAAAATTATGCTTTTTGTGATGTGATTTTTTTAAAAAAAGCAGAGCTCTTCTCTGAATTCTCTTACAGAACTGCAATGTCCCTGCAACATAGAACACAGTAATTGGATACTTTTATTAGCAGAATATAGAACAATTATTTTTGTTATACAACCTAGCTAGTTGCAGTGGAGACAGTGATGACTGAGGCTATGATTATGAAGTTACAGCTCAGAGGTGATTCCTAACAAAGACATCTGGAGATGTAAAAAGAACAACTTGAGCTGCAGAAAAGAGGAGCAGAGAAGAGAAGGACCAAGAAGAAGGTATCTGGAGATAAAATGCATAACTCTTCTGGTCAGTAAACAGCCTTCAGGTTGTGTGGAATAAAAAATGTATCATACATCCTTGTGAAACTGCTCTGCCTTCCTACACTGTTTCTTGCACCTTCCTCTGCAGAAGCTGGTGCTGTTCATGAGCTCTCAGGGGTCTCTACTCCACTGGCTGAGGCAGCACAGCATCCCCCTTCTCTGCTCAGAAGGATTTCCAGTTTTGACTTCCCACTAAATACTTTTCTAGTATACCAAACATAGCTAATGAATCAAAATGAAAGCAATCCAATTTCTTTCCAGTTTATCCCTTTATTGGTTCTGATTTTTACAAAAAGAAAGTCATGGGACAATAGCTATTGATCTGTGTCGGTCTTCTTGGTAACTGGAATGAGACAGCTGGTTACTCACAGCTGCTGCAGCCCACTCTGATGACAGGCTCTGCTTTTTCCCCAGAGTGCAGGCATGCGAAATATTCTTTATCTGCTAGATTAATTTTACATTAAACTTACAGCTTCAGTCCCCATGAAGACAGTGAGCTTAATAATTCAGTGACATACTCAGAATACATCTGATGAAAACACGCCAAAGGAGAGAGGTTTAACCCAACACCCTTCTAACCTGGAGTGGTAAAGATTAAGATATTCAGCATTTCACTACAAATATTGAACCCTGCCGTGCCTTCTAAGCTTTTTGACCCTACCATTTCCACTCTGTTGCCATGCACCCTACCCAAAAACCCCCATGTATAGCCATCTTTAGCAAGAAACTCTGGACTGGTTAGAAAGGATCTGTATCTCTATACAAGAAACTTCATGAAAGTTTAAAAGTTTAGAAACTCTATTATTCAAACTATCACACTACCAGATTGTCCCTGACCCACTTAACCTGTGCCTAATAGCATTTTCCCAAACAATCCCGAAGTCACAGGTTAAGAATCAGGAGGAATTACAGACAATTTGCACTGAACTATTCTTCTCTGGCAGAAAAGAGGATTTAAAAATGTGGACATAGGCTCTCTGTGGCACATGGCCAGGGCCAGAGATTGGTTTCAGACATACATTAATTCACAGATATAGTTACAGCCAAAGAGAAAATGTTATGTTTTTCTGAATACAGAAAGAGGGGAAGGGCTGTTTCTATGGCAAACTCACACTCCTTCTGATGGATTTTTCTGAGGTCTACCAAATAGTTTCTCTTTTTTGCACTTTCCATCTTACCTTGTTGCTCATCATTGACCTCTGTGCCAGATGATAAATTCTCTTTATTCCTCTTACTTCTACTGCCCTATTCAAGTTTTTCTATATATTTTTCCATCTTTTATCTCAAGGTTCCATGTTTCTCAAAAAATCAGCCCTGATTTTTCTTGCCCATTTCTATCTTTTACCCATTTTTCTGTCTTCCATTCTTTCTAAGCTCCTTTATTATACTGCAAAATACAACAATTTACTCCCTTTCATCTGCTTTGGATGCCTTCCAGTCTGACTTTCTGTGTTTTCACACTGACACCATTCTCACTAGTCTTGCTAATGACAAATACATTTCCAAAAACCTGCCACTTCTTTGTCTTCAATATCTTCAAAGAACAATCCTTATAATCTCCATCATTATGGCCAAACATTCCATTCAGGCACTCATGCATGCTGCCTTGATTAGTAAAGGATTCTCCACAGTGCAGTCATTGCCCTCATCAGTCCACATAAATTACTGTTTTGGATTTCATCTTCATTGTCTGGATGTTTGAATGTTAACTCCCCTCATCAGCTATGTTCACTGGCTTCCTGTCCAAAGTCTTTTTGACCTTGAGAATATTCTCAGACTCAAGGGGCTCTTTGTGTCTTCTTCAGGCAGCCACTCTTTGCCTCTCTCACTTGTCTGCTTCCTCCTTCTGTCATGTCTCTCTATTCCTAGTCTCATTGGCTTCCTCTACAAATTATGAGTGTTTTGATTCTATTGACAAATTCATTATCTCTCCCACACACACTGCATTCTAAAGACTTTCTTGTGGACTGTAGTAAATTAATATGAATATTTTCTTTCCATCTTCAGTGGGTTTTTTTTTTGTTGTTGTTGGGTTTTGTTTGTTTGTTTGTTTGTTTTTTTTTTTTTTTTTTTTTTTTTNTTGTTTTTTTTTTTTTCTTTTCTGTTCTGTCCTTAAACAAATTCTAATTACAGATTCTTATGCATAAATTTACTGAGTGCTATGCTGAGTGGTTTGGCATTCATCACCACACCACTATTTTTCACCACCACTGGAAAAATGCCACTCTTTGGTATCCAAATTAAAGTACTCATGATTTTTTTTAAGTAGTCAAAGAATTTCAGATATACCTTTTGAATTAAATGACAATAATGTATCTATTTTCACTACAGCACTTGGAAATAAGAGGAACAAAGCAGGTCTCTCCAATACTTCATGAGTAAGCAAACTATGCCCAATAAATGAGTAAGCAAGCTATGAAGTCAATAAGCAAAATGAGCACCAATACTATGTTGAATAAGCAAACTCCATCTTCCTTATAAGCCTATTTTTACCTTCTTTGGTTTTTTATTTTTTTCCATGCCAGTGGTAAAAAAACCCTGCTGTGCATAGAAGCTAAAGTAAAACCAGAAATTACATGGAAAAACCTGGAAGATTTCTGGTCTGGCTGAAACTGGTAAGTTTTCTGATAGGAAACTAGTGATTTTTTTTTTTTTTTACATGAATAAATATTAGTGATCTTTAATTTTAACAGATCTCTGAAAGGTTTATGTGGCACTGAGTAGACTTGGTTGTATGAAATATGTCTTTACTATTCATGTGGCATGAAGACCTATTCTCCTTAGGCAGCAAGGACACACCAAAAAAAACCACATGCAGACCTTTAAAATCAGTCCAAATACCATTATGTATTTGATGTAAGATGTATGTAGGATCTAGACCTAATTGCAGTCTGAAATTATCAGTAAGGAAAGAGATAAATATTGCTTTAGAAGGGCAACAAAGCAGGTGAGGAGTCTAGATAGCAAGTCCTGTGAGGAGCTGCTGAGGGAGCTGGGGTTGTTTATCCATGAGAAAAGGAGGCTCAGGAATGACCTGGTCACTCTACCACTGCCTGAAAGTGGGATGTAGCCAGGGGAGAATTGGTGTCTCCTCCCAGGAAATGCATGACAGGATGAGAGAAAATGGCCTCAAGCTGCATCAGGAGAAGTTCAGGTTGAACATCAGAAAGAATGTCTCCACTGAAAGAGTTGTTAAGGGCTGGAGTGGGCTGCCCAAGGTAGTGTATTTGGGGGTTTTCCCCTTTGTTCTCCTTTCACTCTTCTTTATGCTCTCTCTTTCTAACTGCTGAATTATTAAAGAAGCCAAGATCCCTGTGGATAGAAAGCACCAGGTTTTTCCTCTATCCACAGATTTTTTTTTTCAACTAAGAGCATGAATCCTAGACAAAACTAAGATTTACAGCAGGTTTAGACACTTGTATTAGTGACCAAACCAAGATTTACACTACCAGAGCAATTTATCTTTGGCTGCAATCACATGCAACAGCCAGATTTTCTGGGAAACCAGACTAAAAATACACATTGGCTATTCCACAAGACCACAAGACCACAGGACAGCCTTCTTTCCCACTCCTCAGGCGGTCTTGTAAGTGCCATAATTTTCTGGATAGCAAGGAAGGCTATGAAAACCATTCTGAATTCAAATACAGTCTTGGGATCTTTATGAGTGAGTCTGCCTTTGTTTCAGTCTTGATGGGATAGCCCTCCCACTGAAGACACCCCTGGAATGTTCAGAGAGTTTTATTGAACTAGGAAATGGACTGCACAGCCCACTTGGAACCTTGGTACAGATCAACTTTGGCTAAAATATTTATTTTGTCCAAACACTTTTAAGTAATTTCTGAATTTGACTAGTCTTGTAGTTAGAAATATTGTGGTGGGATTTCCCTTGTAGTTCATTTTTCCCCCTCTGATTTAATCTCAAATACTTCTTGTTTTAAATGCTGTCCCTTTGTTTTGTGTAATGGTTTTTATATACACAGTCTCCTAAGCTGCCCTATGCTTCTATTAGTGTTAAGCACCTTTCTTCTTCAAAAACCCACGGGTGAGTGGGTCTAAGGAACTCAGAGTAGTTGTATGCACAGTCCCACACTTTGTCCATTGCCCATGGGCCTGTCATGTGGCCCCTCATGACCAGGCAGGGTTTTGCTGGGCCCAAAGTACCTGCAATCTTGGTGCTGCCAAGTGCCTGCCATTCCCAGTGCTGCAGTCAGGTTGCTCTCCTTCATCCTGGGACCAGAGAGCCATGTCACATGCTAAAAGCCTGTAGAGCAAGGCAAAGATGAAGACAAGAGTGCAGCACTACACACTGCCCACATGCTCTGGGCTCTACTTCTTTATGAAATAAAACTTTTAAAGAAATAGAAAATATCTTCACTTCCCCAGGGCAAGAGAGTGTGTAGTAGTAGTGCAGAGCCAGACCCTTGGATTATGACACATCACAGCATTTCCTCCTTCCCTCCACAGACTCTGCTCAGGACCATGACCCACTGCAGAATGGGTCAAAATTATTGTCCCTGTCCTTTAGATTTCTCTATGTCAGAGAGACATTTCACAATTCTTCCCCTAACTGCTCTAGTGCAAATATTCAGTTCTGCCTGCACTGTTTAAGAAAGCAACATTGATATTTAGTAAGCAGAAGAGCAAATAACCAAATAATTTCAGCCTATAGTTTGGGCCTGTTGCAATGGACGATATAAAGCTGTCAGGAGCAGATCACTTCACTTTACTTCTCTGTGAGACATCTTCAAAACTAGGAAGAGACTGCTGGGTTCAGCTTTGGAGTGGAGAGAAGAGGGGATAAAGATTCAGATTTCCAAGGCTCTGTCAGATGACACATACACTAGACAAGCAGCTAAAGATGCCTTATGAGAAAATCTATGGGCTCGGTTTTTTGGGAAGGACTTATACCTATGAGTATGTGCACCCAGGTTTTTTGCTTGTGTCAAACTGATCTGTATTCTTAGAAGTCCCTTTGCATTTATAAATATGGCATTTTCATGCAGAACCTGAGTATCATTTTTTCCTTGGGTTTCACAGTGGAACTATCACATTCCCCTTGTGTATTTAGTCTCTGCTTGCATATCTGGTTATAAAAGGGTCCAGAACTGAAAACAGCTCTAGGCAATATATTTTATGTCAGAGTAAACTATGAGTGGAAAATGAGGGTTTTTTGTTGATCTTCTCCCAGTTAGTAAAGTTCCATGAGAAAAACTACATTTCCCATCCATGATACAAGTACACTGGATCCCAGTAGCCAGAATGTTATGAGAGCATGTGAAAACCAGCAGTTCAAGTAGTTTCCACTCCCGGGGAGATGCTGCATTATGTCTTTTGCAGAGCAGTATAAAGTTGGGTTTTGTCATTCATCATTCACAGCTCTATTCCTGTCCAGAGCAACAGACTGCTTCTCTCAGCTTGCTGAGTCCTCTCTGGAAACACAGTGAAGCTCTCAGAGCATATCTGGTGGAATCCAGACATGGTGACAATTAGAATCTTAATCCATTGCTCTGAGATGAACATTCATGTTTGAGTCTCAGTGATGATGTGTAAAGGTAGAATCACAGAAATCCTCACACTAGAATAGTAGAACACTATGGAATCCAACATATTAATGTCCATAAAGTTCAATCTAGAATTTCCCAAGAAGGGTTTGTAGTCCTGTAAGAATTAGCTGCTGACTCTCACTGCTTGTAATGCATTGTAGATGGCAGATCACAAGCAGGTGGCTTAGGGCCTGCTCCAGGTCTTCTCCCTTTAGCATAAATATGCTTGTTTTCTAGTTCCACTTTAAGGTATAACAGTGGCCTAAATCTTTCCAAGCTAGTGGTCATCCTGACATGCACAGTTCTCATTCCCATAAGAAAATGGTGACTTTGGAAAAGATATAATTGAAAGATACTACATTTTTTTTTATTTCTCTGTACTATTGGGTTTTATCTGGTTAATCTGCTGGCTTCAGGTTAGCTACATTTTCCTTTTCAAAGACCGTTTATGTGTCTTGAATAATTTATATGTAGAATATAAAGCCAGAATACTTTTTCTGGTTTTTAGCTTTGCTTAGAGGAAAGAGTATTTTCTTTGACACAATTTAAAAATTAACTAATGGAAAAACAGTACAATTTTTCAGCTTTAGCATTTCTTAAACTACTTTACCATTATAAAATGTATTGATGAAATGTTAGCTTTAGCACACTGTGTCCAGTGTGGATGCTGTTTTCAAGGAGCTTTGCTTTATGGGATTTATTCTCAGTCAGTTGTGTTTACTTATTAATTCAACAGCTATGTGTATCCAACTGATTAGTTACTATTAATTATTTTTTAGAGTTGGTTTGGATTTCATCTGCTCCTCATACAGTATTTAATACTTTTTAGTTGACAGTAAACTTGCCAATTAAGCTATTAATAGCTTAAAAATACTATTCTGTTTGCATCTAATGATGTGGAATATTTAAAAGTTTTTTCAAATATTGCCAGATGGATGACTCCAATTAGAAGCTATGAACCAGATTTGCAACAGTGTTATGTATCAAAGGTAGGTTCCCTATAGTATTTACAAAATGGTATGATGTTTGCCAGTTTTTAATCAGAAAACACCAACTTGCTTAGAATTCTGTTACTTGCCTTATATATCTGCATAAATTTGAAAAATATATTCATATACCCCACAAGAGCTTATTTCTGTCCTTGCATACTATACTAATGCATCATCTGGTCCATGAACATGACATGACAACCCCAAGAAGGTGCATTTGTGTATTTTTGACACTAGTGGATCTATTAATATTTCCTCCACCACTAAAAATCTCAATTCACTTTATTTCACTTGGCAGCTTCTCACGTTAGCATTTGAATTAAGGCAGAAACACAGGGAAATCCCACTTTTTTCATCCCCGAAACATGAAATCAGTGCTTAGAAGAAAAAGTAAATCACTCCCAGGATGAGGCTAAATTCTCACAGCTTTGGGGTGCTTACATCTTCTTAGATGTTTATGGTCTTTCCATTGACAGTAGAGTCCAGGAGAGGCTGTACCTGGCTATATGCAGATGTCATCAAGATGAGGAGAAGAATGATATCTTACAAGTACTGACTGGTTAGACAAAATTCCCATCAACTATAATGTGATCTTCACACTTGCTTAACGTGGTGACACCTCGTATTATGAGAAATTCATCCAACCAAAAGGGAAAAAAAAGTTTTTCTTTTCAAAAACATAAAAAAAATAGCTTCAAGTCAATTTTGGCTGGCACCTGTTAGACAATGCACGGTGTTTCTGTTGTTCTCTGACCTATTCTAGAAACCAACCTTGCAAGAATTATCTGGTTTGAAAGATGATCTTATATTGATTGAGACAGATTTTTACTGTCCCTTTAGGGCTAGTGTATTTTTGAAGATTTTATGCCATTCCATTTAAAACTCTTCTGGTTTTGAATGGATTGGCTACATGCCAACTGCATCAATAATATATGCATATCCAATTCCACCTATAAAGAACTGCAGTAGTTATATCAATTCTTTCCACTAAATTGGATTTATCTCTGTATCTGCAAATTCTATTTATTAAAATGTCTAGGACTGGATGAGACAAGTAGTTTTCTACAGTATTTAAACCTTGCCTAAAGCTGCTTTTAAAAATTCCTTTCCCATTTGCCCCTTTCCATTCCTCTACTGTGAAATTGTTGAGCAGCTTAGTGCAATCATAATAAAACACCTTCTGAGTGAACTAAATGGTTCTTTGTTCTTGCTAGTGGTAACTATGTATTTTATGAGTAAGTATTGATAAATGATTAAAAAAATTGTTTGAAGGATGTGCCTCAGAATTTACTCATAAAGAGTGGTTCAGATACAGAACTTGCCCTTCCACAGTGCTCTTCCACAGTGACACTAACATAAATAATTTATTTTATTTTCTGCTACTGGTTTTCCTTTTCACACATTTAACTGAATCAGGCTTTCAGACTTGATCTGGGTCTCACTCCCTTATCAAATTGTACTTCAAAGTCTATCTGTCTTCTTTATNTTTTTTTTTTTTTTTTAAGAATAATATATACTAGACAGCTTCTAATACTAGAGACCTTCTATATTTCCTCTTTTGTCAGTCTCTTGTACCTCTTGGCCACTGTTGCTGAGTGGTGTTTTTTACAACTACATCCTGGTCCAGGTTCTATTCACTGATGAGGATTAAAATTTTTTTTCTTATGTAAGTTTTTAACTAAATGGGTTTCCAAGAAGTAACCATTTCTACTTTCTACTGTCTAAGCACAAAATATTTTTCTTGCTATAAAAGGAACCAAGTTCATGAAGGCTGAAAATTAATTCCCATCCTGTTATATTTTTGTTTCTCTTTCAGCATGTCAGTCACCATGTGGGCCAATATTTCTAGTAGAAAATTACTACTGTTCCATTTAAAAATGATGGAGCTTTTTATATATATTCTGTAGTTCTTGCTTATATTTTTAACCATTTGCCTTCTTTGGCTCTAAACCCTTCTTTGCCAGAATATGTCAGGAAATGATACAAGAAGTGCTGCTCCTTGGTTAATGTTCTCTCTTATTCCCATTTAGTCTGATTTTAGTTTTCATTCAGCAAGTGTTGATTGTATCAGTAGCCCATTAAAAAACTAAACATTGTTAACCATCTTCCTAGATTCCTAATACTGTTGCAGAACTTTTATATTTACTCTTGGGTTTGTTGCTTATTTTTTGATGTGTGGTAGAACAGGACTTAACTTCTTCACCTGTTTTCTTTTAAGATCTCTTCTACATTTTTTGAACAATTCAATTTTGAACAATTTGAACAAAACATTTATACTTTTGTCCCTACAGAATGTATCATATCAAACTTGTTGCTCTTCTTTCCTGTTTCATCTTTCCACAGTCCCCAGTGTAAATAACCCTCCTATTGGTATTTCAGTGTCACAACCTGCTTCTGTTTTGGTTTAGATAAAGATAGGAAGAACTATCATTCCTTCTCTTGAGTATCCAGCTATACCCACCACTCATAAGCAATGCATTCCCCATGCACTGTTTCCTCAGCCATTCAACAATGCCACTCTGGTCATAGATGTTCTATTAAGTTCAGGAGTCTGTTATCCCTATTTCATTAGCCACACATAGGCCACAGGAATGGTTCCCACACAACCCTATTCTTGATGTTTTGTGCAGATTGACAGCTCTGCCTGCTGAGGCACGGCAGGCATGTCCCTCAGAATGTGTAACTGTACTGCCGTGCATCCCTGGTGTAACAGTCCCAGATGTGTTCATGTCTGGCCAGAGAAACCTTCCTTTCCCCCGTCCCATCAACCACTGTAGAGAACATTTTCCTACTGGAAAGATGGAATTTAGGGATCAGTAAAGTGCAAGGCCGCTGCTGGGTGCAGAAGTCTCACTGACTTGGATAATCATAAAATCCCTGAGTTTTATCTATAAAAGCTTCTTGCCAGTGAGAGTCATTCTGTATGACCAAAGAGGACAAAAAATTATTACTAGCTTCTTCACATTTCTGCTAGGAGGTAGATAAACACAATACCAAAATTAGAAGACCAAGTTGACAAGTATAATACCTTTGAGAAACTTCTACAAAAAATACTAAGATGAGATTTTGACATAATAGTTAAAAGTACTTGCAGATTTCCCATAGAGCCCTCACTGTCCATCTTTGCTGTGCAGAGTTTAATCTCATTCCATGACTTATTCTCAGTGGCTTATGTATTGTCTGTATTTTTAAGAACTTAATTCATGAAATAAATGAAGGAACAGATGCTTCCATTCAAAAAAAATAATTTTTCTAAACTCCTTGGACTTAAACATACCAAATGAAAGGTTTCTGGCATTTGACGGGAGCTTTTTGGTTAGAGAGTTTTTCTTTCTTTCATTTCTTCTATGAAGGAAATTACCAATTTTTGTTATCTAATCATCCTTTTCTCGAAGATGGCATGCAAAAGTGGGAACATAAGTCTGTAATTCCTTAAAATTGTCTTTGTAGGAATCTGTCAAATTCTCTGGGTGAAAAAATAGACCTTGAAATCTGATTTGGCTAAAGAAATTTGTGGCTGCTTTAAAATAGATATAATTTGCAGTTAAAAAAAATAAGGACAGTGTATTCTCCTTTTCATTATGAGTAGCTATTTTATTGACAGCCATTCTTTGTGATGAGTTTAGTGATGAAATAAATTACTCCCTAGATCAAGTGGCTTCATATTCAGATTCAAACAAGAAAACAGTAATAAAAGCTTGTGAAAATACAACTTTTTGAATTGTTGTAAGATGAAAAATTCAAGTGCTGTGTGAAAATGAAATCCAGGTACACAGGTTTTTTTCCCTAAGTATCTAATCACTGTATCTAGGCATACATGCACATGGGAGAAATAGTCTGAAAACAAATTACACTCAAATATCTCTGGAACAATCTCATTGTAACAACACATATACTGATTAATATTCTAGCCAGAAGGAAGCTGACTGGAAGTGTTGGCCACTCATTTTCCAGGACTAATTTTATTTATTCATTATAAGATACAGTCAGAGAACTGCACATCTTGTACAGTGTGTCCAAGGGATTAGTCACTGCAGCAAGTGTGCCACAGCACAGACCAAGTTTCTGTGAGACTGTGGTGAACAACTCATCACAGCTGGAGTGTGAAGGGGGAGCTGTTCACTTCATTGCCCAGGAAGAAGAAAATAAGGAGAAACCATTCCTTTCAGAAAATTGTGGCTCAGATCCAGTGGAGTTGTAGTATTTCAGTTCTGTGCAATCTTGATAAAAAAGTTTTACTGTATGAGAAATTACACAGCCATTTTTAAGCTCTATTCCTGTATTTTTAGGAAATATATTATGCATTTGTATGTGTATATATATATGTATAAAATACATACATATAACACACAAAAAACCAACGTTGTTTAGAAATTGTCAGGTAAACTCCTCTTAGAAAGAACAGAGAGCTAAAGATTTAAAGGTCATTAATACAGTATTAAAGTTGCTTCCGATAGTAAAAACCTAATAGATCCATAGAAATACAAGAGTCACATACAGTCTGGGAGCAGGTCTGCCCTTAATATTTCTGGCTGTTCCTTGTGCTGCAATATTCCTGTACCAGGAAGGCTGACCCTAACCAGGAAGATGTGCACAGATTCCTGTCTTGGGTTATGGAACCAAAAATGTGTATTCCATTTCATCTGTTGAAAGCAGTTGGGGAGATGTTTTTCTTTATCTCTTGTAACTCTGGGGGGAGCAGGGCAGGTGCCTTCTGATAATGGGCCAGCTGTTAAAACCAGGTGGGGCAGTGTTTCTTATCTCTTTCACCACATGTCCTCCCTCCAGGGGGATGTTTTCTGCTAATGGGCCATTAAGGCTCACCAAGGACAGGACACATTCCATCATCCCAGTGTGAGATGCTCCACCCAGTGGAGGGCAGCCAACCATTCCTACCTGGATAAAAACTGAGACATAGGAAGACAAGGTACCAAGGTATCTGGTTCCACTGGATTCCCAGAGGAAGACTGGACCCTTCTCACCATCACTGGACCCTTTTCTCTCAGGATCATCTCTGCTCCAACAGAACCACATCTGCCACTCCAGGAGGACTTACTGTGGACTGCTTCCAACACCCTGACCAACAGGGTGTCAGGTTGTAGCTCTGACTCTGTCAGGGTTTCTGTTTGGATTTTGTTTGTTTGCTTGCTCGGTTTTTTTATACTACTACACTTGTATTTTTAATATTCCTAGTAAAGAACTGGTATTCCTATTCCTACACTTTTGCCTGAAAATCCCTAATTGCAAAATTATAATAATTTGGAGGAAGGGGGTTTGCATTCTCTATTCCAAGGGGAGCTTCAATTTTCCCTGGCAGATACCTGTCTTTCCAAACCAAGATAATTAGGTATATCTGGGGGACTCAAGTAGCATTTGTCTGCGGCATATACAGAATTCTGTTATTATTTCATGTCATTTATTTCTCACTCACATATTATACATTATGATGGTGTTAGTTCAGACCTAACCTCTAGTGTTGTGTGCATAACCAGGCAATCACTTTGCTCTTAGTTTTATGAGGGATTTGGGCAGCACTTTTTTTAAGTGCACCTTGCTTGAAACTGTACAAACACAGGAGATCTATGGAAGTGGATATTGATGTTCTATATGTAGCCAACTAACATAGTACACTTAAATACATGACAGCACTTTCTGGGACAGAAAGTCTTAAGACTCTTAATACTCATCAGGCAGGCTCTATAAAGCACACCATCGTTCTTTACCTAGAAATTTCAGTATGCTGAGAAAAACTCTTCAGCTGAACAATGTTCTATATCCTCACCTTAGAGGACCAGGTGAAATAAAACAAGAAGGCAGGAGAAAACTTTATAGGTTTGTTCTTCTATTAGAATTACCTAAGTTAGGGACACATTTTATGGATATTTTTTTTTTTTTTTTTTAGTAAATCAAAATGTGATGCTGAGAATAGAAATTGTTTTCATAGTCAGGGATAACTATGACGTGTGGTGCAAAATTTCACATGGTTGTGTTTGTAGGTCTGAGGCAAGTAGGAGTATAAATCATTTCCATCTCTTTCCAGTTAATGAGTACAGACTCTGAGAACATTTGACTTGGTGTAGAAAATAGCATACACAGTGAGTCACATTCAGTCCTTTGCTTTCCTTCTTTGATGCCTGAGTTTTTATATTTGAGGTAAAAAACCTGCAGCAGTCCTACTGAAGTCCTAGCAGTCATTCTGCTACACATGAGTAGCTCCATCTCTTGCTCCTCACTTTGTATGAAAGAAGAAATTAGGAGATGTGGCTCCCTTCAACAGGAGAAACACAATTTTGGTATCCAGGAAAGAACAATGTGAACTTTCCTGTGGGCCTTGATCACCAGCTCCGCCGCCCTGTAGAGAAAAGGCAATACATCTTGCTTAGCAGTGCCCCAGAAACCATAAAATATTCTGGGGTCCTGCTTGCCAAGAAAGTGCACTCAGGACTCAACTGAAGTATGTGTTTGTATTCTTCTCTACAAAATACAGTAATGAAGTGTAAAATATTAGTACTCAAGATATTATAATCAAAATAATGTTCATTTAACAGTCTCTAGAATGTTTTCATTCTATCATCTATCATCCTTCCCTACCATCCCTTCTTTTTGCAGACAGGTGTAACTACATAATATGAATTGGTGATGTAAAATAAAGTTCTATGTGACTTGTCAGGCCAGTTTAGGCTTTTAGCCTTTAACCACTTCTCCTGTAAATCGTCACAAGTAATTCCCCTTGGCAGTTCAGAGCAGCTGTACCCTTTTGGGTCTCTAGAAAGCTGGATGGCATAAAATGAAACTGGGAAGTTATATCCACACCAAACAGAAGCTATAACAGTATAGAAATTATAGGATAAATTGCTGTTACTACTTTATCTGTGGGGTGTGGTGAGCATGACTGAAACTTATTCCATGAAGATTCCCCTTCCACACAGCCTGTAGCCTTGAGCACCTGCTAAGGGGGATGAAATAGGGTCTGGAGCAAGGATACAATGGCCAGGCACTGTTGAAATCCATGCAGGGAATCAATGGTACCATGTAGCTGATAAAACTGCATAGCACCTGTCAGCCAGGAGGGATGGGAGATGTCTTACTGCTGAACCAGCAGCTGTGGCAAAATAACTTTGCTTGGATAAACCTGGTTCCTTATAATCTAATTGCAATACTATTGTCCCTCCATCCCACACTTACTCTCCTCCAGTGTAAGATCACCCCTCACCAAGCACGCACACTGCATTTTATTGACTGTATCTTCAGGAGTGAAGTGACATAATTTTACACCAATCAGTAACAGAGGAATGACTAGAATCATTCAAGCTCCACCTAAACATAAAGAAGTATTATAAAATTAAATTAAGAATGAGGAGAATTTAGGTAAGACTCCAACTTAACTAGGGTTAGTCACTGGGCTGAACCTACCTTCTCCCCCATAGGGATGTCTACTGGGAAAGTGCCAATGTTTCAGTTCTCAATTATCTTAAGCTTATTTCATTATCTTAAGCTAACTTTTTCTGAAGAGTTATCTTGAGCTAAGTTTTATTGGGGACTAAATCTTTTCCCCAGTATATTGCTTTGAATGTTTTTTCAGTCAGAAACAATCACTGACAGGCCTCTAACCTTAAATTGTAACAATTTTCTCTTATTAATAAAGAATGTTATTCCATAGTTAGAGTAGTCCTTCATGGACACTGATACTCACTGGCAGTGGGTAATATACTTGAATAAAGTGGGAAACCCCACTGAGGGGGTCTCTCTCATGTTGTTGGTGTGTGTCCCTGAACAAGGCAGTTGAACCACCCTCTGATCCAGCAGGACTGTGTGGTGAAGAGTGCCCATAATGGGACACTGGCAGACTGGTTGGGCACAAGGATCTTGGCTTTCCAGGGTCACTGACAAACCAATCAAACACAAAGTGTTTGAGGAGGTCTTTGCTTTTTGTGTGGCAGGGTGTTCTGTCCTTGCCTGCAAGGCACATGCATGCTTCTGTCATGCTTCTGGACCTCACCCACAAAAGTTCTTGACCACAGAAAATCCAGCAATAGGTCTGCAGCTCCCTGCTCAAGCTTTAAGTCCTTTTACACTACAGTTTCCCACTACTGTTTCTGCTACCTTGAGAAGTTAAGCCCAGTGAGAGAAGTGCCTGCGTGGGATTAAGCTCTTGAAAGGCTGTGCAGTGACTACCAGAGAGAATCTTAACACTGTGTCCATGGAATGGTTCTGGGGAGGTTTCTGAAGTGTAATTTCATTGAAAAATGTACTTAAACACCTGTCTGGAAAGGTTCTTAATGATTAAGCTTGCCCTGATTGTGGTCCAGAAAGCATCAGACCAGGCCATGTCACTGGCTTTGGTGGGGAAGAGCAGCAGGAACGGCTGGCACAGGAAAGGTAAACCCCGACTGATGGATAGATCTCCTCTCACTGACTGTTGGCATTGCAGGAGCAGGGTCCCTCCTATTGGGGTGACAATCAGAGGCAGTTTTCAGAAGGACAATTTAGCAACAACACCCAGAGAGAGGTTCCTTCTCGATTTATTCTGATTTCTTTCAACCCATGATGGATATGTAACCAGCACTCCTATCTGGTAACAGGTGTTAAAACATAACAGAATTTTAGGACAAGATCCCATCAGTATTTCAGCATGATCCAGATCACATGAATTTGAAAATCTGGCCGTTTTAAATGTAAATGCAGGGACTACCACCAGGCTTATGGAACACTGTAAATATATTCCAGAACATAAATCACAAATGGTCAGCAACTAGGACAGCCGCAAGGACAGGAATGGGAAGCAAAAAATGCAGTCCAAAATCTGCATTGTGTGATTTAGGACAAAGACAGGGAAAGATGTCATTAAATAATTCAAGTATAACTTCTTAGATTTGACTGAAGTTAAATGATGCCCAATTAAAAACATTTTTCCATGCTAGGGATATATCTCACTTTCAGAATACTCAAATACAAGAGAAAGTTGTAGGTTTTGCCATGCAGTAATCAAGAGGCAGAGCTTACCTTCTCTACTAGGAAAGCCAAAATAATTTGTTTACTTCCATAGGCCACAGCAAAAGAGGATTGTGTGGATTACCAGGGAATACTTCAAACAACTCTTCCCCCAGGACAAGACACAAGAGGCATGTTTATCTACTTTTCATATTAATTTTTTAATCATTTATTATCCTTTGGAGCTAATGCACCATAGCAAAATTTTACTGAGTACACAAGTTACCTCAAAAATATTACTGGTTATAGAATAATGCATATTATAAAGGAAGTGGAAAATATCTTCGTGCTTATGGAGACATACGGTCTATTTAAAGATAGGTTGCATGTCTTCTGCAAAGGCCAATTCTCTCCCTGTAATATTCTAGAGAACTAAGAATTTGGCAATTTGCAAAGGATAAGGAGCCCTTAAGGACATACTTTTTTTTTTTTTCTGCAACAAAAATCACTGAGAAAATATGTTGTCATTCAACTTGGGAGAACTGGACTGAAATCTAGTTAAAGGATAGGGAGTGGAGGATAAAAGTCAAAGTGTTACAGCTCTTAAGCTGGACATGAGCCAGCAGTACTGTCCCATGGGAATCAGTGCTGGAACTGGTGCTTTTTCTGGAGACAGGAGTGAGTAGTAATATGTTTTTGCAAGCACTCAATGAGTTGGAGGATGTTCTGAGTCATCAAGCTGTAGCATGTCTACCGCTAGTTCTCCTCAGCTCCTTAGAATGGTACCTAGCCCCATGGTCCTGCTTCCCTTCTGGAGGCAAAGAGCAGCTGAGCTCTTCTGCCTGTTAGGGAGGCTGACTCCAGATCAGTTTTCCAAGGGATGAGGGAATGGAGGCAGGCTCACCTTCCCTTGTGTCCATGTGAAGCCCAGAACAGGACTGGGCAGGGCTCATCGGCAGCTTTGTGAACAGTTTCAATGAGCAGTCAACTTGTCAACAGTATGCTTAGCAAGCAGATTCTAGTAGTGCTTATAGGGCTCAGTCTGGGTTTCTTCTATCGAAACTGTTAGTGAAGCACCCATAATTCTAATTTGATTCAACTGCAAGGAGCAGTGTCTTACTTTTAATTTTCAATTTACTAGTCCTTTTTCTTTTTTTCCAGTACATCACCAGCAGCCTTGATATTTTCAATTAAAAGAAAAACACCAGGAATTTCTTTTTGAGTTTTCATTACTGCCTAAAATTATTAAAAAGTGAGATTACTGTATAAATAAAAGAAACATCTACATTTTTGGTAGAAATGCAACTTACTGTCAGATGTGGCATCAGGAAGACATGGTGGGATGGCTCCTGTGACTGGAGCTTTGGCATAGAAAAATACAGGCTCTTTAGAAAGGACTGAACACTACAAGAGGGTGCTGTAGAATCACAGGACCAGATTTTGCTTGACACTTTTGATGACCTTTTATAAATAAGTTACAATTTTGATGGGTAAGGGAAGAGCAACTGATGTCACCTACCTAGATGTGTGCAAACCATTTGACACTGACAGATGACACATCCTTGTCTTTAAAACAGAGAGACAGGGATTGGATGGATAAATCACTCAGTGGTTCAGGAACTGGCTGGATGGTTGCACTCCAGGGGTTGTGGTCAACAGCTCCATGTAAGTAGATACCAGTGACGAGTGGCATTCCTCAGGGGTCGATAGTGGCACCAGCACATTTTAACTTCTCTGTTGGCAGCATGGACACTAGGATCAAGGGCACCCTCAGCAAGTTCACTGACAGCACCAGGCTGTGTGGGGCAGTCGACACACTGGAGGGAAGGGATGGCTTCCAGAGGTATCGTTACAATTCAGGATGGCTCATGTAACGAGACGTGGATCCCAATCCTCTTGGAGGGCATATAGCAAAGCTTATTGAAAGACAGATTCAGTTATACAGTGTTTCAGTACAATGAACAGGATTGGTAGTTTGGAGCCTGCACCTCTTTGTAAACATCTTTGCCAGTAAACAAGCTGGAAAACACCAGGTGTCAGGAGGAGGCTATCTACAGGGATTATTTACAGGGATTATTTTGGGTTCCTCCTCCTCCTGGGCCAGAATGAGAGTACCGTGCACTTAGCTTTCTCACTTGCCTCAAGACACTGCCTGGAGCCTAAAAATCTATTTTCTGACCTCAGTCAGTTCCCACACAGAGGGATCTGGACAGCCTGAGAGCTGGGCCAGTGCAAACCTCATTGGGTCAACAAAGACAAGTGCAAGGTCTTGCACTTGGGTCAGGGCAGTTCCAAACATGGATACAGGCTGGGGAGAGAAGCCCCGAAGCAGAAGGACTTGGGGGTTCTCATGGATAAAAAGCTGGATATGACCTATCAGTTTATGCACAAACTCCAGAAAGCTAATTGTCTCCTGGGCTGCATCAAAAGTAGCATGGCCAGAAGGGCAAGGGAGGGGATTCTGTCCCTCTGCTCTGGTGAAAACCCACCTGTAGTGCTGCAGCTCTGCAGTTCTCAGCACATGAAATACACAGACATCCTCAAAATATTAGAGGAGTGGAACACCTCTCCTATGAATGAGCTCAGGCTCAGCTGGACCCAATACACAGGTTGAAAGAGTGGGGAGCTTTTCAATCTGAAAAAAAGAAGACTCAGGGGTGACCTTATAGCACCTTCCAGCACCTAAACAAGGCCTACAAGAAGATGCAGAAGACGTGTAATGACAGACCAAGGACTAATGGCTTCAAAATGAAAAAGTCAGGTTTGGATCTGATATTAAAAACTCTTTACTGTGAGTGTGGTGATGCACTGAACAGGTTGCCAAGATGTTGTGGATGACCCATCCCTAACATCACTGTGGTCCAGATTGGATGGAGCTTTGAGATATACAGTCTAGAAAGGTGTCCATTACTCTGACAGGCAGGTTGGAAAAAAATGATCTTTAAGGATCAATCCCTTCCAACCCAATCTTTGATTCCATAGACAGATTTCAACACTGTCTGAAGTTCAGTACTGTTCAATACTGTCTGAGGTCCTAACTTGACACAGCCATTCATATTCTCTTCAGCATGACATTATTAACTAACATTCCCTGTAGTGCTTTCAGATCCATTTGAAAAACAAGTTAGAGCCTGCCATTCTAACCACCAATCTCATCAATCTTAATCAACCCTGAAAGCAGTCTGGTACAGCCTCTCCTCAGCCCTGGACTGACTTCTTGCAGGGCTCAGCTAAACATCACAGCAATGTCTCCAGCATAGACACATTTGTGCCATCAGAGGGACCATGGGGCTACACTCAATGTTTGGGTTTTTTAATCCCTCCCTAAAAGATTTTTATGCACAGCATGTGTTCAGCCTGCCTGCGTTGTGACCTGGTTAGCTGCTGCAAACAGCAGTTGGATAGCCACACCAGATGAGGGAAGGCTGGCACTTATCAAGCCTCTGCTGCTGAAGAAATCCCAGGCTGCTCCTAGGCTACCACAGCTGCATCTGAGCAAAACCAACACCAGCA